>BTHU01000009.1:45897579-46365079 GCA_036184795.1 Tokudaia tokunoshimensis
TACTCTCTGTCATCATTTACCAGTTGCCAATAGCTCCTCAGTTAGGTGTGGACTTTAGCAATCCCTCCCTCTATCCATGCTGGACATTTGACTGGATTGATCTTATGTAGGCTTCCACAGATGCTAAGAGTTGATATGTCCAGCAGCCTTGTCATACATTTCACAGAACTTAGCCCAACTTCTGCAAACTTTATAACACATATTACTTTCCATGACCCACGTGTCTGGGATTGTAGCTGCTTAGTTTCAGACTCTGGGACAGGTGGCTAAGAGGCATATTTAACATACCAAAGAAAGCCTGGCTTCCAGGTTCTCCCAACATCCCTCAGCCCCTATCTGGCATATCTGAACTTGCTACTCCAGGAGCTGGGGTGTCCTTCCTTCTATCTCTTACAAGTAGAAGATAAAGTTAAGGAGATTAGGGAGAAAACCTTTCTTCAGGTGTACTTTTGAAACTTTTAGGCCCATGATCTTGGTAGTTGTAGTAGGGGAATGGGTCTTAAGACCATGGAAAAAGGAATAGATTCTACCCTCAATAATAGGCAGGTGGGGAGGGAAACAGAGTGTTTGACAGTACTTATTTGAGGTCCACATGACCTGTGGGAAGTGAATTCAAGTGGACTCTGAAGTTTACAAAAATCTTCTTAAGTTTATAAAAGATAAATCCTTTATAAATTGCATTTCCCAACCTCAGACACTTTCCATTTGAGGCATTTTTTAATCCCTCCCATATACCTTAAATCATATTCCTATTACCATCTATGTTTGCCCAGTGAAATTATCAGAGAATAAAGTAATAAAGTGGTATCAACTCTCATTAAAAGAATGATTGAAGGTAGATTTTGAGGGTAAGTCAGATCTAATATTACAGAGGAGCAAACATGAGAATAATATTTCTATTTGTATAATTATATATAGAATGCTATAAGTAAGATAAAATATGACTAAAGTTTATGCATAAAATTATATTTCTGGAAATTTTCAATTCAGTATACTTATTTTCTAGTTGGCATACATTTATTTATTATGAGGAATCTCATTTTCTCTTTACAGATAATTTTTTGCCTTTTCACATTTTTGTTTGGTTATAAATTAACATAGTATATGTTGAGTATGTATATCTGCCATAATATTGATAGTTGATATTCTTAGATTCTGAATGATTATGGCATTTCATAGTGTGAACATCGATGAGTTAGTAGTAGATTAGGGAATTAATTATTTCTGTACAGGTATTCCATGTGGACAGTAAAAGCCATGTTTTTATTTTCATAGTGTCATTGAATTAAAGTTTTATTTCTTCACATGTCAGCCAAGTTTAATAATTATCTTTACATTTGTACTTTGTATCTCTGGCATGTGGTGACAACTATGAAGAAAAGAGTACCATCTTTATTGTTAAGACTACAGAGTGGTTTGTTCCAGGAAAGGTAAATACACAATTCCTGATTTGAATAAAATGGTATATGGCTTTATGGCCAAGTGATTTTTGTCCACATCTCTCCTAGATATCAACAGATATTTGGAATCTGTAAAACAACAACCAAAACAAAAACTTGCTGCAAAATCTTTGTGATCTTGTTAATGACAATGGTGGTTTTGAACAACAGCAACAACAACAAAATGATCCTGTTTATTTTGTGATCCAGTAAGTTAAGAAATGTTTTTTTCTGGTAATTAGAAGTTCTTTGTAGAGACAGTTGGTTCTCTACAGGGAAGACTGTGAGATACTCAATGGATCTCAGAGAATATGAAGTAGAAGGAGTGGTCATATGGTTTGACATCAATTATGATATTACTGTTGTCTTCCATATGTTATAATGAAATCTGTGCACACATTTACTTATAAAGATTTTTAATCTTTAAATTTTCATTGAATAGATAGAAAATAAAAAGAATCTCTTTATACCAATGTATTATACAAAACTCATGTATGTAAAGGACTTCAAGCTAAGAAGAATTGTCAGAATACATGCATGGAAATTTAAAAAGTATTTTGTTTCAATGAAAAGAAAATATTGAACCATAGATCTTATATAATATTTTTAATTTTGAAATACTCAAGTGAAGATTTTAAGGGGGGATGGTGGGAGTTAAAGATGTTTTCCATACTAAATAGACTAAAATTAAATTCAGTTCCATGAACAGTCCCCAGATATGTTTAATTAATTAGGGTTTTACTGATGTGAAGAGACTACATGACCAAGGAAGAAAACCTCATATATGCAAAGGATAATTGGTGCTTGCTTACAGTTTCAGAGGTTTAGTCCATTATCATCATTGTGGGATGGAAGCAAGGCAGCATACAGTTAGACATAGTGCTGGAGGAACCAAGAGCTCTACACTGTGAAATAAAGGCAGCAGGGACAAGATTTTAATTCCACACAGGGTGTAGTTTGAGCATATGAAACCTCAAAACCACACTTCCTAGTGGTGCCATTTCCTGAGGGCCTAGCATTACAACACATGAGTCTGTGGGGGCCAAACCTACTCAGTTCATTGCATAGAACTTGAAACTACTTTAACCCCAGCTCATTTCAGAAAAAAAAAACAGCTCAACTAGTCTCAAAAGCCACCTATAATTTTCATAGAAAAATTATAACAAGATTTATAACAAAAATTAATAACAAGATTTTGATAATTTAGACATGAAATTAAAGGAATTGAAAGTAATTGAAATATATTTCTTTCATAAGAGAAAAGTTCTGCAACTAAAGACTCACTGCTCTCAAAAATTCTTACAGGTATCATGCTCTTATCTGATAGTGAGGCTTTGTAGTAGAGTATAAGGATGCTAATTAAATTTGATAGGTTGAAAACACATCCGAGGCTTGTTCTATGTTTTCTGAGGAGAAAAGATTCAGGGGTTAAGAGCATGCACTAACTACTCTTACAAAGATCCCATATTTGATTCTTCACATCAAGACTAAATATTTCCTTATAGCAATTTATGAAACTCACAAATACAAATTTGGGAAAAATTTATTTATGTAATCATATATACATACACATATATGCATACATATGTATGTTTAAGTATATATACATATATACACACATATGTGTGTGTGTGTGTGTGTGTGTGTGTGTGTATGTGTGTGTGTGTGTGTACTCTGATTCCATGTTGTGTGGAGCTTGAGCATATGAAACCTCCATAGTGACACACTTCCTCTAACAAGGCCAAATGTGTGTGGTTGTGTGTGTGTGTGTGTGTGTGTGTGTGTGTGTGTGTGTGTGTATTGAGAGAAGAAGAGAGAGGAAGGATAGAGATAGTACATTTCTATATTTCTATATGCCTCATGCCCAGTGTCCTATCTTTAGCATATTATTCATTGTGACATGTTTGTCAAACTAATCAACCAGTGCTCATACATTAGTTTTAAGGTTACCATTCTTTTGGTTCTAGAATCATGTCTGAAACCACATCTTATTAAGTCTTTGTGTCCCCATAAGTTTTGATGGACTGATATGGTCTCAGATACTTATTTTATGGCCTTAAAATTATTTAAGTAGTGTTGTAATATAGAGATATTTTTCTCATTGTTACATAGGAATTAGGTAATATGGAAGAAGATGGCATAAGAATTGGCATATTCATAGCAAATATAGACTATAAATATTAGTTTTCAATGTTTATCCAGAATAGATGAAAAACCTTGTTTTATCTTTATTAGGAGAATAAATAAATTATTTTCAGGTTTTCTCTATAGAGTTTCTTTTTCTACAGTTATCAAAAGATGTAGTCATTTATTAATGTTATTATGTGCCTATTTCATAGTTAGGATTACAGTCTAATTCTACCTTAGATTTGTTGTTCAATTATTTCACTTCATGACATAAAACTTATAGAGAATATTGTTTGAAGCCAGCATTTGAGCATTATGTATGATCATTAGAATTGTGTTATTAATTTGTATATAAATAAAATTTAATCAATATAAGCAAGTGATTAAGTCGTTATCTATGTGGAGAAATCCAAACTCTTTTAAAACAAATGGCAGTGACTAATTTACCCCAACATTTATTTTCTTATTTGATCCTTTCAAGGACAACCCAGTCTTAGTTCATCTTCTGCTGCTATAACAGAATGAAAGTTTGGATAAGTTATAAACCACAGGAGTTTCTTTGGCTCACAGGTGTAGAGTCTGGGAAAACCAAGATTCGAGGAATAAACTCTTCTTATTGTGTCCTAGTGTAGAGAGATGCATGGGGCTAACATGGATGAGGAGACTGGGAAAATGAAAGCATTCTCCCCACCAACTAGCTCAACTCTTGCAATATTAGAAATGTTTATTCTTAGAAGCCAAACCCTTTAAAATATCAACTTGAATTTTGAAGCAGACATTTAGGCCACAATAACACACTGAAAAGAATGGGCGCATATAAATACTATAATTCCTAAGCCCCCTATAGTTAAATGTGACCTTTTAAAAAGTAACTAACAATTTGATTAAAACCTATTTTTACGTGATGTGCAAGTCCTATTCTGTTACTCACACCTGACTTAATTCTCAGTATATTTTGGATACTGGATTCATATGATTATGAGTTCCACTTAACGAAACAAAGTTTTTTTAAGCAACACCCAAAAACTAGGCTTTGTAGTAACATCTAAGAATATAATTTAAATTTGATAGGTTGAAAAGCCCCTCTGAGGCTAGAGAGATAGCTCAGGGGTTAAAAGCATGCTCTGACTACTCTTCAAAAAAAAAAAAAGACTCCATGTTGATCCTCAGCACCCATGTTTGATGGCTCACAATTTCCTTTAACTCCAAGCCCAGTGAATCTGATATACTCTTCTGGCCTTCATAAGATTCTACACTCCTGTACCTATACCAACACACACATGCACACACACACACACAAACACACACACACACAGAGAAAGAGAGAGGGGGGTAGGGAGAAAGAGGAGGGAGAGAGAAAGAGATGATTAAAATCAACAAAAAGGAAATTCCCTCTGTCCTTCAAAGGCAATATTCTGGTCAGATCATCTTCATATGTCTTCTTTTTTTTTTTTATAACTCATAGATCAATATATTGCTCAGTCATCATCAGAGAAACTTCCTCCTGCAGCAAATGGGAACAAATACAGAGACCCACAGTCAAACATTATACAGAGTGACTTTGGAATATTCATTCCTAAACACAAATCTTTCACATCAAATCACTCCCCTCAGGGTTTAGGGAACCCTGTGGAGAAGTAGGGGGAGAAAAGACCTCAAGAGCCGCCCCCCCCCGCCCCCTGAGTGGCAGGGGGGGGAGATGGAGAACTTAACACCTTCTAAATTCAAAAGAGACCAAGGCAGCATGCATGAGGCCTACATGGCTTGTTCCCGATGACTCCTAGAAACAGTCCAAGAAAAAGTCTGAGAGACAGAGATGCAGAGACCCATTTATTTGTACATTTCAGAATTCCATAAAAACATGAAACTAGAAAGGCATATTATATATTCAAAGGACTTGTGGGGTTAAAATAAAAATAAATAAAAAAGATAAAATTAAAAGAAGAAGAAAAAGCCTGGACATAGCATTATGAGACAAGGAACTTCAATGCCATAGAGCACAATTTTCAGCCTTCTGGTGGCCAAGTAGGCTGCTCTTAAGAGTAATTTGTTTCCTCAGCGAAACTCCCTTGGAGAAAAATGCATTTTCATTTGCAAGTAGTTATCAATTAGAAATAGCTTCTGGATTGCAGATATGATGGGGGAGGGGGAGTGACCTATTCTCCTTTCATATGTCTTCTGATCATTGCATTTAGTCCCTATGTGTGATTTCTACACTCACCTCTAACTGGAATCCAGGTGTGCTACATTTTCAGTGCTGACTATATTTAGATACAGTTGTACTAAATGAGTCAATGGCCAAAAACCTACCTTAGCTTCTTTCACCTTGAGAATGACCTCAATCCAGAAACAAAACACTGTGTCCAGTGCAGTCAGTTATTTTTTTCTCAAATTAAGTAGCATGATATATCATACCCACTGTCTAAAATCTTAAAAAAACTCTATTTGATCATTCAGTTTTATATTATGGATTTATACCTAATCACAGGTCCTCTAAGCAGAATATATAGACCTTATACGAGAGTGCTTAAAATTGTAGTCTTTTCAATGTGGCTGCTTGTTTATAAAACATGATTTCTGATTGTTAGTAGAACATGCTTCAAATCCTTAGGATTTCATAACTTCCCCATACAAGACAATAAACAATACTACTAAGAAGGATCTGTGGGCAAGGGTAGTTACTGCCAAGCCTAACCACATGAGTCTAATCCCCAAAACCAGATGGTAGGAGATAAATGACTCTCATAAAATCTCTTCTGATGTCCACACCCACATCTCTGTAGGCACCTATGCGCATTAAAATTAATTAATTAATTATTTAATAATTTTAAAAAGGACAATAGACTGTAGTTGAGTATTAAATCTGGGTAGTGTCGAATAATTGAGAAAAGTAGTTGAACTCCTTTCATTTTATACTTTGAATTCGGTTAATTGCCAACACAGTTAATCCAGGTCACAGAACAATGTTCATCATTCTACCTTTCTATGGTTTAAAATGTGGGATACACAGTGGTCTTTTGTCTGGAAATCAAAAGTCATGAGTGGACTGTCGAGAAAGATAGGATGATCTTCCAGATATTTTAATTCAGTATCATCTAAGGAATCCCTAAATTTAGAAATACTGCCTGCCAAGAGCTGCCCAGTAGCTTCATTGAATAAACCAGAACTCATGATTTACATTGTCCTGTTAGTTGTAAATGATTTAGTACATGACTAATTGCTGTTGTGTACATATTTCTGCATACCCAAGACCCCTGATATCATATACAATGTAGATTCAACATGCTTTGGTAAATTTTTTTCTAGAAGATAATATATAATCGTTAAATAATACTTATGTGGTTCTATACAATATCATTATTTTCTCCCATACCTCCTTCCCATACCCCTGTCTCCACGTTGATGTCCCCACCCTCCACCCCACCAGACCTCTAAACTCCCTAGGGCTCTAGTCTCTTGAGGGTTAGTTGCATCTTCTCTGACTAAAACCAGACCAGGCAGTCCTCTGCTGTATATGTGTTAGGGGCCTTGTATCAGCTGGTGTATGCTGCCTGGTTGGTGTTCCAGTATCTGAGAGATCTCAGGGGTCCAGGTTAATTGTGACTGCTGGTCCTCATACAGTTGCCCTCCTCCTCAGTTTCTTCCAGATTTCCCCTAATTCAACCACAGGGGTCAGCAGCTTCTGTCCATTGGTTGGGTGCAAATATCTGCATCTCACTCTTTCAGCTGCTTGTTGGGTCTTTCGGAGGGCAGTCATGCCCCGTCCCTTTTTGTGAGCACTCCATAGGTTCAGTAATAGTGTCAGGTCTTGGGGCCTCCTCTTGAGCTGGATCCCACTTTGGTCCTGTCTAGACCTTCTTTTCCTAAGGCTTCTCTCCATTTCCATCCCTGCAGTTCTTTCAGAGAGGAACAATTATGCATCAGAGTTTTGACTGTGGGATAGCTTTGGTGAAATTTTAGTAGAATACATTTTCAGTAGGCATATAAAGCTGTATAGGTTTTTATATTATTTTTATTAGATATATTCTTTATTTACATTTCAAATGATTTTCCATTTCCTGGTTCCTCCACCCCCCCAAAAAATTCCCATAAGCCATCTCCCCTTCCCCTGTTCTCCCATCAACCCTCTCCAGCTTCCCTGTCTTGGTATTCTCAACATTGCAGTCTCTCCAGGACCAAGGGCCTCTCATCCCTTTGATGTCCAACAAGGACATCCTCTGCTGCCTATGTGTCTGCAGTCATGAAAAAATAAAATAAAACAAAGCTGTATAGTTAATAATGATATTTTTATACATAATTATAAGTTAGGAAGAAAATCTAGTCTTTACCTTTATAAGTGTTTTGATGTGGCTACTGAAGAAAGTGTATATCATCTTTAATAATGGGGAGTTTTTTTTATACATTGATGCATTACCTTTCCTTTTGAATTTTCTTGCAATTCCTCCATGAACAACAACAAAAAATCTAAAACTCTTTAAGATCTTGTCCGATTGATAAGCATGTAATCCATGGTGGTCCTCTGATCATGGCCACATTCACCTTCTCAGTTTCAGTGTTAGATAATCTTCATTAATATAATTCATTTAATTTTGTGAAGTATATTCTATGTTCTCTGAAGTGGTTTCATTTAATTTCTTCCATATATTCAGTAGGACCTCGAATCCCTTTCATAATATCAAAGAGGAGCATGGAATTAGGGTGCACTTGCCTTATGTTCCCCTCCTGTGTGAGCCCTCCATGATGCTGCTATGGCAACAGACTGGAAACAGTTGTAGAGGAAAGCATGACCAGACTGTGGCCAGATGGAGGGGAATGCTGCCAGTGACAGTGTAAGCTGTGTGTAGTGGGGATGAATGAGATCTCCCCAATAAAGAGTCAAGATGGGAAGAGAAGAAAAGCTGGGAGCTCTGGGGGGTCATATGATCTAACAAGTGTTCACTGAAGAGTGGACCAAATTAACTTCTACTTTCCTACAACTTTGCTTTGAACAGTACAAAATGTGATAACATCTATATTGTACTGAAAAGTCTTTCTGGCATAACCAGTAATCTAATTGTCTTTCTGTGAAACACTGTCTCTACAAACCACATTATTATCCTACCTTTTTATTCCCACAAGCAATAGTCCTTTAAATTTATATTATTTCATCATATTTCTTTATTATTGATGGGAACCACTGGAAAAGTTACTATTGGCTTGCAAGTTTAAGGTCATTAGATTAGAAGAGTTCAGTTATAAATATTTCAAATATACTTCTTTCATGTTTTATCAATATTCTATTCTTAATATTTTATACTAATCAAGATTAATATGAAATGGATGATAAATGATAACAATTGAAGTATTAAGAAATGCAGATGTCTTTGGAGAGTTATGTTATCAAATACTATGTCCTGTGTGAGAGGTTATAAAATGTTTCCAGTTCATGAGTAAGACTGAAAATGAAATAACATTAATGGAAAACCTTTTAAAATACATTAAGAAGTGATATCTCTTTTTATTGATAAAACACAACCTGCATTTTAAGCAGCTTTTTCTCTTAATTTTGTTAAAAAATTCAAATGTAATTTTAGAAACAGGTACAGTTCAGTAAATTATCTCCTGGGCCAGTACATTCCTCACTTTCTCTTCTAGCAGGTTTAGTATATCTGGTTCTATATTGAGGTCTTTTATCCACTTGGACTTGAGATTATGCAGGGAGATAAAACTGTTTACATTCTTCTACATAACGATATAAGCACCATTATTGGTTAGATAGCAGTTAGGTTAGCATCATTTATTAAAGATGCTTTCCTTTTCCTGTTGTATATTTCTGGCATCTTTATCAGTAATCAATTCAACGTAACAGCATAGTGAAATGGTTCAGTGGCTACCAATCTTTGTATTAATTCATAGTTGAAGTAAAAAAATAAAATTAAAGCCAGCGTTTAAAAATGACAAAAATATTATGAATTGTATGGTGGTAGTAGCCCTTGCCTTTAATCTCAGCTCATGGGAGGCAGAGGCAGGTGGAGCACTGTGTCATCGATGCCAACCTGGTTCTGCTCTGCATGCTGATTGGTGAAAACCAAGTCAGCTTGAACTATGTAGGGAAACCCTGTCTCAACCAAAAATTATGAGTTCCTTTGTAATACATGCTACATTTATCTATATATATAACACAAAATTGTATGTGAAAATATATTGCACTTCCACATGAATTCATGTTTTAGTTGGCTCTCTTTTGTAAATATATAGTAGTTTTAAAACTTTCCTCTCACAAGTGTGAGATGTTAAAAATAAATTAGAAAAATTTGTACTTTACATGACTCCTTTGCTTCAGTAATTACAAACTCATGATATTACTTACACCTTTCTGAAAACTTCCTCATAATATTTTTAAGAAAATTTAAAATATGCTGAAATTAAATGATAATATTTAAATTTATGCATCTGGAGAAATGGTTCAGTGTAAGTACCCTTGCTCTGGCCTAAAAAGATAGCTCAAAGGTTTGGGAGCACTGAATGCTTTTCTGGGGGACATGAGTTCAGGTCCCAGCACCTGTGTGACAGCTCACAGCTGTCTATAATGCCAAGATTTGACACCCTCACACAGTCATGCATGCAAGGAGAACACCAGTGCACATATAATAAAATTAATTTTGAAAAAAAGGAGTGTTTGCTGCTCAGAAAGAAGACTTTTAGTGTGGTTCTCTTCACTGCATGGGAACTCATAGCCACCTGGAGCTCACAGTTCCAGGGGAATGGATGACATCTTCCACCTTCCATAGATGCCTATATTCACCTCTCTCACATCCATATGCATGGTTTAATAAAGTAAGTAAATATTTAAATTATTTTAATTTATAAATGGAAGACTTAGTTTTGTGAAAGAGCAATTTAATAATCTGAAAAGGAATTTTACCAAAACTTAATCTGTTAACTATTCTGAACTTTAAGCCAAGTGGATATAAAAATATACCTCTTTGTTACAGAAAATGCCTTTTATGGTCTCTCATTTCCACATAATATATTTACAGCTTACTGGCTTAATGAATTTTAAGATGTCATAAAATACTAATCATTTTTACAAACAAAATCAATCAAAGCAACTGTCTTTATGTCAAAATTTCCATATAGAAAAATGTCGGGAAAAATCAAGTAAATAACATATGTGTGTGATCTTGCTTGTATTTGTTTGAGATAATGTGTGTATGTGCATACATATCTAGCATATTCAGAGTCCAGTAGCCACACATTAGGTAGAGCTCAGGGAATCCTGTAGAAAAGGAAGAGGAAAGATTGTAGGAGACAAAGGAGTCAAGGGCATCACAAGAAAACCCACAGACTCAACTAATCAGGACTCATAGGAACTAACAGAGATGGTGTGACCTAGGTCCTCTGCATATGCATTATGGTTCTCTAAGTGTTCTCGTGAGACTCCTAACAGAGGGAACAGGGACTGGCCCTGACTCTTTTGCCTGCCTTTCGGACTCTTCCTACTTCCAGGTTGCCTTGTCCAGACTCAATAAGAAGGAATGTGCCTAGTTTTTTCCTGAAGGGAAATCCAGGAGGAATGGATCTTGGGGAGAGAGTAAGGGAGAGGACAGGACTGTAATGATTGGAGGGAGGGAAAAAAAAACTGCAGTCAGGATGAAAAATATGAGAAAGGAATTTAGTTAGTTAATTAATTAATTAAAAGAAATCTTGTACCCTGAAAATCTTTAGTTCCAGTTATTTCTTGGAGGTGTTTTGTTTTTGTTTTTTTTTTTTAAAAAAAACATTTCTATTGAAACTATGATTCTTAAACTTTTTCTACCTTTAGCTGTGATACTTTCTTATACACATAATTTTACCAGTTATGAAAGATGAAAGCAAATTTGTATGCAAATGAGATGGGTGGATTTGCTTGGTTTTATGTAGAAAAATAAAGTGTTGCTGAATATTTGATACTATGGTATATAGATGATTTTCAGAGTTTTTTTTTAATTTTATAATTACCGATGTAAGAATGTTGCTTCACATATATGAGTAGTAAAAAAGACAAAAGTATGTTCATTGTCATTTCAGATATGTGTAACTACTGCCCTAATACCAAGTCAACATTAATTTAGTGGATTTAAATGGAACTTATTATCTCAGGAAACTGTTTTGGGGAATTAAAATCTACTTTAGCCATTACTCCCCTTTCTTTTCCTCCTTTCAACCAACTGTGTTCTCCACATTTTCTCTGTTAAGTTAGTCACCTATTTTTTCTTTTTTACTGTTAGCATAAATGCATAAATATGTAATATCAAGAACTTTCTCAGTCTGTTTACTGTTATTCATATGTTATAGAACCTGAAGCTTGACCAATTAGTATTGGATAACCAGGGTTTATCTCTGGGGAAGACTATTTCTCCTGTTCTCAGGCTACCTTCATTGCCAGTGGAGTCCTATGAGACTAACTTTCATTCACATGTCTACATTAGCATGTCTATTGGTGATGTCCTGGTGTCAGCAGCCACACTGCTGAGGTATCATGGGTACAGTTCCCCTGTCACTTCAAGGAGACACACTCTCTCCAGAATAAATAAAATAATTTAATTATTTTGAACATGAAGTTCATAAATAACCAGGGATTTAAAATCCTGAGATATTCATTTTGTAGAAACTGTAATGATCTCAGAGATGAAGTACATATTCCTGGTCCTCTGGCTCTTACAATATTTGTCACCTTCTTCCTAAATGTTCCCTGAGCTCTGGATATAGGAACTGTGTTGGAGATATACCAGGTTGGACTGGGCACGACCAATTGTTCTCTGTAATTTGGACGTTTTGGGGTTTTCTGTAATGGTCTCTGACTATAAGCAACAAATGTGATAATTAAAAATTTATCACAATACAATCAAAAGGCCTATTTGTTCCTTACATTCTGAGGGATAATTGTAGGAAAATACTGAAGAACTTGCCGTCTAGAATGAAACTGTGATGTATCTAGAAGTATATAAAAATTGGTATGTACATTAAAAATACCTCCATTCATTATTCACCATAGTCTGGACTCAAGGTAAGGTGTTACAGATAAGGTACATTGGTATTACATAGAATGATATTCATGAGGTAATCTGCTCACGTATGTTCAGAATCAAGGATGTAATGAAAATGCAGAGGTTCTACACAGGCAATTGCTGCCAAAGCACTTTGGATTCATGGAATATTTTATTTTGATCTATGTTTTGGCATTATGTGTTCAGAAACCTTTTACTATTGCTAAACTCCTAACTTCCAGGTACAGTTATGTGACACCATTCTGAGGTTGCAGGCCACTGTATAAGAAGCTGTGTTTTTAAAAACATATAAGCTTTGAATTGTTTAGCTTTGAGCTATTTTAATAATTTTACATGTGAAGTTCATAAATAAAAAGGAATTTATCAGATAATCATTTGGTAGAAACTGTACTATAAGCACAGAAATGAAAAGACTTGCCTAGGCCTGGTACACGTTAAGGCTTCAAGCATAATTACTATGGAGGTCTTAATGAGAATTGCATACATTTCTTCCTAAGCAGTGAATAAACATCTCATGCATCACCATGTGTCCCTGTGAAAGATAAAATTAACTGGGAGTCTTTGCAATTTTCCTCCCTCCAATTTAATCACTAGCTATTTGGCATGCATATAATTATTTAAAATCTTAAAACAGCATGAACAAGTTTTGTTGGTTGGTTGGCGGTATTCTTAGGAAAATAAAAGTAAAATTAGTTTTGTTAGGGCAAGAAATGTATGCCTAATTTTATTTAGAATGTGATTCATATTGGGAATGTTTTACTGATATTAACAATTTGAATTGCTGCAAAGAAAATGTACATGGGTTTTGATGGATTTTTTTAATACCATAAATTCCAGTAACTATGATTCCTTAAATAATACTAAGCTCTTAAATGCTTGAGAAAAATCTTGCAAATAATTTTTAGAAGAGTAAGATGTAGCATTCTACATATCCCAACTAATTGAAAATATACTAAGTCATGTAATGGGATTCCTTAAAATAGATTTCTGGGTACTTTTTTGATGTTATTGCTATTACTTTTAGCATAATTTGATTTAGGTTATACAAATCATTAAAAAAATTAAATGGTCATTGTAGAGACACTAATAATTACATACATTTTCTAATACATATTAAATTTTTGGTATATCTCTATTTTTTAAGTTTTTTGCTTCAGAGATGACATTAATTATAATCTAATTCTACTTTTGGTTGCTATTCAGAACAATTTTTTGAAAATGACAAACTTCTTCTCAAAAACACTTTCTAAAAATTTTTATTTATTAAATATTCAATACACAACTGAACCTGACTAAAAAGTAAAGATGTGTGTACCATAAAATGTTGTGCTTTCTACAAAGCTTCACTACAAACTTTGTTATAACAAATTTCACTATGCTGAAAGTATAAATTATTCATAGCATAATTACATTTCATTAAAGATTAAGAACACATAGCATATACAATTTAAGCATGCATTAAATTATAGTGTATTAACATTCAATTGTCCTTTAAACATCATGTCTTGTTAATTTATGATGAAGCTTTTTGTGTACAAACATAGGGATATTTTTATCCACTTATCTAATTAAACAATTATGAATTTTTTATAATTCATTCTATTTATTTCCTGTTTCATATGTCAAATTCTTCACTTAATCACATGCCTAATATTATTTTAGAATATAGAGTAAAAATACTTTCCAATATAATAACATTAAATTTAGATGCACATTACTAAATATGAAAGGAATGTTTACTGTCTACTATGATAGTGCATAGGTTATTTAGTAGCAAGAAGAAAAAGGTGGAATTTATATATTAGAAATATCAATGAATGATATTCTCTAAAAATATGTGTAGTAAATACTATAGAGGAAATAAAACCTACGTACATTTTTTTGAATAGGTGATATAAAACACAAAGAGAGACAACCAGGCACTGGAAAACAGAATAAATTTTTCGTTACTCTGATTTTTCATTACTCTGTATTAATTATCCACCTACTATTTCATTTCCTTTCTTTTTCTTTTTTTATTACATCTTGATTTCAGCTTCGCTTCCCTCCTCTCCTTCCAGTCCCTGTCTGTCACCTTACACTGCCTCTATCCACTTCTCCTCCCCTTCTCAGAAAAGGCAAGTCCTCCCATTCATATCAACCAGCCTTGGCATATCTAGTTGCAATAAGACTAGGAGCATCTTCTATTGAGGCTAGACAATCCTTCCCCTAACTCTTCAAAAGGGGTCCCAGACCTCAGTACAATGTTTGACTCTGGGTATTTGCATTTGTCTCGGTCACCTACTGGTAGAGTCTCTCAGAGAACAGCTATGGTAGGCTCCTGTCTGCAAGCAGGACATTGCATCAGTAATATTGTCAGGGTTTGGTGCTTGCACATAGGATGGATTCCAAGTTGGGTCAGTCACTGGTATCATTCTAAAAAAACATGGAATTATACATATGGATGGGATTTCGTGTAGTATTTCAATATGTATTTGATTTAAATCACTATAAACAGATTTAAACCCTCAAATATTTGTGTTCAGTAAAAGCATGTTTTTCCATATATTTCTTTCAATTTTATCAGAAATATTTTTCATGTAAATCTTCAATTTTATCAGAAAATGTTTATAATTCTACTTTAAATCAACTTAGGAATATTTATATTCCTACCATTTTATCTGTATAATTTTCCATGTAATAGTCTATTTTAATGTGTTTTTCTATATATTTCTTGAATTTTATCGGAAATATTTTCCTTGTAGATCTTCAATTTTATCAGAAAATGTACATAATTCCACTTTCAGTCAACTTAGAAATATGTCTACCAGTTTATCTGTAATTTTCCATGATAATCTTCAATTTTGATGTTACTTTATATTTTTCTACAATTTTATTAGAAATATTTCCCATGTAAATCTTCAATTCTATCATAAAATGTTTCTAATTCTTTTTTCAATTAATTTAGCGATGTTTTTATTTATACTATTTTGGTCTTTAATTTTCCATGAAAATTGTCAATCTTAATATGTTTTTCTATATGCTTCTTCAATTTTGTCAGAAACATTTTCCATGTAAATCTTTAATTTTATCATAAAATGTTTTTACTTCCTTTTTCAATAAAAAAAAAGAAAAAACATTCAAATTTGTTTCTCATGTTTTGGAAATCTATGGTAGATTTATATTATCTATAGTAACTCTATAATGCAATAAGTAACAGTCTTATGCTTCCATCCACCTATCCCTAGTAAGATATGCTTTTGATTTTTTTTGATTTTCTGGTAATTCAAATTTGGGCATTTTTGCTAATTCACTTCTTCTAAAAATATATTTGTGTCTATTAGCCATTTTTAAATTATGTTATTCAGTGTTTTGTATGGAGTTAGAGTTCTTTGTTTATCATAGATATTAATGCCTTGACAAATTGTATTTAGTTTGAGAGTATGAACCATTTTATGGGTACTTGTTAATATGTCATTTTTTTCTTTGCTTTGTAGACAAAGTAATTTAAAATTTTAGCTTTATATCATTCATGTTCCTACTTAGCTTGAGATTTCTTTGGTTTGGTATTTTTTTAAAAAAAATCATTTCCTACTCTACTGTCCTAAACATTTTCCATAATCTGTCTTTAAGATTTATATTTCATATCGTATATTTTTATGTTCAGTACCCTTTGAATGATTTTTGTAATTGGTCAAAGAAAAGGGTCTACCTTTTTTTTTGCTTATGTCTGCAATTTTCCCAGTACAGTTCTTTTACCATTGTATGTTCAGTTGGCCAATGGCATTATCTGTTGATGTTTAGACTGTCTTTTCTTTCATGTGGGTAAATATGTCTGTTTTTATGACAGATTTCTTGCTATTCTAATTGCTACTTCTTTGTAACCCACTTTATGTCAGATAGGATTTTAATTCTTGCTTTGTCCCTATAAGCCATCAGAGAGCAGTGTGTTTATAGTCAAAAGGTAAATTATGCACATGTATGAAACTATTACAACCAAAACCAGTAAGTTGAATAATTAATACATGATAATAAAAATGGATTGGGTTACTCATGACTTTTAACAAAATTTAACATTTCCTATTCAGTTTTGTGTATAGATTTTAGAGATTGTGTTAAATCTGTAGGTTGCTTTAAGCAGGCCTGATATTTTGGTTACATTGATTCTTTCAATCCATTAACAAGGGATCTCTCTCTCTCTCTCTCTCTCTCTCTCTCTCTCTCTCTCTCTCTCTCTCTCTCTCTCTTCCACCCTTTCTCTCCCTCCATTCCTACTCTACTGTCCCCCCTCTTTCTGTGCACATGTGTATGTCATCTTCATTAATGTATATCGAAGAAATCTTCCAATATTGAAAAAAATGCAGAAAATTTTAAGTTTTCATTTTACAGACATTGTAACAGATCTTAAACAAAAGCAATGCTCATCTGCCAATACCTATGGTATTATTCATTGTGAATCTAGAGGCTGGGTGATTGTCACATAAGGAATGGTTCATTATCTGAGTTTCTCATTGTTAAGCCATATAGAACATGATATCATTCTTGAATTGATAGAGCAATGTTGGTAAGAATAAACACCCCATTTTGAATGAAGGAAAAACAGTATGGTCAGTATGAATACTAGCCAATAGAATTGTAAGGCAGGATACAATAGGTACAGAAAAATTTCTGCACCCAGGACTTCTAGTATACTGTTTCCCAAAATAAAAATAATTTAAACCCCATATGTATTTTTAGTTTTTTTGGTAACCTCAAATTTAAAAAGATAAAACAAAATCTTAAATTTTACCTGTGTCTAAACAAACCACTGTTTTCAATGGCAATAAATGAAAAAATATATTAAGAAAATATTTTACATTATTTGTTCAGTCTGTCTTCTAACCATATTTCAAAAAATGATTTCAGAATTTTAAGCAGATTAAAAGTATGTCACAAGTGCAGCTTAAGGGGCATAGGTTGCTGGGATGATACAGGTACAAATGAGGGCGGTCTTCAGAGTTTTTCTAGAGTAAAGTTGCAAGTGTCAATAGATTAGCTTGAAAAGGCAAAGAAATAGCCTGTGCTCTAATTTTCCTTCAAAGTGAATATCTCCAAATGGTTGGAGAGTGTTCTAGACAGAAATAAGGAAATGTAAGATAGACATCAGAACTTTTGCCTACATAACTTAGAACTCAAGAATGCCTTTTGTCTCTTGCCTTATTGTGGTCTCCAAGTGGAAATGAAGATATTCCAATATGTGTTTCAGACAATGAAGTAGGCATAATAGAAAATAAGATATTGGAACATTAGAAAGTATAACTTTTATATCTGACTTTACTCTGATGGAATTGCCAGGCTACAGTACAAGTTGTTGTTGTAGAGAAATATAGTAATATATTAATGTATAGTATAGTATATACTATACTATATGTATAGTAATGTAAATATAGTCATGTAATCAGTGGTAGAGATTCATGTACAAGGAAATTATAACATAAAAACACTGGAGTGAGTAAATTTTCATCTCTTCTTACTTGAACACATGGATACACACACACACACACACACACACACACACACACACAAACTCAATGGTTTTGGACTCCAGATAAATGCTCCCTTTAAAGCACCGGGGGTATTTTCTTTGTGAAACTTTATCCTATCTCTGGCAATACAGTTATAATTTGTCACATTGTATTTATTCCTTTCAATGTTATTACTTAAATCTGTTTCTTGTTCAAGTTTCTGTCTGGTGTCCATCCTTGCATAATGTTTTCAGTCCTCACTCTATTTATTTTTATTCCCTTGATAGCTGATAGAACTATTTTCATTATTAGGCTAGATAATGAGGTATTACAATTAAAATTTTTTATATTTATTTATGAGATGTATATATATTTTATAAGATAATACAAATAAATCTCTATATAATTTACATTTCAAATATGTAATTTCATGTTACACTGGACTAGAAGCTACCTTTTGGTAACACCTCTATCTCAGAGAATTTGGAGAAAATACCTTGCATGCATATATAAATAAGATATTATTTAAAATTATAGTAGCCTTCATTTATAGAAGTCTAAGTTCTTGCTTGTTGGTTTGAGTTTGTCAAAACTACTCTAATGATGCATGCGTGTGTTGCAAGAGGTGTAAGATGGATCTCTGTTTCTAATGCATGCACTCCTTGTAGTGAGATGCCACCAAGGCATGGTGTATGGTTTAAATAGGATTATGTCCTCTGTGTGGTAACTGGACATGATGTGCGAAACCAGTTGGCTAACATATGACGCTGCTAATAAAGTCTGCTGTATCTCAGTGTGTTAAAGGTACTATGAAATTCAGTGTTTATTGAGGATGAAGATGTAGCTCATGTTGTAGTTTTTTTGTCTCGTATAAGCAGATACAAGGTTTGACCCTCAGAAGAGCATAAATCTCTCATGCTGACACAAGCCTGTGGTCCCGGCTCTTATGAGATAAATGGAGTAAGAAGTTCAAGGCTATTCTTAACAATCTGTTTTGATGTGATAAGGTCAGCTTGTATTATAAGAGACACTGTCTCAACAAACAAAGCCACATCAGTGAGTTTTTGAAATTACATTAACTGAAATATATACTTTGGTTTGATATACTTGCTAATTTGCTACTACTGTAAAACAAAATTGCCTTCCTGCCATCATGACCTTACAATTATATATAGTTTGTGCTTATTGATCTTCTAGTCACATTATATCTGAGTACATGACATGTAGACAAATAAATCTAGGTTTAACTTCCTCTTTGAATTCATCCAAAGACTCTAAATTTTTTCTGGAATAAGCATACTTTTTCCCCAATAATACATCTGCATATATCATTTTCTCATCTCTTCTTCTAAATGACACATTGATTTTCTCAGATGAAATGACAGACTTAATGGATTGAAAACAAATCCTTCAATTGAGAGTTCTCTGTGGCATCATATATGCCTAATAATAAAGCATGATCATATAATATAGGAAGATGGGTGAATGTGTGAGCTATGAAGGAGTCACAGAGAATATCACAATGTCTAAAGAGGCCACCAGCCTGAACTGTGAGTAGCTATCAAGCCTGTGATTATGTGACAGTGATCTGGATGTTACAAAGATCTTAGTACAGAGAGGGTAATTTAAATGTCCATAAAATGGAAATTCTCCTTTTAGAGGGTTTCAACTACATAATTATAATTGTTACAATGTATCATGGGCTTGTTCTGTAAGTATGTGTAATGTTTTGTACAAGTCTTATGAAATTTAAGGAGAGGATTTTTATTAACCTGGGATGGGGTTTTACATTACAAGCTTCACCAAATATCAATTACATTTTGCATTTACATTCAATTTATAAATGCAATATATATTTAATATATAAATATTCAAAATACATAAATACAATCTATACATGCAATTATATATTTATATGTGCAATTGTATATTGCACATATATGCAAACTAGTATATAGTATTATAAATGTATATATTTATATACAATTATATATATATTTCTGAAATGGTGAAATTATGGAATCTTTAAGGAACAGAGCTTGGTTGCGAGAAGTAGATCTCTATGGCATGCTTGGAGACTTCGTAGCAAGTGCTACTTCATGTTCACTTTCTGCGTCCTGTCTGAGTGTAGTGTGGACAGCAATATCCTGTCCTGGCTGTCACCTTTGCCTTTCTGGCCATGATGACCTGCAGTTTGCACCTAAATGGAAGTGTAAAATAAGCATCACTGTGATTCTTAGGGTAATTTTCAACTTAGAATCTAGAATTGCCTGGAGCAGAGACCTCTGAATATACATATGGAAGATTATATTGAATGTAATTTAAATCAAGTTGGAAACCTCCTTACTGTGGCTGGGACAATTCCTTGGGAAAAGAGCTGGACTATGTAAGACAAAAATCTGAGCATTGAGGTTTATTTATTCTTGCTTCCTACTTATTTACTCTGAATTCTTTGTGACTGACTCTCTCTAGCTCTCTCCACTCTGAATTCGCTCATAGTCATCAACTCTAACCTTGAAATTTGAGCTGAAATATCACAGTATTTCATCTCTGGAACAGGAAAAGCCTCACTTCTCTAAGTTGCTTCTGATCTTGTATATTTGTCATAGCAATAAGAAAAGATAATAAAAACAATATTTTTTTTAATGGAGCTGAAGTCAGAAGCTCAAAGAGCTCAAAATCAAACATTTAGATACAATTCAATCTAAAGATATACTTATACTTACATACTGAGGAATGATACCATGAAGATATTAAAATATTTGTGTCTATAATTAAAAAGCAAGAAATTGTATGTACTCTAAAACATATCTATGAAATTTGAAATATGCAGTGGTCTTTAATCTGAGTTAAGGTGCTCTGATTCACATTTGTCTGCATTGCTTGGTGTGACCATACACAGTTCACAATGAAAATGCTTTGTGTTCATATGCAAGACTACTGGGAAGTTCTACAATTACTGGTCAGAAACACTTCAGACTCTGTATCAATATGTCAGTTACTGTTTTTCTTGCTCTTTAAACCATAATGGTCAAGGTAACTTGTAAAGAAACATTTCATTGGGCTTATGATTCCAGTGCCTAAGTGACCAATGATGGCGGAGTGAGAGCCTTGTGCTATGAACAGCTAAGAGCTCTTATACCAAACTGCACACAGGGTACACTTAGAACTGCTTGTGTCTATTGAAACCTCCTCACATAACCTAGTGACATGTGTCCTTCATCAAAGCTACACCTCCTAATCCCTCCAAAACTGTTCCACCAACTGTGGACCAAGTATTCAAATACAAGAGCCTATGGGCTCCATTCTCATACAAACCATCCTGTTTTACTCCCTGACCTCTGTAGCTCATGGTCTCTTCATAAAGCAAATTTCACTTAGTCCGACTTCAAATAGTCACCACAGGCATTCAGTCTTAACACTCTTTAAAAGTCCAAAGTTCCAATCATTTTGCAGATTCAAAGCTAGACCAAAACTCACCAAGAAAAAACACCAAATCCCATTAGCCCCATGTCTAATGTCAGAGGGCTTAGATTTCTCTGCTTTTCCTTCTGGTTTTGAGGCTTGAACTGTATTTCTCTCTTGTGTTGGTTCTGCTCCATACCTACATCTCTCCTTGTCAGAGGTCACATGGCTTTGATGTTTCCAGCCTATTGGAGTCTAAGTAATTCAAGTTTTACATTTACAGCATCATTCACTAGCCTCACTGGGACACCATGCAGGAACCTCCTGGGACTCCTGCCTATCTTCACAGTTCTCCTTAACCACTGAGAAAGAAGCATTTACTAATGAGTAGCTCATGACTGTAAAGTAAGGACAATGTGGATGTCACTGTCAAGTCTGGCTACCAACATGGAATGGGGCCACAGCAGCTTCGAGTTGTTGCTGTTGCTGTTGTTGTTGTTGTTGTTGTTGTTCTATTTTTTTCACTTTAAAACCAAGGGTAAATTTTTTCTTTTTTGTTTTTATTGGATATTTTCTTTGCTTATATTTCAAATGTTATCCCCTTTCCCGGTTACCACCATGGAAAACCCTATCCCATCCCCCATCCCCCTGCTTCTGTGACAGTGCTCCACCACCCACCCACTCCCACCTCCCCACCCTGCCATTCCCCTACACTGGGGTACCAAGACTTCACAGGACCAAGGGCCAGTGCTCCTCTCATTGATGCCTGACAAGGCAGTCCTTGGCTATATATGCAGCTGGAGTCATGGGTCCCTCCATGTGTACTCTTTGGTTGGTGGTTTACTCCCTGGGAGCTCTGGGGGTGCTGGTTGGTGGATATTGTTGTTCTTCCTTTAGGGTTGTAAACCCCTTCAACTCTTTCAGTCTTTTCTCTAACTTTTCTATTGTTGACCATGTGCTCAGATCAATGGTTGACTGCTAGCATCCTCCTCTGTACTTGTCAGGCTCTGACAAAGCCTCTCAGGAGAGAGCTATATCAGGCTCCTTTCAGCAAGCACTTCTTGGCATCCACAATAGTGTGTGGGTTTGGTGACTGTACATGTGGTGGATCCTAAGGTGAGGCAGTCTCTGGATGGTCTTTTCTTCAGTCTCTTCTCCACACTTTGTCTCTATATTTCCTCCTGTGAGTATTTTCTTTCCCCTTCTAAGAAGGACTGCAGCATCCACACTTTGGTCTTCCTACTCCGTGAGCTTCATGTAGTCTGTGAATTGTATCCTTCAGTATTCCAAGCTTTTAGGCTAATATCCACTTATCAGTGAGTACATAGCATATGGGTTCTTTTGTGATTGGGTTACCTCACTCAGGATGATATTTTCTAGTTACATTCATTTGCCTAAGAATTTCATGAATTCATTTTTTAATAGTTGAGTAATATTCCATTGTGTAAATGTACCACATTTTCTGTATCCATTCCTCTGTTGAAAGACATCTGGGTTCTTTCCAGCTTCTGCATATTATACATAAGCCTGCTATGAACATAGTGGAGCATGTGTCCTTGTTATATGTTACAACATCTTTTGGGCATATGCCCAGAAGTGGTATACTTGGGTCCTCAGGTAATACTATGTCCAATATTCCGAGGAACTGTCAGACTGATTTACAGAGTGGTTGTACCAGCTTGCAATCCCACCAACAATGGAGGACCGTTCCTATTTCTCCACATCCTTGCCAGTATCTGTTGTCACCTGAGTTTCAGATCTTAGCTATTCTGACTGGTGTGAGGTAGAATCTCAGAGTTGTTTTGATTTGCATCTCCCTGATGACTAAAGAGGTTGAACATTTCTTTAGGTGCTTACATGAGCCCAGAAATTCCACCAAGGAACTCCTAAACATGATAAACAGCTTCAGCAACGTGGCTGGATATAAAATTAACTCAAACAAATCAGTAGCCTTCCTCTACTCAAAGGAAAAGCAGACTGAAAATGTAGTTAGGGAAATGACACTCTTCAGAACAGTCACAATAATATAAAATACCTTGGTGTGACTCTAACCAAACAAGTGAAAGATCTGTATGACAAGAACTTCAATCTCTGAAGAAAGAAAGGGAAGATCTCAGAAGATGGAAAAATCTCCCCTGCTCATGGATCAGCAGGATAAATATAGTAAATATGTCCATCTTTACAAAATCAATCTATAGATTTAATGCAATCCCTATCAAAATTCCAACTCAGTTCTTCATAAAGTTAGAAAGAGCAAATTTGCAAATTCATTTGAAATAACAAAAACCCAAGGATAGTTAAATCTATTCTCAAAAATAAAAGAACTTCTGGGGAATCATCATCCCTGACCTCAAGCTGTATTATTGAGGAATCATGATACAAAACTTTGTAGTATTGGTACAGTGACAGAAAGGTAGATCAATGGAACAGAATTGAAGACACAGAAATGAACCCACACACCTGTGGCACTTCATCTTTGACAAAGGAGCTAAAGCCATCCAGTGGGGAAAAAGACAGCATTTTCAGCAAATGGTGCTGACTCAACTGGAGGTCAGCATGCAGAAGAATGCAAACCAATCCATTCTTATTTCCTTTTACAAAGCTCAAGTCCAAATGGATCAAGGACCTCCTCATTAAACCAGATGCACTGACTCTAATAGAAGAGAAAGTGAGGGAGAGTCTGGAAAATTTCCTGAACAGAACAACAATGGCTTATGCTCTAAGATCACCAATTGACAAATGGGACTTTATAAAATTGCAAAGCTTCTGTAAGGCAAAGGACACTGTCAATAGGACAAAATGACAACCAACATATTAGGAAAAGATCTTTACCAACCTTACATCTGATAGAGGGCTAATATTCAATATATACCAAAAACTCAGGAAGTTAGACTTCAGAGAACCAAATAACCCTATTAAAAATGGGGTACAGAGCTAAACAAAGAATTTTCAACCAATGAATACTGAATGATCGAGAAGTACCTAAAGAAATGGTTTTTGTTGTTTTTTTTTTAAAGAATAGAACATTTTTAGGCCTTTTCCTTTCACAGGTTGCTGGATGGTGTCTTACCCTGAGGGTACCTTTCCCTGACTGCATACAAATTTTTATTAGGTGTCTCCATAAAATTTTTATTCTTCTCATCACAAGCTTTTCCTCCAACATTAAATTTTCCAGTGCTCTTTTTCTTTCCCTGCTGTACATTTTATAGTTCATTTTGCTACATTTAATTTCTTTTTATTTTAGATCTGAATAAGTGATTCATAATAACTACAAAAAAGAGTAAATATCAGGCTGTTTTGAAATCTCCTGTACCAAAGAAAATAGTCTATTACATTAGTCATGGGCACATCCTTAGGATGAGGGAAAAAGCTGCTATAATTTTTATTTTTGCCAAATATCACAAAGATTATCAGTATCCTAGCCCAGTAACTATTATGATTCTCCTCTGAAACCTATTAAGGTGAGCCTCCATTGTTCTAACTACTATCTTCACCATATTCTGGACTCATATTAGGATCTCTTAACAAATCCTGCATACAGCATTCAATTACTTCTTAATCCCAAGTTCCAAAATTTTCCACATTCCTCCAAAACATAACCCTTGTCACGTTTCACTACAATATCCCACTCCTTAGTATGAAACTATTAATTTTCTTTTAACTGCTATGACTACACACTACAATGAATGCAGTGATTTAATTGCACTTATGTTTCCAGAGGGTTAGAGTCCAGGAAGGAGGGGAATAACCATCTTGGCAGGAAAACCCAGAGGTCTCATCTCAAACTGCAAAGAGGAGGCAGGGAGCACACTGAGAATCACATGAGTCTTTTGAAACAAGAAACCTGCCATTACCAGCAAATGTGATGTAAAATGAATTTAAAAAATAGTGCCAAGAAAAGAAAGAAAGAAACAAACAAACAAGTGAAGGAAGGAAGAAGGAAGGAAGGTAGAAGAAAGGAAGAAAGGAAGAAAGAAAGAAAGAAAGAAAGAAAGAAAGAAAGAAAGAAAGAAAGAAAGAAAGAAAGAAAGAAAGAAAGAAAGAAAGGAAGGAAGGAAGGAAGGAAGGAAGGAAGGAAGGAAAGGAAGGAAGAAAGGAAGGAAGGAAGGAAGGAAGAAAGGAAGGAAGAAAGGAAAGAAAGAGAGAGAAAGAGAAGCATGCCTGCCACCAGTGCCACACCTCCTTCAGCAAGTCCGCACCTCCTAATCATTGACAAACCGGTGACCAAGTATTTGAGCATATGAGCCGTATATGGGTAATTTTCATTCAAACCACCACAGTCATTCTGTTAGAAATCTTTTATGGTTAATAAATTTTAACCACTCCCACATTCAGTTACTACAGATGTATTCATGATCAAAAGTTTAAGAACATATGCTCTGAAGCCTAGATAAGAATGTTTATTCATCTGTAGTAGAATAGACTGAGTAAAACCACCCTCTTTTACTGACAAAAAGGAAGAGTAAAAAAAGTTGGACAAACACATACATAATGATGGTATTTAATGGAACAGCTAGGCTGTAAGAAGAATTGGAGCAGCATACATTTTTTTTTCTATCTCTGGGAAGAAAACAAGTCCTTGAATATGAATGTGAAGGAATGGTAAGTTACAAAAGAATGCAGAAGTTTGGAATGACTAGAAATCATACGTGACATGATTAGCTGTATTTAAAAAATCATGAGCCATAAATATGTCAGCAACAGAAATAACAATCATTCTGCTGAACCGTGAATTTTTGGCAGGTTTCTCAGCAAGTCATCTAGTACCTGTCAGTTTCGTGGTTTCCTGTGGGATAGCAACCCACTTTGATTGTGATCTGACTCCTGATTGGGTCTCACTGACATTGTACTCTTGGAATTCTGGGACCTGGTCAGAGTGAATTGATTCTAGTTTTGCAGGTGAGTTAAATGTTGCTCACGTAGAATGTAACTGTTACTTCTATTTTACCCAGTCAGCTCCTATTCTTTAGAATGTAGGGATCTCAGGAGTAACCATGAGTGTCACTATATGAAATGCCCTTATATAGTTAAGTTTGAATATTAAGCCACCCCTTACTAATCGGCCATCCATTGTTTATCTGAAATTCAAATTCAGTTTTTGTATATGAATATTTATAACATGACATATGCTAATATATAACATACAATAGGATATTTTTGTACATTTTTCTAAGATTTATGATGTTGATCAACTTTGTTATAAATTTGGATAGGTGTTTGTATGTAGGCATGTGCATGTGCAAGCATGCACGTGCTTCGTGTGTGTGTGTGTGTGTGTGTGTGTGTGTGTGTGTGTGTGTGATCTGTATTTGCCTGTTGGTTACTTTTGTGTCTTCTCCCAACAGTCATGTCAGTGGCTTCTGATGCATTGCCCACTACTCTAGATATTGACTATCTATCTCATTAGAATAGAATGTTATGAAGAAGAGGAGCCAGCTTGTCAATATAGTCTCATAGATTGGTGCATTACAGATTCTTCATCAAAGTTGTTAGTGCTTTTATTTTATGCATACCCCCCCACACACATATCGCTGATAATTTAGTGTTAGATTTGTATTAGCCTTTTGTCACTGATTTTGGAGACAAAACCCACCTTTTCTTGGTATGATTTGACTATGGAAGACAAAATATTTCAGCGTTTTTGCCACCTGTGTTAAAATAGTTCATCTTCTTAACGTAGAATTTCTTTCTTGCCTTGGAGTCATTAGGTGCCTGTTAGAATTCTTTCTACAATCTCTAATAATTTTCAGGATTACAATATGGTAACATTTGTGCCAAACATACATTCCATAACTGCTGTACTCTATAATATTTGAAATTAGGGGTAAAAGTAGAAAGTATTCCACACAAGTTTCAGTGCCCTTGATGTGAGCTTTGAAAGGATCCCTTTTGGTATATTGTTAGAGTTGTCATCCTACAAATATCAGATCACAGACTAAAGAAAAATACTGGAACTTCTGCCAAATAGTGAATATATAGCCGTAGGTATAGCATAGTTACCATAAGGTTACCCCCCCAGCCTCTTCTAATTTACAATGTTATTTTCAAAAAGACTGCAACTTTCATATTTTGTATGCCCTTCGTTGTCTTACCTTGTGTGAAGGTTTATAGAGAAGTTTTCAAGGATTGCTTTTACAAAGTCTAGTAGCTCCTGAAGGCATTTCAGTATGTTCTATGAAAACAGAAAATCCTTGTCTTTTAAAGCAATATTACCCTGAAATCAACAAAAATAGAAGCAGTTTGAACTATTCTTTCAATTTATAAGCAGAATCTGAAAATTAACAGAAATTATGAGTTGTAACATCAAAAATTAAAAGATTTCACATTTTTATTCAGTACTATCATGTGTCTTTCAACAAATACTCACTGAGCTGCTTTTAGATAGACATCAATGTTCAAATGATTGGAATCCATGACATTAACATCTGAGAGGGAGGAAGAGAGTTTACAATTTGTATAAAGCCACTTCTTGGAAGAGATAAGCACATATATTAGAACAGACAGACCAATTTACAAAATGTTATGACTGCAAACATTTGTATAGAACCATTAAACAGAGGATCACAGTTAAAGTGCTTGCTGGGGGAAGAGTTGGGAAAAGCAAATCGTCGGAAAGAAGCCAAGTTGCCAGAAAAAGCTGGGCCTGAATAAGGGATAATGGTGTCTACAGGTCACGAGTAGCTTCTGCAATCGTCAATAGCTACATTTTCCTTATCTCTCTTTATTCATATTGCATGCTTACTAGTACAATGCTCAATTAGTATAAAAATCCATTATGTTCTATGATTTTTTAAAACAGCAATATCTAAGTCAATATTTTCAGCTGGTAACCACTGAGCCTTCTCTTAGTCACATAGTAAATGGAGTCTAGCTTGGTTTATAGAACCCAGACCTCCATGGTAAATTTGTCCACCTTGTGAGCATCTCAATTTTGAATATTCAAAGCTGCTGGCTTTAATATGTTTCTGCAGTGTTTCACAATTTAAAAACCTAATCTTTTATTATTTTATGTTTGTGGTTTTTTATCTGCACATATGTCTGCATAACACATGCATTCTATGCTCATGGAGGTCAAAAGAGGACTTCTGATCCCCTGGAGCTGGAGTTATCAGCAGTTTTAAGGGGCCATGTAGGCATTAGGAATGGAATATGGGTCCTCTGGAAGAGGAGCTGCTAATTGCTGCCCTGTCTTTCCAGATTTTGTAAATCTTCATTTACCTTTCATCCGTCTCAAAGATATAATTAAACTAAGTTCACACAACATATTCCTTCACAATAATATTTTTTGTATTCTTTGAATTTTTTTTAAAGCCTTTGTCATCAAATGAAAAGGAAACTCTTACTATTTGATCTGTTTTCTCAGAAGAACTGAAAATGCAGAAAATTAGATCCTATTGACTTAGGAAACTTATCTGCAACAATAAATTTTCATGTTTATTGAAGTAGACACTAGGGCAAGAATGTGATACAATATTCCTTTTAATTTTGAAATGGCCTAGATATATCAAAAATGATTGGTCTACCCTGCACTGCTCCAACCAAGAGGATGTAGAGAGCTGATTTCACAAAATCCCTATCCTCTCCCTGACCTTTTAAATGTGCAGTGCTGTTCTCCAAAATGTATTTGGAATTGAACAAGAAATGTTTTAAAGAAAGTTTGAGTGAATCAGCACATGAAACTTTTATTCTTTCTGTCCAAAGTCATCAGTGCATAGTAATACCAAAAAAACTGCTCATAATTTCATATTCTTAAATGTCTGTCTGGCTTGCTGTACTAAGTTTTTATTTTAGCTGAAGTCACAAATGTATTACAGCAACTTAAATTAATTTTTTAAAAATACTGTAAATAAGAACAAGTGCATGCTGACAGGAGCCTGATATAGGTATCTCCTGAGAGGTTCTGCTAACCATTGAACTTATCACAGAATCCCCTATAGAGGAATTAGAGAAAGGACTGTAGAAACTGAAGGGGTTTGCAACCCCTTAGGAAGAACAACAATATAAACTAACCAGAGCTTCCAGGATCTAAACTAACCAAAGAATAGACTTGGAGAAACTCATGACTCCAGCCGTATATGTAGCAGAGGATGGCTTTTTCAGGTATCAATGGGAGAAGAGGCCTTATGTCCGTTGAAAGCCTGATGCCCCAGTATAGGGGAATGCGAGGGCAGGAAGACAGATTCCCACATTCATATATTTTATTTACTTAATGAGATTCACTGAGTTTAGCCTGGATATTTTGTTTTCACCAACTGGAGCCCAGTGGTCTCTTTACATGATATATTTGAAGATAATGGCAGCTCCTATGCCCAAGAATTCTAATGTATTCAATAGTCCATCAGGGAGATGTAGAGTCCCATAGGTTTCTCCTCAGTCTACGGTTGATTATTGATCATCTCACAGCTGCTATGAGGTCATGACGTAACTGTCATGCCATACTGGGAATTCAACCTATCACAGCCCTTCCCTGTCTTCTGGATGCTACATTCTTTTTTTTCTTTCTTTTTTAATTTTTTATTGAATATATTCTTCATTTAAATTTCAAATGTTGTTCCCTTTCCCTGTTTCCCCTCTCCCAGAAAAACCCCAACCCATCCTCTCACCCCCTGCCTGCCCCTCTCCCAACCCACCCCCCGATTGCCCCATGCTGGGGTATCTATCGAGCCTTCATAAGACCAAGGACCTCTCCTCCCACTGATGCCTGACAAGGCATTCTTCATACCACCCATTCTGTTCCATCTGGGATGATCCATGAACCTTATCGGAGAAGATTCACGTGCCTGTTTCTGGCTGAACGTTCAATCTGCAGTTATTCTTAGCATCGTGATCAGCCATATATCTCTAGGTATTCACTGCTGTTCACAGCAAAGAGAAACTTCTCTGGTTGAGGTTGGAACTAAAGTTTGTTTAAAGGCATACAGATACATAAAACAAAGGTTTCTCAGTAGCATGACAATTTAACAACAATAAGTTCACCACTATGACCCAAGACCTCATCCAATGGCTTTTAATAACATTTAAAATAACAAGCATAAATTCTCTCTTGTGGCTTAGACCACAGATCATGTCAGAGAATGGTTGCCTACCTTTAACTGCTGTGGCACAAATGTACAAATGGAGGGCTGGTGGGATTGCTTAATGTTTAAGAGCACTGATTGCTCTTCTAAAGGTCCTGAGTTCAAATCCCAGCAACCACATGGTGAGTCACAACCATCCGTAATGAAATCTGATCCCTCTTCTGGTGTGTCTAAAGACAGCTACAGTGTACTTACACATAATAATAAATAAATCTTTAAAAAAAAACAAAACAAATGTACCAATGGGCATGTTTTGCCTGTCAGGTTGGTACTGTAGTTCAGTGTTCACAGATGGGTAAAACAATCAGTGCCTCCGCACCCAATGACCTATGAAAAATGTGCAGTATCATCTGTTACTATAAAATTTAAGCAATAGGAAGAACTTTTCCCTCAAAGTTCTTCCTTTATTTCCCTATATTCTCTTCTCTGAGATTGGGCTTTATCAATTAGCTCTTGTAGGTAACAAAGAGGAATAGCAAATGCTTGTGGGACCTTTGGTGCTCTGTGACCAGCAGTTCATGAGAAGGCATCTCATACCTGGCTCTGGGGTTTTTATTTATTATTTCTTAATTTAAAGAACCAAAATTATCCAGTTATGTAGGGTACATTTCTTTTAATTCTTTCCTTTTTAAACATTTATTTTTATTGTCTTAGAAAGATGGTTTCCATATACCTTTTCATATATCATTAAATTTGGTAACTTTTCCTTCTGCATTCCTCAACTCCCCTACATTATCACCTGTAATTACTTCAACTTTCCTCCCCTAATATCCCCCTGTCTGTTACCATATCAACCTGTGCCCTACTATTTCTTTCCTTATGGCATCTTCTATTCAAATAGCCATTGGGATAGAAGCAAACAATTGCTTTGTTTTCTCCATGTTCAATATTTTTGAGTTTGTGTGTATGAATATATGCATTCTAGTGTGCATATACACTTGTAATTTTCTGACTTCGACAGCTACTTCCAATTTAACCCAAATCAAATTTGAACCTGGGATCCAGAAACTATGAAGGCTATGTGGTATTTATGCTTCAGGTATTGGGTTACCTTATGCAGAGGTTTTTTTTTTTTCAGTTTCATTATTCCATTAACATGAAATTTTCATAATGTTATTTTCTTGCTACAGCTGAATAAAATTTTGTTGTGTAGATATTGCATGTTTATTTTTCTCCTCACCAGTTGATGGACACGTAGGTTTATTCCATTCCTAGTGTTATGACTGGAGCAGCAGTGTACATGGTTTAGCTAGTACCTCTCTGGTAAAATTAAGAATACTTTGGATTTATGCCCAGAAGTGTTAGAGCATGGTAAATGATAGCTCTATTTCCAGATTTTTTGGTGGAAACTCAGCATATATTTCCAAAGTTTCTGTTCCAGTTCATGCACCAACAGCAGTAAAGGTCTTCTCTTTCCTTTCCAGTGTTTCTCTTCATTTGAGTTTTTCTTTTTCTTTTTTAAAGCAAGGCTGACGAGGGTGTCACTGTGAAGGCAGGATTTTTTGCATTCACAGAGAAGCAGCTGCCTCTGCCTCCTGAAAGTTCAAATTAAAGCCATGCACCACATGCCCTTCTTCATTATAGATATTTTGACTAGGGGTACATGAAATATCCTATAGTTTTAATTTCTCTGCTACCTAATGATGTTGAACCCTTAAAAATATATATTAGCCTTTCATGTTTCTTCTTTTGAGAATTTTCTCTTCAGATCCATAACTCATTTTATTTGTTTGTGGATTGCTTTGTTTTTTCAGTGCTCAATATTTTTGAGTCTGTGTATATGAGTGTGTGTATTCTAGTGTGTATGTGTGTGTATGCATAAAACATTTATTATACAATTATATATTATATATAAGAATCTTGCTTACATAGAGAATCCATGGCCAAACTATCTTTAAAAAATAAAATGAAAAAGTATATTCTATGTTATAAATAATATATATATATTATTTATATATATGGGTTTTTTGGAGACATGTTCTCAATATGTAGCTCTGACTGTTCTGGAACTCATAAAAAGATCAGGACAACCTCAAAATCAAGAAATCCACTTGTCTTTGCTTGCGAAATGCTGGGGTGTATACCTCTATGCCTGCTGTAGTATTCTAGATAGCAATTATTAATCATGTCAGAAGTATATCTGACAAAGACTTCATCCATTTTGTGGACTGCATTTTCATTCAGCTGTCATTTTCTTTTGTTGAATAAAAGCAAGAACACATTATTTTTTCTGTTGTTGATGTTAGATGTTATATTGCCAAACAGATTCAGAAAATCTGTGCCTATGAGTTGAAATCTACTCCCTAGTCTTTTTGCTGTCCATAATGCATTTGGAGTTGAATTTTGTGAAGAGTAAAGCAAAGGACTGAGTTTTATTCTACATGTTGATAGCCAGTTTTCCCTGCACTGCTTGCTGAAGATGGTGCCTTCTCCAGTGCGCACTTTTGATGTCTTTGCCAACAATCAGCAGCTGCAGTTTCATGAGCTTATATATGTCATCTGTTCTAGTCCTGTGAGCGTCCTTCCAGTTTGTGTCAATGCCACGCTGTCTTTATTACTGTGGCTCTATAGCATGGGTGGAAATCAGGAATTGTGATTCCTAATGACTAAGGATGATGAACATCTCTTTAGGTGCTTCTCAGCCATTAGATATTCTTCAGGTGAGAACTCTTTGTTTAGCTCTGTACCCCATTTTTAATAGGGTTACTTGGCTCTCTGGAGTCTAACTTCTTGAGTTCTTTGTATATATTGTATATTAGCCCTCTGTCGGATGTAGGGTTGTTAAAGATCATTTCCCAGTTAGTTGGTTGCCGCATTGTCCTTTTGACAGTGTCTTTTGCCTTACAGAAACTTTGTAATTTTATGTTCATCATCCTTAGTCATTAGGGAAATGCAAATCAAAACAACCCTGAGATTCCATCTCACACCAGTCAGAATGGCTAAGATCAAAACCACAGGAGACAACAGTAGTTGGCGAGGATGTGGAGAAAGAGGAACACTCCTCCACTGCTGGTGGGATTGCAAGCTGGTACAACCACTCTGAAAAGCTGTCTGGCAGTTCCTCAGAACACTAGGCATGACACTCCCGGAGGATCCAGCTATACCTCTCTTGGCCATATACCCAGAGGCTTCCCCTGCATGCAATAAGGACACATGCTCCACTATGTTAATAGCAGCCTTATTTATAATAGCCAGAAGCTGGAAAGAACCCAGATGTCCCTCAACGGAGGAGTGGATTCAGAAGATGTGGTATATTTACACAATGGAATACTACTCTGCAATTAAAAACAATGAACTCACGAAATTCCTAGGCAAATGGTCAGAACTTGAAAATATCATCCTTAGTGAGGTAACCCAATCACAAAAGAACACGCATAGTATGCAGTCACTGATAAGGGGATATTAGCCCAGAATCTTGGAATACCCTAGACACAATTCGCATACCAATAGATTTCCAAGAAGATGGAAGGAAAGACCCCTGGTCCTGGAAAGACTGGATGTAGGGGAATGTCAAGACAGAGAGGCAAGAGGGGATTGAGTGGGGAAAAGAGGGAGGGAAGGGGGCTTATGGGACTTTCGGGGAGGGAGGAAATGGGAAAGGGGAAATGATTTTGAATGTAAATAAAAAAACTTAGAAAATAATAAAAAAATTGTGATTCCTACTCCAGTATTAATTTTAGTGTTATTTTGGCTATGTTTAGTATTTTGTGTCTACAAGTAAATTTTCAGAGTTTTTCCAATTGTGCCTGTGAATAAGTGGAATGCCTTGGCATTGGGATTGCATTGAATTTGGAGATGTCTTTTGTTAGGATGGCCACATTTATATTAACTTTTCTGATCTATGAGCAAGAGGTTCTTTCTTTCTTTTCTTTCTGTTTTTCTTTCTTTCTTTCTTTCTTTCTTTCTTTCTTTCTTTCTTTCTTTCTTTCTTTCTTTCTTTCTTTCTTTCTTCTCTCTCCCTCCCTCTTTTCCTCCCTCCCTCTCTCCCTCCCTCCCTCTCTCCTTCCCTTCCTCCTTTCCTTCCTTCCTTCCTTTCTTTCATTCTTTTGCTCGTTTGGTGTTCTAGTGTCTACTTCAATTTCCTTGCTACTGCTCTTCAGTGTCTTGAAATATTCACTGTAGCAATCTTTTGTTTCTTTGGCTAGGTTTACTTTCAAGGATTTCATGGGTTTTTTCTTAATGTTGTGAATGAGATTGCATCATTGATATTTCTGTTTTAACCTTTTAGCATTATGTATAAGAAAATTATTTTCCATATTTTAAATTAATTTTCATGATGGTAGGTATTCTTTGAGAATTTTATATACAGTCCCAATGTATTGAGATCTTAACTGTTCCCCACTACTTTCCCCAACTCCTCCTATACCCCATATTATGTTACCCTCACAATTTCATGTTCTATTTTAAAATTTTTAATTATTATTCATTATTCCAATTAGTAATTCCTTTGTAGATATGGTTGCTTGGGCATAATAGCCCTACTCTTGTGATCCAAATTCATACAGAAAACTGGATTCTTCCTCCCCTAACATCCATAAATTTTTGAGAGAGAGATCCTCAGCTAGGGTTGGGGCATCTGGGTTCCCCCCTTCATACATGATTGAATGTTGACTGGCTTGAACTTCTGAAAATATTGGGCAGGCATAGGCATGTGTTGTGTTTTATGGGTTCAGTGGTTCTCCTATGTCCAGAAAATACTGTTTTGCAACATTCTTTCCATCCTTGTAGCTTTTACAATTTTTCTGATCCCCTTCCTCTGATGACCCATGTTTTATATTGTGTAGCATTCCACAGACACTAATTCTATTCCCTTTGGCCAGCTGTAAATGTCTGTATTAATCACTGTCCACTGAATAAAGTAGCTTCTCTGATGAGAACAGAGAATTGTACTAATTTATATGTATTTAGAAGGCAATTTATATCATATTTGTTTAGCAATACAATAGATGTAGATTCTCTCCAAGGGCTTCTGAGCTTCATGGTTATGGGTTCTTAGCTAGATAGACAATAATAGGTATGAGTTTCCCATTTGGATCAGGTCTTAACTCGAGTAAGAAAACAGTTGCTTATCCCATAATATTTGTGCCACTTTTATAGATGTGGTTATAACTTCTCTGACCATTTATTGTTTGTAGGTCACAATTTCTTCCCCAAAATCTGCTCAACATCTTTACTACTATGAAAGTTGGCCAATAAGTGGTTATCTTCTATGCCGGTACCACTTTATATTTTACAAGTCCTGTGAGTTAGCAAACTGGGTAGTATCTTCAGCAATAGCATGTTCCTCTCAGGTTCTGGTGGGCAACCAAAATCAATGACAGTAGCCTAGACAGTATAATATCCTGGTTAACTACTGGAGGGGGCATGTGTCTCACACCTAGCATTGGACTGTTTCATTTGGAAACCTATCAGTTTTGGGAGAACCATTATCCCCTATATAGACTCTAGTATATTTGCTTTCTAAAATAACAGGCTGTCATAATAGTTTATTTTCAAGTATCCTCAGTTTGTTATCCCTAACCCAAGCCCTTCTTCCTTCCTACCCTTTCATCCTATTAAACCTTATCTGATTATATACACCCTCTTTTACAACATATACATAATGTAAGAAATTTACCATTGAAGACATCAGAAAATGCTCTGTGAAGACAACCAATAATGAAAGTATTGAAAACATATCCCTAAATTTTGGGAAGTAGACATTGGATTTTGGCCAACTATGTACTATCTATGAACTAAAATAGATGGTTTCTCTTGGTGAGTTTTAGTGACTTTATTTTATATTTAAAGATTTATAAGTTGTCTTCTAATTAAAAAACCTCATTAAGAATGTATATATTGATGTTAATTTGCTCTTTTACAATGTCCCTTTTATAACCATGGACTAAATGACAGCATAAGGAACTACACAGTACATTACCCACCTGACCGAGAAGTTTCTGGAAATCAGGGCATATGTATGGGTAATGAATTTATTCACACTCACTTTTGGCTTTAACCCAAGAATCCTGGCTGAGAGCTGCCAGATGGCCACCTGTGCCCTATATACCACAGGTGTTCATGCCTTCAGAGCAGTTCTTCTGTTAAGGATCTGGGTCAACAGTATATCCCCACACCCTGATGTGAGCCCATGCACAACACAAGATCATCAAAGTGTTGACATTCAGTTTGACTTTGAACATTTGTAACCTCATTCCTTATGTAAAAGATACTTATATTTTTTTATATCATGTTTAGGCTTAGCCATTATTATTAGTAGCCCAAGATGACAAGTGAATTCCAGCAATTTGTCTTTGTCCTAGGCCACTTCTTTCTCTGTACTTCACCTGTCCGTCCTTATCTGTGGCTTTCATTATAAAAGATGTACCACTATCACTGTTTCCGCTATATTCTTCAAGTGCCAAAAGTCAAAAATAAATGCATTTGTTTTCAGCTTTGAACATATTTTAGAAGAATACTCAAGTCTGAGTTCTCGAAGTCCCCACATCTGCTTGATAGGAAGAAAAGAGCCGGGTAGCTTTGTTGGGATTCCTGAGAGATACAAGCACTGAATCTAATTTCTTCTCTACCAGTGTATGGCTTTAGTTTGTCTGTTGATCTCCTAATAGGACCTGTCAAGGATAAAAATGTCTCTTGTGGCACATATTTTAGCCTGTGATCTTATGTAGCTTTTGCTGAACTCAACAGCCTGCATTAAGGCTAAGAAAGCAATGTAATTTCAATGTTTTAAGATTTTTTTCAGGCAACTGATATGAATGGGCTAGAGGAAAGAGTAAACCTTAGTTTGATCTAAAAGAAAAATATGAATTATTAAATATATATTATGTCAACCAGGTATTTAGGCCAACATACTAAAATAAAGTTACTAATTAAAAATGATTCTGGATATATGCTGTGTGTGCATAGCTTTTCATTCTCTAATTTACAAAATAAATCTATCAAAAGCAGTTAGATTGTCAATCTAATACTGAAATTGACTGTTTAAGAAGGATGAAAATTAAGAAGGATACAAAATGTGGTTATTGAGATTTTCTGAGTCTGACTTCCCTGTCATAGATAGAAATACAACATCATGTACTTCTTTATACTCAAACTCTTATAATCTGCCTCCCTTCTCTTCGGTGATATTTCCTGAATCATAAGTGCGGGAGGCATGTTATAGATATATCTACTGGGACTGGGCATCCAGTGATCACTTTTTCTCTGAATTTGGCCATTTTGCTTCTTTGTAGTGCTCTGCCTACACTTAATAGAATCCTTTTCATCCTGCTTATATCAAAAAGTCATTAATAGCATAAGCTACTGGTCTAACCACTGTTGTGAATACTTTATTTGCATTTGATTCTTCAAGTTATACCAAATGCTTATCTTTTTGGATTGTTTAAATCAATGATTGTTTCCTTTTAGTTTGAAGTCTGAAATAAATAACATGTTTTATTTTTAATTAAATAATATTGTTTACTGTCTTTGTTGTTTTTGTTGGAGGTATGTGCCTGTGTGTACAGAGATATGCAGGTCATGGCATACATGTGAAGGTCAGTACCATTGTTGAGAATCAGTTCTCTCCCTCTGACAATGTGTGCTCCCAATCGGTAGCAGGATAAAGTTATCTTGACTGCTTTCTCTTACTATATCCAGGCCAGAGCATTCCTCTACACATTGGAACAACATTCTCTTATGAGAAAATAGAATGAACAAGGAACATTGTGAGAACATATAAGAAGCAAATATAGGAAAATGATAACATAATCAGCTAAAAAGAATCTTGTAGTTTTTTTATAAGGTGTCTAATAGAGATTATTCAAAGTATGCCTATTTTCATAATTATACATTTTTATTATGATCTAGGTCACAGTCAACTTGATTCGTATATTTCCTATTGTCCAAGGAGGAAACTAATAAGCTAAAGATATCTTTGCTCTCTTCTGTTGTTGCAATTGAGATTGATACTTTGCTTTCTCTTAAATATTTTGCTTACCTTAAATAACTTTAAAATTGTGTATGAAATATGATTCATAATTTATATTTTCAACAGACTAAATATGTCAGGATGATAGATGAGAAAAATATGTCTCTTTTGCTTGAGTCCCATTTTGATTATCTGGCCCTAGTTGAACTTTGTGAATGAAATCATACACGAGTGAGCTCTTTCCTCATCTCTATAAACAGTGCAACTTTCTTTTTTTTTTTTATGTTCTAAGTTTTTTTTTTATTATTTATTTTATTTTATTTTTTTAATTTACATTCCAAATCACTTCCCCTTTCCCGTTTCCTCCCTCCCCGAAAGTCCCATAAGCCCCCTTCCCTCCCTCTTTTCTCCATTCAATCCCCTCTCGTTACTCTGTCCTGGCATTCCCCTACATCCAGTCTTTCCAGGACCAGGGGTCTCTCCTACCATCTTTTTAGAAATCTATTGATATGCGGATTGTGTCTAGGGTATTCCTAGATTCTGGGTCAATATCCCCTTACCAGTGACTGCATACCATGTGTGTTCTTTTGTGATTGGGTCACATCACTAAGGATGATATTTTCAAGATCTGACCATTTGCCTAGGAATTTCGTGAATTCATTGTTTTTAATTGCAGAGTAGTATTCCATTGTGTAGATATACCACATCTTCTGAATCCATTCCTCCATTGAGGGACATCTGGGTTCTTTCCAGCTTCTGGCTATTATAAATAAGGCTGCTATGAACATAGTGGAGCATGTGTCCTTATTGCATGCAGGTAAAGTCTCTGGGTATATGCCCAGGAGTGGTATAGCCGGATCCTCCGGGAGTGTCATGCCCAGTTTTCTGAGGAACCGCCAGACTGCTTTCCAGAGTGGTTGTACCAGCTTGCAATTCCACCAGCAGTGGAGGAGTGTTCCTCTTTCTCCACATCCTCGCCAACAACTGCTGTCTCCTGTGTTTTTGATCTTAGCCATCCTGACTGGTGTGAGATGGAATCTCAGGGTTGTTTTGATTTACATTTCCCTAATGACTAAGGATGATGAACATCTCTTTAGGTGCTTCTCAGCCATTAGATATTCTTCAGGTGAGAACTCTTTGTGTAGCTCTGTACCCCATTTTTTAATAGGGTTATTTGCCTCTCTGGAGTTTAACTTCTTGAGTTCTTTGTATATATTGGATATTAGCCCTCTGTCGGATGTAAGGTTGGTAAAGATCATTTCCCAGTTAGTTGGTTGCCGCTTTGTCTTTTTGACAGTGTCTTTTGCCTTGCAAAAACTTTGTAATTTAATGAGGTCCCATTTGTCTATTCTTGATCTTAGAGCATAAGCTATTGGAGTTCTGTTCAGGAAATTCTCCCCTGTGCCCATATATTCAAGGTTCTTCCCTAGTTTCCCTTCTATTAGTTTCAGTGTGTCTGGTTTTATGTGGAGATCTTTGATCCACTTAGAATTGAGCTTAGTGCAAGGAGATAAGAATGGGTCAATTTGCATTCTTCTGCATGTTGACCTCCAGCTGAGCCAGCACCATTTGTTGAAAAGGCTATCTTTTTTCCACTGGATGGTTTTAGCTCCTTTGTCAAAGATCAAGTGACCATAGGAGTGTGGATTCATTTCTGGGTCTTCAATTCTGTTCCATTGATCTACATGTCTGTTACTGTACCAATACCATGCAGTTTTTAACACTATTGCTCTGTAGTACAGCTTGAGGTCCGGGATACTGATTCCCCCAGAGGTTCTTTTACTCTTGAGAATAGTTTTAGCTATTCTGGGTTTTCTGTTATTCCAGATGAATTTTTGAATTGCTCTTTCTAACTCTATGAAGAATTGAGTTGGGATTTTGAAGGGGATTGCATTGAATCTGTGTATTGCTTTTGGTAAATGCTCATTTTTACTATATTAATCCTGCCAATCCATGAGCATGGCAGATTTTTCCATCTTCTGAGGTCTTCTTCAATTTCTTTCTTCAGAGACTTGAAGTTCTTGTCATACAGATCTTTCACTTGTTTGGTTAGAGTCACGCCAAGATACTTAATATGGTTTGTGGCTATCGTGAAGGGTATTATTTCTCTTACTTCTTTCTCAGCCTGCTTATCCTTTGAGTATAGGAAGGCTTCTGACTTGCTTGAGTTGATTTTATATCCGGCCACTTTGCTAAAGTCGTTTATCAGCTGTAGGAGTTCTCTGGTGGAGTTCTTTGGGTCGCTTAAGTATACTATCATATCGTCTGCAAATAGTGATAGTTTGACTTCTTCCTTTCCAATTTGTATCCCTTTGACCTCTTTTTGTTGTCTAATTGCTCTAGCTAGAACTTCAAGTACTATATTGAAAAGATATGGAGAGAGAGGGCAGCCTTGTCTAGTCCCTGATTTTAGTGGGATTGCTTCAAGTTTCTCCCCATTTAGATTGATGCTGGCTACCGGTTTGCTGTAAATTGCTTTTTTTTTATTTACATTCCAAATCATTTCCCCTTTCCCATTTCCTCCCTCCGCGAAAGTCCCATAAGCCCCCTTCCCTCCCTCTTTTCCCCATTCAACCCCCTCTCGTTTCTCTGTCCTAACGTTCCCCTACATCCAGTCTTTCCAGGACCAGGGGTCTCTGCTGGTTGAATTGCAAGCTTGTACAACCACTCTGGGAGGAGTCTGGCGGTTCCTCAGAAAACTGTGCATGACACTCCCGGAGGATCCGGCTATACCACTCCTGGGCATATACCCAGAGGCTTTACCTGCATGCAATAAGGCTTTACCTGCATGCAATAAGGACACATGTTCCACTATGTTCATAGCAGCCTTATTTATAATAGCAGAAGCTGGAAAGAACCCAGATGTCCCTCAACGGAGGAATGGATTCAGAAGATGTGGTATATTTACACAATGGAATACTACTGTGCAATTAAAAACAATGAATTCACGAAATTCCTAGGCAAATGGTCAGAACTTGAAAATATCATCCTTAGTGAGGTAACCCAATCACAAAAGAACACACATGGTATGCAACTTTCATTCTAAACTTTATTCAAAAAACCATAAAGTATAAATTTATCCGTTTTAAAAGTGTGGATTTTTTTTTAAATTACAAGATAAACACTGGTGGATTCTTACTATTATATTACTATGAACATTCTCTTTCTTGCATATTCTAGATACATATTTACATTTTAAAAATATTGATTGTCTTCCAGGTTATGAAATAGATAATCTTTTCCTATTTTTCCCCTTTGCCTGGCTGTTTTCATTCTGATGGTTTTAGATGTAGGTGACTATTGTCAGTGGTTTGCAATCATTAATATAATTTGATCAAGAAAGCATATGATTTTATTTTTATAGGGTCTTACCAATTTTGTAGCAGACATTGAACATTTCTGTTAGTTATAAAATTCAATCTTTAACATGTCCAAAATCAAGTGCCTTGGAGGAGATTCTCCTGACGTATAGGAAATATTCTTATTTTGTTTACACTTACAAAGTACATGTTTGTGTGTCTGGTTGCATATTAAGGGGTCACTTTCTGTACTCCATCTGTCTGATTTTCCTAAAGTAATCCAGTGATGAATTATAGAGTATCAGTGGCCATGACTATAAAAATCCCAGTAACATCTCAGTTCTTGTCTGTTGTCCTATTTTTCTTCCAATCATCCTATGTATGTCTCTTAATGTCTTCTTGATATTTCAGATAAGTCACGAACAATTTAATCTCAGAATGTTTAAAACTAAAGCACTGTTCTTTTCTCTTTGTATTTTGATCTGTATTCCAGTATTGACAGCTGGCTTTAGTATTATATACTACAAGTAGAAGCTTAAAGACTATAGGACACGTTCTTCCTTTTCTGTGTGTTCTGTATCCACTTCATTACTAAATGCAGTCTTATCTGTCTCTAAAATTGCCTTTATATATTCTGCCACAATTACAGGTCACTATTTTCACAAGCTTAAGTCATTTCAGCAGTGCCGTATGTTTTGGACTTTTCCTCATTATCTCTTAGCACAATTTAGATAATTTCTTTTGGCCTAGGTCAATAAATCAATTTGTGAGTACCATTCTGAATGGCATTTGTTTTCCTCCATCTTGAATTACTGAGCAAAGTGTTCTTTCAAATTATTTTGAATCTAATGTATTTTTCCCTCCTTCTCTTCCTTCCTACCCCATACTCTTCTTCTTTTCTTGTGTCATTTCGATTACTTTTTCTTTTTTAATCATGGTCTTCTCAATGAAGTAAATAACATGAATTAGTTCAAGAATTAGTTCTGAGAAACTGTTGCAAAATACAAACTGTTGTAAATGGCACCATGTTGATTTGTAATAGTTGACAGAGTGGAGGTTGTGCTGAGTATAACTAATTTGGATATTTCTCTTGATATTATGAATGCATCTTGGTTAGAGTATTGAACTAAATTGTATAGCTCCAGAATCTGACAAAGTGCATAAATTCTTTTATAATACAAACACCTTTTCTGAATTTTTACAAACTTAATAATTCAGATAAAGAAGTATTAATATAATGAAAACAATTACTGCTTATTTGGAAGTGGGAGATGACTCGGAAAGAGACTCAGTGGAGCAAACAGCAATTATACCTTATCATGGCGAAGTCTCAAATAAAACCCGAGGGCCAGTGGGGGGAGGAAGATGTTTCCACACTCTCTAGAGACATGGGGAAGGATGTGTTCCTGGAGGAAGTGAAACTGTTTATCTAGAAGCAAGATGGAATTGTGAGTGCAGGTGATGTGCCTGCAGGGTCACTTTGCCTAAGTGGAAGTCTCACTTCATATGCTAAAAATAAGTAAAAGAAAAATCCAATTCAATTTTTAAAATAATGTAACAAACTTCATGTAGTTTAACAATCAAATTTCGGTATAAACATGACTCATGAGCACTGCTTACTGAATTTGTTTTTCATATTTTTCTGATCCATGATTATGTCATTTCAAAGCTGAGATTGTGTTCTTGTGTATTACCACTGACTGCCTATTTTCCTGTTGCTAAGGAAGAAGTCTACTAGAAAAACATGAAACATGAAGTGTATGTTTTTATATGAATATAATACTTTTGTTAAAGAAGCAATTCTTTTGAAAAATATAATTAAGGTTTTAGCAATTCTAATTCAAAGTCATTGTCTTCTCCCTTTGGGAAATATATATTTGTAAATATTTTCCAAAATATATGTACATATTTACATAAACCATTTCAACTAATCTAGCCTGGTTTCAGTAAAGATTAAAGGAGATATTTGTGCAATTAATTTAAATATTTGTGAATTAAGACAAAGCTATTTGTAAAGGCCATGCTTTTACCACTAAATGAAAAAGTATTTTATTTTTATCTGGAAGAATATTGACACCGAGTAGCAGTTAATGAAATCACGCCTGGTTTGTATTTTTCTGTGCATAGTTTACATCATTACATTCCTGTCACAGTAGAAGACAAGTAGCTTCTCCCACTTCATCCTTCATAGTGACAAACAACTCATTATTTGCCATTGAAAATACATTATTCGCTTGAATTGCAAAGTAGATAAGCCTTTTCTTATTAATTCTAATAAATAGGTTTTCATTAATTTTATACATTTTGATGAATAATTTGACAGTCATTAGGGTTTTTTGCATTTTAATTTAGATACTTCAAAAGAGAAAAATAGACTCCTTTTGAAATTAGCTTTTGACTTTTAGAATGTAGAAAATACAAATATGTCTTGCTATTCTATAGTACATTTTCCTGATATGTGGGAAAATATATAGATAGAGTTAAATAAATAGTTACCTATAATGGCATTGTGGGATTAAATTACAAATCTTAGTTTCTCTTAAACATTTTTTTAAAAGCAAAATTTAAATATATACTCCAACAAATACATTCTCACATAGAGACAAACACATAAACACATACTAAGCTGATACATCTTTTCATACACATGCACATGTGCGTGCGCGCGCGTGCACACACACACACACACACAAACACACACACATACATGAGCACATTTTGAAGGTAAAAGGCACCTCACACAGAGATTCAACAGAGAAATTAAGGAAAGCATTGGAAGTGAAAGATTCTAGGTCATGAGTCCTATAATCCTGCTCCTTACAGCATATATCACTTCTGGATTTTATTCCCTCTCCGTGTAAAAAAGAACAAATGTTACAGTTGGAAAGTTAAGGGTTTTTTTGTGAGCATCCTGTCCAAGTATAGCGAGTGATAGATGTTACCTTTCAGCAAAAACTAATCACTGTGGGAAATATGTTACACCTCATTTAAGATTCACAGTCCTAGGGGACTGAGATAGGTGGGCAGATTCAAAGCTTATTCTTCATGGGTATTAGTGATGACATGGATAGAGTGCATTTATCTGAGCTGCAGATATTTTGATTTTGCAGTAGCTGAGACTTATTCTTCCTCTCAGGGGCAGCAAGTGCTCCAAAGGACACCAACAGCAGCCTGATGTTTTGACTCTAAGAGAGATGGATGAAGTATACAACAATACTGGAGGATGGATGGATAGTCTTTCAAATATTTCATTTCCTGCCAAATTTCTATCCATCAACTCCTTTAAAAGATTTGGTGGATTTTGAGGGATGAGTTATTAGCCCATCATTAAGGAAAAACCTTACTGCCTCATTACAGATGAGTATTCTAAAACACTTCTTATATGAACCAAGAAGTTTAATCTAAGTATTACCTTTCTTACACGGCAAAATTCCATGTTGGGATACTTTTCTCAGCTATTAAATAGTGATAGGAGAACACACAATCCAGTATCTCTGAGGAAACCTGCAACTGATGCTTACTTCTACTCCTTTTCTTGAGGATTTGCTTTATTTTAGTCTTGTGAGCAGTGACCTTTGGTGGTTCCCTTCAGCCACATGCCCCTGCAACTCAACCTGGAGAGTATGCCATGTTACCTTTCTGCAGTAACGTTCAAATGCTTTTCTTTAATGTTCTTGGCCTAATGGAAGTGTCTGATGAGAGTTATTTTTCTGATTTGAAGAAAGCTACTATTTTGCTGTGTCTTTACATGGAATAGGGATGAAAAGGAAGTAAGGGTCCATCTCCTCAAGTATAAATTAATCCCATCCTAAGGATTCTACCTATATGTGCTACTTGCTTTCCTAAAACTCTGCTTCCTCTTCCTAATGCACTGAGTTTAGGGCTGTATTTGATAAAGGAGGCAAAGACTCACACTGTTGGGTTATCTTACAAAGCATAGCTTGGCCAGTATATCTGATTGATAAAACACAGGTATTCTAAAATCCTGAGACAATTTAGGAGCACTGTATTTATAAAATTTTTATAATGCCTTTGTCTCTTCTTAATGGTAAATATTGTTCTGTAATAACTGTGATCTATGTTTAAAATAATTTCCAAATAGTTTCATTTAAAAATTTAAAATTTATCTTATTTTGAATACATAAATCAGAAACTGACCCTTATCATGTAGTTTTCTCTAAGAAATACTGGCTTTTCTTTTGAAATTAATTTTTAAGAGTAGCTCTATAGGTAAAAATATAATTCTATAATCACTAAAGCTTCTGTAGGCTATGAGTCTTGAACTCAAAATATTTTTTCTCTTAGGAAAATTAGTATGCATATTACAAAAATATTCTTTTAACTCTTATTCTATGTAAGTATACCCAATGAAAATAACAATGTGGAGGCTATATTCATGGCTAAGTTTAGCCCTAAACATGACAGTGATTTGTGAATTTGAATGCTGGGTAGAAGCCCAGATAATAATGATAGTAACCTTTTGGACTCCTCCACTTAGAGCTTGTCAGAAATACCAAATTCTATGGAGCTTAAATAGTGCCAACTCAACAGGAGCAAGTCCAAATTTCATTTTTTTATAGTAAATTTTGGCACAGCTTGGTTTCTGTTACAAGGAGAGCCTGTTAGCTCAAGCTGATAATAGATCTTGAGTCTTAAAACTCTGTGGGGTTATGATGTCAAAACAATATAAGTGGAAAAGAACTTGTTTTTTTTATCAGTTCGAAGTAGTATCAAAAATGAACTATATAGACTTCCATATAGAGGTTACAATAACCTAAGAAGTTCTGTAAATATATAAAACACCTTCAAAATACAAAAGCACAAAAACACACAAAGTACCTCTTGTTCCATAAGAACATTACTGAGAAGACAGACTTGGCTTGATAGATTCTTGTAAACTTCGGACAGGATTACATAGTCTCACTGGAGAATCATATTTTTCTTTCTGGAAATGTGAAACACTTAGTACATATTGTTGAAGACCTAGTTCCTGTTAAAACCATGAGATCATTTTGCACCAGTAGAGTTTCTGTTGAAGTCGATGGGTGTTCATAAAACATGGAGAGTTGTCATAGAGCAAGTTCTTATCATAAAAATGCAAAAGAGGATTCACCATTTTGATGAGTTATTGGCTGAAATAACCTTTGAGTGTTAATGAATAAGGAAAGTGCTAATGCTGCTCAGGGTAGACAGTTGGATAACAAATGAAAAACAATTAAATGCTGTATGAAAAACCTACAATGCACATAATGCCATGTGTAAATAAACGCATAGAAATTAAATAAATTTTTATCATCTGGACTGATAATGAGCCCAATGAGCTCCAAGAGTCAACAACCATCTACCAAAAACACCAGACTCAAGAAGTCCTCTTTTGAGTTGTTGATCAGGGCTGTCCAAGTGACTTGCAAAACACACAGACTACTACTATTGCTCACAGTCACCTATGAAAGATAGAATGTTAGTCTCTATTGCTGAAGACAAAATATACTAGAGAAACAGGGTCCAGAGATCCTTAGCTATAATTGACGTGAATGTTTCTTCCCTAAAAACTACCTCTCATGGTATCAGAAGGAGCCATGAAAGTTTCCAAGGGAGGAAGACAAGTAACAGTGCTAAACAGCTATGAGGGTTCTTAACTACAAGAACCAGCATGATAGCACAGTCCTATTGGTACAGTATTGGACCCTATAACTTCATGGTAAATAGTAACTCTTGAGTTGGACTTCAGATTCACTCATCAAGAGAGAATCCATGCCTGGCCATAGAAACCTAGCCAATTACTCAGTGCTAGTGATGTCATGGATCTTCGAGGAGAACCTGCACACACTAACTTATTAAACCAGAATTATCCCTACCAATCAATGCATTCGTTCTTATATCCGGAGAAAAGTTTATCTTTATTCCTCATCAAGAAAACAACTTTTTTCAGCAGATGGAAAGCAATTCATATCAAACTATAACCAATCAAAGTGAAGAACTGTGGAACTGAATTTTAATGGCTACATCCACAGAACACTCTCACAGGGAACACTGTGGAAGAGGCAGGGTTAAGACTGTAGGAGCCAGAGGATTAGGGAGTTTGTTAGGAGATTGTGTCTCCTAGCAATTTCAGAAGCCACACCATTAAATTCAAACCAGCAGAACTGTATCAACATGAGCTGGACAAGAATGACGTCAATAGATAAGCCAGATTGGGGAAAGCCCACAAGGCCTCAACCGTACATAAAGAGCTACAGACAAGTTTGTAATACTGAAAGGGGGAAAACTCTTCCTCAGGGAAGAGCATACAAATCTCTTATCCTATACCAAATGGTAAGCCCTGAAAACATAAACAAAAATAACATTATGTAGACCAAGCAGGCTATATTCAAGAATATGTGTATATCCATATTTATTGATGTGCCTAGTAATGATTATTGAAAAAAGAAGCCAAGAAGTTGGAAAAGAAGATAGAAGAGTACATGGGAAGATTTTGAGGGAGGGGTTGGGAGAGAGAAATGTTACAATTCTATGATAATCTCAAAATTAAAAATAAATGAACAGACAATGGAATAAAATTGCTTAATCATAGGAAGACAAAGAAAAGTGAAGTCTCAGCACAGGAAGATCAGTGGAATACATTGTGGTGGTAAATAGCTTAAATAAGGGGAGACACACTTTTTGCAATGCCATTTGTTATGTGATAAGGAATATAACAAAATGACAGATGTTCCGAAACTAAAAAGTATCAAAATCATATAAAATTTAGTATAGGTGTTTAATATAGCTTTGTTAAAAGCTGATTCATTGAGTATACTGGCAAGAATGGTATGAGAGGCACTGGTAGTAGTTAGGGAGAAAGGAAGACACAAGGACCTATGAGAAGAAGAGGGAGATAAATTAGGATATAATGCACACATGCAGGACATTTTTTTTTATTTTCTATATTCTTTATTTACATTTCAAATGATTTCCCCTTTCCTGGTTCCCCCACACGCACCCTGAAAGTCCCATAAGCCCTCTTCCCTCCTCCTGTCCCCCAGTCAACCCCCCCCTGCTTCTCTGTCCTGGTATTCCCCTACACAGCTACATCCAGTCTTTCCAGGACCAGGGGTCTCTCCTTCCTTCTTCTTGGAAATCAATTGATATGTGAATTGTGTCTTGGGTATTCTGAGCTTTTGGGTTAATATCCACTTATCAGTGACTGCATACCCTTGTGATTGGGTTACCTCACTAAGGATGTGGCACACACTGGTAGAATTTGCTGAAGGAGGCAGAGGAAGGAGGATCACGAGTTCGAGGCCAGCCTGGGTTATCTCCTGAGTTTTTAATCTTAGCCATTCTGACTGGTGTGAGGTGAAATCTCATGGTTGTTTTGATTTGCATTTCCCTAATGACTAAGGATGCTGAACATTTCTTTAGGTGCTTCTCAGTCAAACAAGAAAACTAATAAAAATATGAGATAATATTCTGTCATTATAAATATTTTTGAAAAATGTGAAGTAGTAACAAAGGTTGTCATGTAATAAAATCTGCCACACGATTCAAAACTGTGTTGCTTTCAGTTTCTTATGTCCCTCCTTCTTTTCTTTCTTCTTTTTTCCCTCCCTTTTCTTCCATCCCTCCTTCTCTCTCTCCTCCCTCCATCTCTCATTCCTTCTTTTTATCCTTTCCTCCATCTCTATCTCCCTTCTCCTTACTCTTCCCTTTCTTTCTTTCTCTGGCTTCATTCTTCCTCTCTTCTTTTTTCCCTCTCTTCTTTTACTCCCCTTCACTTCCTCTTTTATGAACATGTTAGGCACACTTTGTGAGTACTGTTATTGAACTCTGGGATTAATCATCTGGTTAAAACACATATACATAAACAAATAACTAAACAATGTATTAAACACTTTACATAGTTGGGCTAAACTACTCTGGGAGGAAGCACTTAATTCTCTCTATACATGTCAAAAAAGTCTATTCTGAGGAACTGTCATTGGAGTCTTGTCTTGGGAATAAATAAGAAATGATAGCCAGATGACATTCTCTTAGCAGAGATATCTTAGCAAAAACAGTCCTTGATCAACTGTACTATAGAAATTGTGAGGACCTCAATTTGCTTAAAGACTTGAATGTCTATAAAGGAAGGATCAGAGATTACTGTATAATGGTGGCACAAAGATCAAGTAAACAAGCCTGTGCTGTAAGGCTAAATAATTTGAGTTCATGAAGGTATTTGGATCTCTAGTGAATGTTTATAAAGAAATCCTATAGTATCAGGTTTGAGTCATAGAATTATAATACAGAATTTTAAATATACCATACATTTTAGAGAAAAATAAAACTCGATCTGGTTTAATTGGAGATATTGGTAAAATATTGATGTGGACATATTAACATGATATAAAACAGTTATTTAATTGTCATTTAAAATATTATTTTATTAATATGAAATTCTTGGAGGATGGTTATTAACTATTTTAAAAATACAATAAGCTGAAATACAAACTATATGAAAGGAAAACAGGTCAGAAAATACACTTCAAAGATGGCCTATCTTAAGTAATGCTTTTCTTATAAACATCTTTGAGCATGAATTATTTCCAAAAGAATGTGCAGTTATGAATTTGAGTAACAATACAGCATTAATAAGGGGTTTGACAGCTCACGTGGTTGGAAAAGATTTGCATTATTAGATGAAAACTTGTGGATAAATGGAAAGACATACTTGTGTGCTTTTTGTACGTCTTAAATGTTCATAATCATGCGGTCCATGTGAACAAAAGAACAATCCCATAAAACAAAAAGGAACACAATCAATGACTCCTATTAATATAAAAGGTAACCACTTCTTTTTTATTGAGAACCAATATGCTGAAGAAATAAAAGCAACACGAGCCCCTTCCACTCATGTACAACAAAGCCCTCCGCTGACACTTATGCGACCAGAGTCATGGGTCCCTTCATGTGTACTCTTTGGATGGTGGTCCAGTTCCAGGGAGCTCTGGGGGATCTGTCCAGTTGACACTTGCTTCCCCCATAGGGCTACAAACCCCCTCAGCTCCTTCAGTCTATTCTCCAAATCCTCCATCAGGGACACTGCACTCAGTCCAATGGTTGGCTGTGAGCATCCGCCTCTGTATTTGTCAGGCTCTGGCAGAGCCTCTCAGGAGACAGACATATCAGACTCCTGTCAGCAAGCACTTCTTGGCATCCACAATAGTGTCTAGATTTGATGTGGAACAGTCTCTGGATGGCCTTTCCTTCAGTCTCTGCCTCATACTTTGTCTCCATATTTCCTCCTGTAGGTATTTGGTTCCCCCTTCTAAGAAGCACTGAAGTATCCACACTTTGGTCTTTCCTCTTCTTGAGCTTCATATGGTCTGTGAATTGGGTATTTCGAACTTTTGGGCAAATATCCACTTATCAGTGAGTGGAGAAAATTATTTTTTTTAATCTAGAATGTTATATCCAGACAAGGATGACTGAAATGGAAAGACTAAGGATTTTTTGTAAACTGCCTATTTCCTTAACTAATCCATCCCCTCCCATCATAAATTAATGAAATCTAAATAGGAATATAACATTGTTATTTTAAAGGGGAATGGCAATTGCAGCAATTCTTTGGTAGGTCTAAAGAGAAAGACCATCATTTAAAAACTGGGGGTAGATCTTTGAGGAAGACATCATCTTTGTGTGAGTTAATGAAGTGCCATTGCAGACACTATGAGCCATGATTAGAGCTAGTATGTGTTCTTTACACAGCCCCTAGTTCACAGGCAGGTGGGTTTGGGTGATAGGAAAAACCCAGAGTTTACCAACAATGTTTAGTATTCTTAAGGACACTCTCATTTAGAATAGTTCATACAACACACTCTATATTATGATAATTAATGTTTTCAATGCTTCCAGTTGCCTGGAATATCCAGATGCATGATTATCTGAGCTGAAAAGGCGTCATAATTCACTTTCAGTTCTGGAAAGAGTCCAAGTTATGTGGCTTACATACTGCCCATTTCTGGGGTATGAGATCTGACTCAATTTTACCTTGAGTTTCTATCAATGTTGCCAGGGCTTTTGTCGTTTTTCAGGTTTGCTTTCCTTTTAGGGCAATAGAACAGCTCTGTGGTGACTTTTCTACCTTCTTGAGTTTCATTAAAAAGTAAATAGCATGGTTTCTCCATTAAGATGTGTAGTTCTGTTTTACTGGCCTCTTACCAAAATTTGTTTCAGGGATATCTTTCAGGAGGCAGATGCCAAGACAGTGAACCAACACTACTTATCTTGCAGTGAGCATCTGACACAAACCCACTCAAATAAATGAGAATTCTGAACTTGATGGGCTCACCTGCCAGAATAATAAGAGTGTGCGCCAACGCAGGATGCCACTGTGCTGGGCACTGCAGGCAGAATTGGGAAACACTGTCTTCACTTCTACAGATCTTTGCTGAAACCTATTTTCACTGTTCTCTCATTCCATCTATTTTCACTAGCAAACGGTACTATGGGGTAATTAGCACACTGCTCAAGTAAATGGTAATAAGAAGTGTGTGCTATTTAAGATTGCATGCTGCATATCTACTCATTGGCTCTCTAAGGCATTTATCTTAGGAAAAAATATTCTCATTCTCAAAATTTTACTTCTTTTGTGATGCCAACAAATACATAAGATGGTTGGGTATATTAAAACAATAACAACAAAAAAACCCCAAACAAAACCTTTAATTTGAATTAAATTTCAGGAAATAAAATTATTATTTCCTTGCATGGTGATTTAGTGCTTTTCCATTCTAAGAAATCATGCTTTCCCCTAAAGTGAATGATTGTGTGGCATTTTTATAAATATGTGGTGTGTGTGTGTGTGTATGTGTGTGTGTGTGTGTGTGTGTGTGTGTGTGTGTGTGTGTGTGTGTACAGAACTTGATCATAGGTGTCTGAAGTGGTTTTTCTTGATTGTTCTCCACTCTATTTTATTGAAGCAGATCTTTCTCTGAACTTAAGACTTGTTGATTCTGGCTTGTCTATCTAGCCCACTAGCTAGCTTTGAGTTTTTTGTTGTTATTCTTGTTTGTTTGTTTGTTTGTTTTTGTTTTTTTCTCTGCCTCTGGAGTGCTGAGAGATTAAGGGGTCACTGCAGCCCGCTTGTTAGTTGTAAACTCTTGTCCTTTTGGTAGCAGGACAAGTGCACTTTCTCCACTAAGCTATCTCTCCAGCCCAGTTATGGAAGTTTGTAAGTGAAATATGTTTGCATATGTGCATTCTCTCTTCCTATGACAGGAGTTCTTGAATCTTGGTAATTTAGGGTGTAATTAGATTTATCTGTGATCTCTTCATGGAGGATAAAGAGTCTGGAACAGGCATTTGCTCAGAAGGAAAGGGTAGGTGGTGCATGTGGAAGGAGCTAAAAGAGAAAGTAAAAGGAAAGCTTCTGAAGTCGTCCCTAACCACCTCATCTTAAGTTACTGCTCCAGTACTGCAAGGTCTAATTTTGTTTAATCCTATCTTAAGAAAACTAATATTTGTTTTTAAGGAAGATATTAGTCCATTTATAAGAGTTGTAGCTCAAAACCTAATAATGTTTAATAGACCACGTCTCTTAAGTTTCCTCTGTAAAGTCATTTTATTCCCTCTCAATGCGATGGCATTGTGAAGGAAATTAATGAATAGCAAACCTAGAATGGTATTGCTGGTTGTAGCTCAAAATACATAGATAATGAGATCTTATTGGAGTACAAAATGTGCTACAAATTTAATATGCATTGCAGTGAACAAAACAGAGACAGGAACATATAGACACTAATGATATAATTGAAAGCATTTATGAAATGAATTCTTCCTACACCTCTGCAATAAAATATTGTCAAAATATTTGAAATACATTCAGAAGATTTATTTAGTATTAATAAGTGAGTATGGCTGTGATTCCCAGTTTCATTTTTGTCCTTTTTTTCTACATGAACACACACACACACACACACACACACACACACACACACACACACACACACTTGGTATCTGGTTATAGCTTTTACTGCCATTAATGAGGAAAATATATCTTTTAAACATATGTAGATATGTGGAACTGCAATCTTGTGTGGAAGAAGATCTGTGATTGACTGTTCTGCAGTATCTCATGTTCTCTGTCGTGTAGGATCATAAGTATGCCTGCCTTCTTGAATCATTCAGAAAAGCAGAATTTGCCCTTTCTTCCTTCTACTTTTTTAAAAAACATGTTTTTCTTAACACTTTGGGTTTTCTCTCAATATTTTTAGCTTCCTACTCTTTCTTTCAAGTTTCTCCCACTTTTAAGTGGCTTCTTCTCTGCCATGCTCCAACCTCCATGACACATTAAAATGAAATGTCTGTTCTTCTTCTCTCTTTCATTTCTCCTCTTCCAGGTAGCTACTGAGGTTTTACAGCTTGAATGCCTTGGGGTGTTCCTTTTGCACTCTAATAAAATTGTCTTTGAGCTTTAAAAATAAAAGGACAAAAACAAAAACAAAAGAAATGGCCGCTTTATTATTCCATGGGAAGTGATGAAGTGAAGAGGGCAGGCTGTGTAATAGCCAAAGGAAAAACATTTGAAGCTATAGTTGGTCCTTGACATTAAATACAACTGAAATACATAAAATGTATCTTTAGTTTTAAATAAGAATATGCAAACTTAAAATAGTATGAAACCAAAATTGTTAACAAAGTAATTCTGTTATGTGATTATCTTATTCCCAATCTTCTGTAAACTTTTATTCTTTTTTCCTTTTTCTTGGATATTTTCTGTACTTACATTTCAAATGTTATCTCCTTTCCACGTTTACCCCTTAGAAACCCCCTATATCATCCCCTCCCTCTGCTTCTATAAGGGTATTCCTCCACCCACCACCCACTCCTTCCTCCCCGCCCTCCCATTACCCTACACTGGGGTATTGATCCTTCACAGGAACAAGGTCCTCTCCTCCCATTGATGCCCGACAAGATCATCCTCTGCTACATATGCAGCTGGAGCCATGGGTCCCTCCATGTGTACTCTTTGGTTGGTGGTTTAGTCCCTGGGAGGCCAGAGATGGCTTAGTGGATAGCAGTGTATAAGCTCTTTCAAAGGACCTGATTTCAGTCCCCTGTACCCACATCCAGTGGCTGAAATCCACCTGTAATTTTAGTTCCATGGATTTTACCACTGTTTTGACTCTGAGGAAATGATAAACTCACACAGACACACAATATATTTGGATCATATCTGCCACCATTCTCACTCTCACCCTGATACTACATCCATACCCCCATGCATGCATCACCTTTAAACTTCATGTCAATTCTAGTCCTCCTCTTCTTCTTCTTCTTCTTCTTCTTCTTCTTCTTCTTCTTCTTCTTCTTCTTCTTCTTCTTCTTCTTCTTCTTCTTCCTCCTCCTCCTCCTCCTCCTCCTCCTCCTCCTTTCTCCTCCTCTTCCTCCTCCTCCTGATCTTCCTCCTTATCCTTGTTGTCCTCCCCATCCTCCTCCTCCTCTTCATCTATTCATTCTTCTTCATCTTCTTCTGGTTCTTCCTTTTCCTTCTCCCTCTTATCCTCCTTTTTTTTTATGTATTAATTCCAAATACTGCAACTTATATGTGCCTGAGCAAAGGGACATCCACTGAAATATTGACAACTTGCAAGTTACCACAACCCTAAAGACAACTGACATCACATCACCCCAGCAGTCAAGACCTTTTTTGTTTTCTCTCATTACTCTCAGAATTTTATCTGGGTTGATCTTGTTTAAGTGTTAAGTGAGGAACCAGTTGCCACAGCCCTCTCATGTCCACAAGACACTGCTCTGCAATATCCCTTCTCCTCTGGTTCTCACAGTCATTCTACTCTGCTTTCTGCTTGATTTTCTCTTAGACTTAGAGAACGGAATATGGTAGAAATGTTAGCTTAAAGCTTAAAACTCCACTGTCAAATATTTTCTGTACTTTGACCTGTTATGAGACACTGTATTAACTTCTTCCCTCTGAAAAAGAAACTTCTCTGATGAAGGCAGAGTGCTACTGCCTTGTGGGTATAAAGGTAAATATTTGAAGCTGGTTTGGTACAATGTTCATGTAGCAATGTAATAGTAGAAGATTATCCCCTTGGCACTATTACCTCTCAGCCACAGGTTGTTGGTAGTACCTGACATGAGGTCTGACTTCTGTAGCAGGAATTAAGTAGAAGCAAAAATAATGTTACTTTATAATATTTGTGTCATTAATATTAATATAGTTTCTATCTAGGAATTCAGTGACTAAGAAATGTCTTCTTCAGCCACCATAGGAGATAATTCCTCTTGCAGTAGCTGGAGACGGAAAGATCCACAGCTGCACAATGAGCAAACACTGAGATATTTTGGAACATACACTTTTTTCTTGTTCATTTTTCTAGTTATCACAAACAGTAGAATCAGAACCAGGTTTCCCCATTATCAGTTCAGCATTCACCTAGTCTGGAATGACAGAATACACTGGGGAACAGACCTACATTCTAGGCTAAGTTTCCAAATGTTAAAGAATTACAAGGTGAATAAGCACACTCAAAAAAGTTGAATACGTGCACAAAACAGAGATATTTAAAAATCTCACATGATTCTCCCCAAATCCATATGTTTCTAAGTTAATACTATCCAACCTTCTCTGACAAAATCAGAAAACACTTTCGCAAATAATGTCTGAGAATTATTGCTCAGGAAGTGATGAACCAGAGTCTAACAATTTCAAGATTTTTAACTTTATAGCTTAAAATATAAATGATGCTATCTTCAACTGACATCTGCTTGTAAAGGAAAAATTAGTTTGTCCCATGAAATTTCACAGGAAATATTAATCACACTTAAGATAGACCACATGCCCAACACAAACCAAACCAAACAGAATTATGTAGACTTTTTGTCTCATACTGCTTTCTTTGGGCATTTCGATGTCTTGTTGGTCTTTGTTTGTATATTATGGTCTCTGGCTTGGTGTTTTGCTGGTTTGTGTATGTCTTTCTCTTGTCTTTTCATTTTTTATTGTTCTTCCTCCCTCCCTCTTTTTTTCTTTTGTTGCCTGTTTGTTTTCTAAAGAGAGAGAGAGAGAGAGAGAGAGAGAGAGAGAGAGAGAGAGAGAGAGAGAGAGAGAGAGAGAGAGAGAAAGAAAGAAAGAAAGAAAGAAAGAAAGAAAGAAAGAAAGAAAGAAAGAAAGAAAGAAAGAAAGGATATAGACTTGGATGGGTAAGGAGCATCTGAGAGCAGTTGGGAGAGGGAAAGCACCATCAGAATATAGTGTGTGAAAAATCTGGTTTTAATAAAAAATGTGAAAGACCACTACCAAAAGAACACTTTTGTGACTTTGCCAAATATAAAGTCAAATTAAAATTAAGGCATATAGTTAAACTATTCTTTATTTTCTTTTTAATTAAGATTTACAAAACTTTTTTAATTAATAATTTTATGCTTTGATGATAATGCTAAAAGTAGATGAACATTTTAACTAAATATATTGAACAAATAAAAACAAAATTCATGAAAGATATTAAATTAATAGAACAAATTTTATCCCATTAGAATGGTTAAGACAGTACTTCTTTTTTACTAAAGACTTTAGAAAATAAACAGTGAACATCAATAGTATTCAACCTAAAAGAATATTTTGTGCTTTATGTAATAGTTACACTACTATTATCTTTGTATCTACCTTATTAGTTTTTCTTTGTTTTCTTTTTTATCCTGTTATTTTACTTTTTTTAAAATTTTCTATATTCTTTATTTACATTTCAAATGATTTCCCCTTTCCCGGTTTCCCCCTACCTGAAAGTCCCATTAGACCTCTTTCCTCCCCCTGTTCCCCAGTCAACCCCCTCTCACTTCTCTGTCCTGGTATTCCCCTACACTGCTGCATGGAGTCTTTCCAGGACCAGGGGCCTCTCCTTCCTTCTTCTTGAGAATCAATTGCTATGTGAATTGTGTCTTGGGTATTCCAGACTTCTGGGCTGATATCCACTTATCAGTGACTGCATACCATGTGTGTTCTTTTGTGTTTGGGTTTCCTCACTTAGGATGATATTCAAAACTTTTAATTGACAAAATTTAGTTTATCACATTCAACATCACATTTTAATATAAGCAAGCACAGTGAGTGATTTAATCAACTTCACTATTAATTATTAGGTCTATCTTGATACTAATATTTTGAAGTAAGAATCATTAACATTTGCTCTTAGTAATTTTGCTGTTCGGAATATAATGTTATCTGCTATTGCCACAATGGCATACAATGGATCTTGTATTGTAATTATAATCTTTATTTATAATCTTTATAATTTATTTATAATCTTTGACAATATCCCACACGCAAATACTGCATCGAGATGACTACCCCTACCCCTTCCCACTATATCCCTTTCTTCCCTCCCAGTCCCCCTTAATTCCTAGGAATCTCTTTCCTATATCCAGCACTTTTTGACTTTATGTCCCATTGAGTTTATGCTGAGTCTTCTGTGTGACTATTTTTAGGAACTGTCCACTGATGCTGCAAAATGTATTGTGTGTGTATGATGTCATAATATCAAAATAAGTACCCTGTCTCCTTTATGCCTCCCACCTTACCTTTACAAGAGTTTGGAACTGTTTGCATATTTTTACAAAGATAAACTTCCCTCACTACAGTTATGTTAAAAAGAGTTTAACGAAGTTTGTGCTTACAGAATGCACCAAATTTAAAAAGTTTGTTAAGTACAAGCAAATGTAGATTGTCTCTTTATTTAATCTCTCCATGAATACTGATAACTATACCCAGATCTTATCTATATAGATATAGATGATATAGATATATATATAGATGATATAGATATGGATATGGATATAGATGATATTGATATAGATATAGATAGATAGATAGATAGATAGATAGATAGATAGATAGATAGATAGATAGATAGATAGATAATCATTATTCATACCCTAAAATTAGAGATTTTTCTACAAAGATCTAGGAGCAGTTAGATAGATAGATAGATAGATAGATAGATAGATAGATAGATAGATAGATAGATAGATAGATAGATAGATAGATAGACAGATCATGAGTTTTGAAAATGTTTCTTGGGTAATTCCTCAAAACAGGTTGTATCCTACTGATTTAGGAACATAGATATTTGGTCAGTTTTATGTGATTTTATATATCTCAGTATTTGTGTGCACCCACTTACCTTTCTTGAGTGAACTCATTCACTTTCTAATTCCTTAGCATTTGCAATCTTAGTCTAGAATGTAGGTCTGCTCCCAGGTGGATTCTGTCTTGTCACCCTAGGCGAATGCAAGAGTGATGAAGAAGAACTGCTGGTTCTAATTCTAATTTCCATAAAATCTAGAAAAAAACAAATAATCCAAAAAACAGTTTGTATTATGTTTCCACTGCTGATGTTTTGTTGAGTATGTAAAATGTCATTATTTTCTTTGTTTTTTTTTTCTGAAATAATATCACCTGTTATGAAATATATTTTCTATGGAATATTATACTTTAAAATACAATACATTTTTAACAACATCAGCTCCTCTATCTGTAAGGTCCTTCCTTATCCAAGTTCAGGTTGGATGCTCAAGTCACTCAAGCATCTGCACTCAGAATCCTGGAACAGTACTGCAGGTCACCTTCAACAGGATCTTATAATTTGTAATGCACATCTTGCTTATATTTTGTGGTCCTTACTACACACACATCATAACCGTGATACAATATCCATACAAATATTTCCATGTTCATAAATTAGGTATGTATGAAGTTCAAGGAAATTCCAGGACATATTTTCCTTAACCTTCAACAAAACTATTAACAAAGAATTCTAAACAGAACAAAAGCTCTGTTACTCAAATTTACTAACTGGGAAAAGGGGCAGTAAGTGGGATGTAAAGTGAATATATAAAAAAATTATTGATAACAATATTAATAATAATAATAATTATGCAAAGAAAGGCAAAAACAAAGATTTGTTCACAGAGATAGTGCCATCAACATTAATATTATTCAAATTGTATATTACATCTTATGTATTTTGTGAAGATATCTATACTTGGTTATTATACTCATTAAGCAGAATGGCCAGCCTTATGAGAAGTTTAAAAAACAGTAAGCTGATTCTCGATCTGAACAGTATTTCTTATTTTTGTTTCATGCACAAAGCTCACATCAATTCTGCTGTTGGCAGCATGCCTGTTTGGTCATATGATTTTTACAGCATGACTTTGCATTTTGCTGACAGATATTCCACATGACCTATGACCTCGCCAGTGCTGTGGTGAGAATCTTCAACCTCATTGGCATGATGTTGCTCCTGTGTCACTGGGATGGCTGCCTTCAGTTTCTGGTTCCCCTGCTGCAGGACTTCCCACCGGACTGCTGGGTTTCTCTAAATGAAATGGTTGTAAGTAACTCATGTCCTTTATTTTCTGAATTTTCAGTGTTGTTCTCAAGACTTCACACTATTTCTGCTAGAGTGGTCTTCTTTCTCTTCCATAAAGACTTTTCGTCCATGGATGTGAAATTAGATGAACCAGACTTATATAACTAGGCCTTATTCTTGGATCCCTGAGAATGTATGTGTTGCAATATCTAGTTTATACTTTTTACTTTGAATACTGAGATATACTTTATTTGACTGACACAAACACACATATATAACCATGATACAATATCCATACAAATACTTTCATGTTTGTAAATTAGGGATTATGAAGTTCAACTAAATTTCAATGCCTTCTGCTGTTAGAGCAAGAAAAATTAATGTGAAAGATAAATTTTAATCATCATTATGTAATATATGTAAGTATTTTTAAATGAAAATTGGATTTTATTCAGCCAAATATATTAATATAAAATGTAATATGCATTGATATGAGATCTGATGTAATTTGGGCCTGTCCTTTATTTCATTCACACCTGCTTAAATATTCCATTCCAAGAAAGAAAGCTTGCTTACAAAAAAAAATCTTTCTTTAAATCATGTATCCATCACCTGGTTGATAGGTAATCATAAAATTTATAGTAACCTCCCATACCAATACATATTCATAGAAGCACATACTTTATATATAAGTTTTTTGAGCTTTCACTCAAATTTATATTGAAAAATTGTTTTATTTTTATCTTTTACCCTTTTCCCTGTGTTATCCTAGCTTGTTTGTGCTATTATAGTAGAATACTAGACTGTAAAGTTTCTTAAACATGGGAATTGGTTTCTCATGATTTGGGGATCTACAGAGTTCAAGACCAAGTCACTTCCAAGTTCAGGTTCCAGTTGTAAACTGACACTTTGTATCTGAACCTCCAGGGTGAGAAGAAAATGATTTTCACATGGAAGAAGGTTGACGATAACTTTTTCTGCCTTAAAGACACCCAACTTCCATTAGTGACCATCTGTCAACCTTATAGAGTCTTGAGTTAAGTTTCTAAATGGCAGTTTTCAGGAAGCACATTAGAACCACAGATGGTGGCTCAGAAAATACATCACACACTGATTTCTTTCAACTTACTGGTCAATATCAAAACTTCCTGGCAGTTCCTACAGAACAATGCAAGGAGTTTGCATGGCTTGGATCACTTTTCAAATCTGTGATGTTGCCTTTACCTGTTCCTTTGCTTACCTTGAAGGAAACAACATAAATGGCAAAGACAGGGATGAAGATTCTGTCTAGGAGAGGAAGACGAGGCTCTCTGTCATCAGGTGCAAAGATGAGACCTGATCTCAGGGGTGACTCATCTCTGGCACAAATTTAATACTTCATTTGACAAATGGTTATTATTTTAAAATTTTCAAGTTATGTTCCAGAAAAAAAGTTTTACTTTCCATCATTGAAAAAGCAAAAAGAACTCTTTTCAAATATCTACAAAATGCCTGTGAGCATATAATTATATTACAAGGTAATAATGTTATGTATCTAATTGTAAGCACATTTTTGCAAGTACAATTGTAATGTATTTAGTACTTCTTTTTTCTGTGTTGCAAGATATTTCCTATCCATTCACACTGAGAAAGTGAGAGGCCAGTGTTTGGAGTGGAGAGAGAAGGAGGGGTTAAGAGAAGTAAGGGAAGGAGGAAGAGATAGGTCTGGGCAGGGAAGCTTGCATGAGTGGAGAGAAGGAGACACGGATATCCAGATGACTTCTGATGTGTTTCTGGTGTTCAGAGAGGTTAGAAATATTGGCAAGAAAACTTTTTCATTGTAAATTGGCATTATGTAATTGGGAGTTTCATATACATAAATATATTTGGTTAACTATTTAATTTTCAGAGTCATACTTTACCAGATACTTGGAAAGAGTAGTGCAGAGATACTCTTTTATTAATTTTTACCCACTACATGTCTGGATATAGTTATATATGTCAGAGAGAGTGCATACACGTGTGTGTGAGCTAGAGAGAGAGAGAGAGAGAGAGAGAGAGAGACTTTATTAGTGCATGTTGTGTTGTATTTAGTGTTCTCAAAGCCTCAAACTTCATTATCTCCTCTTGTTATACAAAATAACTTTATGAAGTTGCAAATCACTTTGTGGTCTCTTTTTTTTTTAACAAAACTAGAATTTTCAGAAATTATTTGATTCATCTTTTACCTGGATAGAATACAGAGGCATAGGTATAGATCATGTGTATCTGACCATGTCTATTCCAATGCACACTAGAATATCTTTAAAACAAGACTATATAAATCAATTAAGAAGAATGATTAAAAAGAAACTTTAATCAATCACAGCATTTCATGTGCAACAATAACTACTCTAAATTCAGTGTTTGATATTCAATATTTAAAATAAAAATGTCAAACTGATTTTTTTCAATTTGTGGTAAAATCTAATTTTAAAGTAAAAATTTTGAGACTAGAAATCAACTCTTATATATAAGACACAAGAACCTTTCATAAGTATGGCAGGATAACCATTTTAATATGAAGCTAATTACATGTATGTCATTAAGTATTATTAAGAACTGTATGCATATTAATTTTATGTATCCAAATTTGCTTTATATCTTGATCTTTCTATCTATGTATCCAATTAGCTAGTTATTGCCATATAACCTATGGGATAGAAATTCCTGTTACAGTTTTTGGCTACAAATTTGAAGTTAATACCATAACTAGGTTATCACTTTGCCTATTGTGTTAGTAATAATTTTAATATAATCATTATTATATTAACTTTTTCCAATATATATTTTGATCCATAAAATAAACCCAACACTAATGTCTTTGCTCATAAATTTATAAATTTTAAAATAATTTTTAAGCATTATATTGACAGAGTCAACACATAAACTTAGTGGACTACATAAATGATGAGAAAGGACATCTTGACTTGGGAGATGCAGCAAGAACAGGTTTTCATCTTGCTCAGCATTTGTAACATTTGCTTATTTCCAATAAGAAGTGAATTTGAATTAAAAAATTCCTTCTGAATTAAGATATTAGATTTGACAACTAATTAATGTCTAAGAAATGTGTTACATTTCTATGACACCCTGTGGTTTCCTTGCTTGTATAAATCACTGAGAATATGCTAATCTATTATAAAGTGGTTAAGGGCAATAGCATTGGATTCAATTACAAATGTAAAATACTAATTTAAGACTATGACAAAAGAAGACCATAGTATAATTTAAATTACTTATTAATTACCTTCTCAAATATTTTCACATTGTATGAAAAGTCACTATGACATAAATATTTTTCAGTGTAATATTGCTTCTATAGAACAAGCTCTTTCATGATTAAGACTTTCAGATTTTACTTGGACAGCCCATATCTTCTAACTACGTGCTTTCAATAAATGGTTACTTGTTGCTTATCCTCCCAAGTACTCTAATGTGAGCATATTAGGACTCCAGAATATCTTGATTATTTCATAGATAGATTTACTTTTCTGAATGGAATATGTAATACCAAAAAAGTGTTTACTAACCAATAACCATAAGGTTAATTTGTAGGCCCAGCATGAATATGATGCATTTAATCCAATGTGGCTAAATGACATGGTCAATGATGTACAACATTTTCATGACAGTAAAATGGAGAACATATTAGAAACCTGAGGCCCACAACACAGGCTTTTGATGAATCGTGCCCTAGGAAAATGAATCACTTCACAGCAGTATACTTAATAGAGGAGGTTACTTGGTTTCAGAGAAACATTCTAAATCAAATATATTAATTCCAATGTGTCTGTTTTATTATGCTGTTAGTATTTGATTTAAAAATTTACTTAGTAAGCTAAATGAGATTATTATTGGTAAGCTAACCATATGAGATTATTGTTTTAATATTGAATGATTTCCTTTTTATTGCAAATAGAATTTTTTTTGCATGTGATGCCCCTGATGTTTTCCTCTCCCTCTGCTCTCCCAATTCCTCCTCACCTCTCCTCCCATCCTGATCCATCCCCTTTCTGTCTTTCATTAGAAGAACAATAGGCAGTCTGGAGAGATGGCTTAGCCATTAAGGGTTAGGTTCACAAATAAAAATATGAGAATAACAGGTTTCTAAGGGAGACTCACAATACAATATAATTAACATACAAATCATTATAATATAATTAGTATAATATAATAATCTATCAAATGAAGCAAACAATAACAAAACAGAATTATACAAGACAAGCAAACACAAAAATAAACCAAAAGAAGGCACAGGAAATATTCACATACTCAGGAATTCCATAAAATTCCTAAGCTGGAAGTCATAAATTTATCACTTCCTGTATGTTAAAAAGAGAGAGGAAAAGTACAAAACAAAACAAAAACAAAAACAAACTAAAAAATAAGATTAACAAAGAAAGTTAGAGCCATGACAAAACATTTTAAGACAAGTAAACTCCAAAGATACTGTTGGATTCATCTTTGGTTGGACATCTAATTCAGAGCATGTAGACTACTTTCAAGAGTAGATTTTTCCCAAGGGATAATTGCTTGAATGAAAATAAATTTTAATTTGCACTGATTATCAATTAGAAATTGTGTCTGCTTTAGGGATAGGGGTATATGTACACAGCATTTATCTCTAGGACCCCATTGGGTGCAGACCCATCTAGGACAATGTTGCCTCAGTCTCTGTGAGTTCATATGTGTGTTAATCCTGTTTATTTAGATGACCCTGGCTTGTTATTTTGTTTTTTTGTTCATTCATTTTACATCCCAATCGATTACTATTCCCCTTCCTGGTCACTCCCTCCCACAGTACCAACCTCCATCCCCTTCCCATTCTCTTATGAGACAGTAGTGCCACCATTGGGTATCGGGACACTCTGGCACATCAAGTCTCAGGGGGAGGGGGAGGTACATGCATCCTCTACAATTGAGGCCAGACAGGGCAGTCAGGGTAGAACATATCCCACAACTAGGCATCAGTTTTTGGGGTAGTCCTGCTCCAGTTGTTCAGGACTCACATGAAGACTGAGCTGCACATCTGGTACATATGTGTGGAGGGCCTAGGACCTTGTTTGTTTATTTATTTATTTATTGGTTTTGATTTTGCTATCCTCTATCTCCTCTAGCACTTAGAGTATTTCTGCCTCCATTCCTTCACTGTTTCCTGAGCCCTCCTAGGGGAGATTTAGTGGAAACATCCTAGTTAGAGTTTGAGCATTCCAAGATCTCTGAAAAATATTTTCCATCTGTTACAAGGGGAAGCTTCTCTGATGCTGGCTGAGCAAGACACTGATCTATAAATATAGCAGAATGTCATCAGTAGTCATTTTATTGATACTTGTTTTTAGAACATCAGTATTTTTTTTTCTTCCTAGACTCTTGGGCTATCAGGTCTCAGGTTCTTGGCCACCCGGACAATGTTATAAGTTCCATGTCATGGAATGAGCTCTATGTCAAATCATATAATAGTTGGTTAGTCCAAGGAGATTTGTACCACTATTGCACTATCATACATTCTATCAGGACACCATTATAGACCAAAGGTTTTGTGGAGGGGGTGATTTTTACATGTTACCTTTGGCAATGTGCAGAGTGCCTTCTAGTACCAAAGATGCTAACATGTAGTTGTGGAGGCTCTATCTCAGCCCCAGATCAACTTCTCCAAAGATTACAAGTTGTATGGGTGTTGTCTTCAGCATTATGCCTTGGTGTCAAGTTTGTTGAGAGCAATCTATAGTCTTCATAATATCCTGGCCTGTTTGAGGGATCCCATAAGAACCCATTCACCAGCAACTCAATTAGACGTAAACCAATATGGTGACATGATATGATTAGCTGGGGTTCTGTCTCCCTGACTATTTGACCATTTATATTGTCTCCATAAATGTATATATTTTAGGAAGCTTCAACTGGATTAAGTTCACATATAATGTCTCGAATGTTCCTTAATTTCGGCTGTCTCTCCCTCTAATTCTGTTCTTCTCCCTCCCTTCCACTCAATCCTCCTATTCCAGTTACCACTATCTATCCGAAACTACGCATCTTGTTTCACTTGCCAATAGAGATGTTTCTGTACTACCCACCCAAGGTCTTTATACAATACCTAATCTCTATGGTCTATGAATTATACATTGGTTACCACTGACTTAACAGTTAATATCTACATATAAGAAAATGCAAATTCATAAATTGTCTTTCTGGGTCTGGTTTACCTCACTTAGGATGACTTTTTTTCTAGTTCTATTCACTTACCTGTGAATTTCATGATTTGATTTTTTTAATGGTTGAGTATTAATCCATTGTGTAAAGGTATAATATTTTTTATTCCTTGTTCTGTTGAAGGATATCTAGATTGGTTCTCAGTTTTATGGGGTCCCATTTATTAATTATTGATTATGGTTCCTGTGCTAATGGTGTTAACGTTCAGAAAATAGAGTGCAATGAGCTCAAGGTTCTTTCCCACTTCCACTACTATCAGTGTCGAAGGTAACTGGTTTTATGTCAAGGTCTTTGATCCATTTGGACTTGAGTTTTATGCAGGACAATATGCATGGATTTGCTTGGATTCTTCTCCATATAACTGTCCAGTTTGACAAGCACCATTTGAGGAAGATACTATGTTTTTGTCAATGTCTGTTTTCTAGTTTCTTTATCAAAAGTCAAGCATCAATAGGTGTGTGGACTTACATCTAGTTCTTCAATTTTGTTCTATTGATTGGCATTTCTGTTTGGGGGAAAATACCAATTTTTTATTATAATTCTGTAATACAACTTGAGGTCAGGAATAACAATACCTCCAGCAATTTCTTTTATTATCCTGGATTGTTTTACTTACATTGACATTGTGTGTGTGTGTGTGTGTGTGTGTGTGTGTGTGTGTGTGTTCATATGAAGTAAATCTGTGAAGAACTGAGTTGGAATTTTGATGGAGTTTGTAGATTGGTTTTGGTAGGGCGATCATTTTTACTAAGTTATTCATACTGATCCATGAACTTGGGAGGTCTACCCATGTCTTGATATTTCCTTCAATTTATCTTTCAATGTCTTGAAGTTTTATCATATAAGATTTTCACTTGCTGGTTAGAGTTATCTCAAGAAAGTTTCTATCATTTGAGGCTATTATGAAAGCTATTTCTCAGTCTTCTTGTACAGTATATTTGTAATGTGTATGTAGGAGTGTTACTGTTCTTTGTGAGTTAATTTTGTATCCATCTAATTTATTAGATGAAACGATTTCTTAGTGTCATATTTGGGTTTTTAGTCTTATTAATTTCAAATTAATCGAGGAACAATCAAATATCACATTGTAATCTTATTTTCTGTAACTTTAATATTCTACTTATATTTTATAGATAATATTATTGGCTTTAAATGCATACACCAAAGATTCTTTCCCAACATTCCATACAATGCTCAGGACATAGTACCTGATCAAGAAGGTGACTGAGCATCCTTTGATCAAGTTATCTAAATTAATTCTAGCCTCAAATCTCCAATAATCAAAAATTATTTAGGGACAGCATATTAACAGTGCTGTTACCTCTGCTTAAAACAATATATACTCATAAGTAAGTTGATCATGGAAACCTGGTATGATTATATTATCTACTGATGACAGATTAGAAGATTTTTAAATACCATGCCTACTCAAATACTTATATAATGACTGTCTCAAATAATGTAACTAAGCTAATAGACTTAAGAAAGGATGCCAAGGTAATGTAACTAGGAATTGAAGGAAAACATTTCTCCTCTCTTGGGGTTTACTAATGTACTTTATATTTCAATTTCTCTGTATTAGAATTGTATTATTACAGTAGTATTGACTTTTATCCAAAATAGAAAGTACTGTCATAACAGTTTTTAAAAATGTCCTAACAAAAAGTAAGTAATTTGCTGACAAATCATTATAGCTCTACTGAAAAAAATGCATTCATAGCCAATGTGAACTTATAATAATAAAGTAGGTCAGCAGCCTGCTGAGTGCTATGATTTCTGTTTGCCATCTTCTTTCTGTCCATTAGGAAAGTCTGCCTGGTTAACACTCCTTGTTCAACAGAAACATGACATCTATCAAAAGGAGAAATGTTTCTAAACAACTTTCTTCCTTCTTATATATGAATTATTGTATGGGGATGAACATATAGGAACAAATTCTAATGTTCCATTTTGTTTGCAAATTAAATTTGGATTATGTAAATCTTAGGTGATTTACAGTTCTTTAATTCCGAAGAATTTGACTTTGATTCTGCTAAGTTATGTTAGAAATATATGACCAAAGCAAAGAACTTGTAGCTTACTTGTTAGGGTACTTAGATAGTATGCATTAAGTCCTTTGTTCAGACCTTGGCTTGGATATTCAACATCATATGAAATTGGATGTATTGGTGCAGGTATTTAAGAACTCAAGAGATAAAAGCAGAAGATTAAATGTTCAATGTCATTCTCAATGCATAGGGAGAGTTAGAGAGTACCAGGGGTTACCTGAAAGCCTGTCTCAATTAAACAAACCAAAAATAAGAAAAAGACCCAAGTTCTCATCCAATTTTTCTTGTATATACTCATTCTTTCTTTGTAAGTCTATGGATATGGTTTGAGGTACATTTGAACAGCTCAAGCTTCCTTGTAATGTGCCTGGGCTGTACTTTAACTCCCAAACCCCTTGCCTTAGTATTTCTAATGCTAGATATACAATACATTTCTATCATACCATGAACATATTACACTGGTTCTTAAACATAAGTAACAACTGTTTAAAAGAAAAATTTCTTAAGGAATTACCTCCAGAGTACCAACTAAATTAGTGAAGGGGACACACTATCATGGAGGCTTTTATTTTCCATTTATTTATAAAGTAAATTATTTTTCATAGACGGGATTGACACATGCTATTGAAGCATTCATAAATGCTATATAAAGTTTTGTACTTGAGCTGAGTTATTCTGAATGAAGTGAATAGAAAATGCATTGTACTGTTTTTTGGCTTCTTTGTTTTGTATTTTGTTTAGATTTTTTGATTGTTTTTCAGATAAAAGTCTAACAGAGAACAATTTACTGGCAAAAAGCCAGAGGCACTGACCAGGAGAGCTGTTCATCAGCTCTCATTAATTACTATAAAAGTACCTTACCATTTAATGTCATGGCCTTAGTCCAGTTTCATCCCGGACGTGGCACATAGGAATATACTCACAAAAAACAAGTTGAGTCATGTGTACCATTGCATTTGAAATGTCATGAGTGTATATTAAAAAATATTGGGTTTTTTTTGAATGATGAGATTTCTTCTTTTACTATTTCCATAAACCTAATGGTATCAGGCAGTAAGAAGCAATTTTAATAACTTATGTCTTGTACATTACTTATATTTACATTTCCTGAAAATATTTTTAGTTTATATGAGCTGTAGTAAAATGGTATCCTTGTTTCACTGTGCAAATAAGAGTCAGTGGAATATGAAATAAATAGCTCTTTGCTATATGTAATTCCACTAACAGCTACACAGATGTCATGCAATTTATTTAGACTTATCTTTCCAAAAAGTCCTATATTTTCATCCTTTTGTATAATATAGAAAGATATTTTATAGTCTATATGGAAACTAAACTGACTATTTTCACATAATTTTATGGGGAATTATGTAGCTAGTTACCATATGTAGAATATTATATCATTTTTTCTTATTTTATTTTGTCTTTTTTTCACCTGTCACAGCATTGATATAAATGTTATTCTAGGAACATACAGCAGAATTATAGACATGAAAAAGCTGTGTACTAATAAAAGATGTCAGAAAAAAATCTAAATCACAGTGTGAATATTTCATTATCCCACTACAGTCTCTATTATTTTTGGGAATTGATTTCTTTTGCAATGTAGCAATTTAAAAATAAATAATTCCTGTGGCAAATTTAATTTTACTCACTATCTTTATGGGGCTAGCCAATCTTACTTGTAGTCCTACAACTGTTAGTTCTGTGGGTGATTTATCAAATAAGAGGTTAATATATAACAGAATCATTTCAGCCATTTTATGCTTTGAGGTTATAAATTGGACCCAGTAAATCCACATTTAATTAATCTTCTAGTCAGTCAGAGGCTTCAGAAATCTAGCTCTGCTCATGTGAGATTAATGAAAATATGGCTCTGTCCGTATATCCTGATCTCTCATGCTACAGCATAATGGGAACATAACTTGAAACATGACTAGATATTATCTTTGCATATGTTTGATGATGAAAATTACAGAAGTAAAATATCGGCATCTGCCATGTTACATTTGCATTTCCCAAAAAATACACACCAATGAAATTCAGTGCATTCTCTACTGGCACCACTTTGTGTCCATATATAAAGTGAAGCAAAAGGTATCTTAATATACCATAGAATCAGATGTCAACTATAATGTCTACTATAAAATCTATTAAGGTAATTGATATGTAACTTATATTGTCTGAGCCTTTGTGATTGCAATGTTAAACTCAAATTTATTTTGCAAAGTTCCCTTAGAACACAACAGAACAGGAAAAAGACTCATTTCTAGGTCCTGGGCACTTACTTTCCATAAAGCAGAATGAATATGAGATCTTAGACTGGGTGCTTGCAGAAATGTTAGTAGTCTGACCAAAATTAAAAAAAATGGGGCGGGGGTTCATGTAAGATTAAGTGCTTAGATGCTGACAGCAGGCATGCGAGTGCTTTGAAAATATATTTGTGTGGCATCACTGAAAAGGAGATGAATGTTTGCACTTTGGAATATATTAGATCCAGCTCCCAGTTCTCTTGCTTAGATCAGTTGGTATGGCCGTGGGCAGTCTGCCTAATTATTCATGCTTTGATATCCTCTTTTAAATGTGGAAATTCCTAATTCATAGAATAGGTATTATATTTTAGCAAAATATGCATAATTTATTATGAATATTTCTATTTTTTCAGTTTGGGGTTGAAATTTCTTGTCTATAAATTGATATAGAATATTCTTATTTAAAATAAATGATGATAGATTTCTTATTTATTTGCTATGACAAAGTACCCTGACAAAAACAACTTAAGAGAGAAGAAATACATTTGATCAAAATTCCAAGTCATAGGAAATTGCAATGGAGGACCAAGATGCCAAAACTTTGAAACAGTTAAATTGCATTCAAAATCAAAAATCAGAGTGCATTACGTGAAAAACAGAAATCTTACATGCTCGGGAAATTCTCTTGATTGTCCCTCTGTAGGAAGTAAAATAATCTCCCTCTTTCCAAATTTTCTTTTCTCAGAGTATTATATCACAGCAACAGGAAATGAAATTAAAACATGTGGATATCAAACTCAGTGAGGAGAGTGCTTGTTTAGTGCACATAAGACTCTGGATTTTGTTCCCAGCACCTCATAAACCCAGCATGCCGGCACAGGTCTGCAGAGCCACTGTAGAAAAGGAGGCGTGAAATTCAGAAATTCAAGGTCATTTTTAATTACATAGTGTGCTTGAGGTTAACCTGGGATCATGACAGGTGTGTGTGTGTGTGTGTGTGTGTGTGTGTGTGTGTGTGTGTGTGTGTGTGTGTGTTTTGATGATTTGGATAGTTAAGACTAAAAATAAACATCCTGTATACCTAGAAATATGAAGTGGAGAAAGACATACAAGAAGTGTATACGGTATAAACCAAAGGAAAAGAAATTCTATATAAGTTCAGTGACAAATGGCTTTTACTTTGCTGACGTCTGCAGAATATTAAACAAACATTCTCAGGCCACAAAGATACCTGGTAGGAACATTTAGAATGAGAGATAAGTAGTGGTGTTTACTAATAGAAGGATCCAGAATTGCATAACTCTCCCCTGGGGACCCACCCAGTTGTGATGAGAGCAGAATATAAGTAGAATACATTGTATCTTGCTTAATATTGTCTTCTGTAGAGGTGAAATTGTTAAACGGAATTGATGGGTACATCTTAAGGAAATTGTACTCATAAATCAGTACTGTGATATTACAAATGAGCTCAGTCCCCTTGCTCGTGTGCATTATGCCCTAAAACAGTGATATGTTAGAGAAGAGATGGTAGCCTATTCTCAGAGAATTTTACAATCATTTTCGAATTGTGTATCCGGAGTATATGAAAATGGCTTACACAGAGAGCAGACCAAGATATGGCAAATTACAACTTGGGATATTTGATTCATAAAAGAAATTGTTTCAGAGAAGTGCTGTGTAGTCAGATCAAGCGCTGACTATAAAAAGCAAGTTATAGCATATGATAACGGTCTCCTTTTATTTCACATAAAGAGATATGTATAAGACATTATGGGAGAACTTATTGAAATATATATATATTTATCTTTGTGTATAGGGAGCAAAGAAACGAGTAGGGTAAAATTTGATTATCACCTTACCCCCATCCAGATATAAACTTTGGTAAGATTGTCAATAGGAAAGATAATGTGATATGTACATCATTTTGTCTTTAAATCTGAGAAGCTTTTGGTATATTGATGATAAGCTGACTTAGGGCCTGAAAGACACAGCTAACTCAAAGCAAATTATATATATATATATATATATATATATATATATATATATATATATATATATACACATACATACATACTAAATTTCAGGGTTATATTTAATGAGACCTTATTATGGGAGAGAAAAAACTGAGTCTAACCAAATGGACTTTCATTTGGTAACCAGAACATCATCGTTGGAACACATTGTGGGAGGAAGGGGAAGATGAAGATGAGAAGATTTTCTACGGAAATACACCTTCCTGTTCTACCAGAGTTGTAGATTCTTTTCATCAAAAGTAACTGTCAAAGAATGATCCTCAAGTAACCTCAAGGAATGGTCAAAACAATGGACATTTTTCTCATAAATGTTTCTTCTCGTCAAGTATTTGACAGCTATGGATTTTGCTGCAAGATTGTAGTGTAGAGATACAATTTAAATGCATATTCTTCCTTTAACTACAGCGATGGGAAGCACAGTCTTTACTATAAAGTAAAGGGAATGTTCTCCTTTAATGTTTGGACTTGTTATTTATTAAGAATCCTACAGTACACATTATCCCATTCATCTTCACCAACACATATTTCTAATCTTAATATTGTGCCAGTAAACCAGGGTTCTATATAATTAATATCACCAAATGCAGATACATTAATCCCATGCCTCGTTATTCAGAATCTGATCAAATCTATCTAATCAACTTTAAGTCTTCCATCAGGTTTAATCCAAATCTGGAAATTATTCCAAAAATCAACACTGGATGTGATGTGTACTTTCTTTACAATTGTGCCCAGTTCACTCCTCAGTGTCTCTGCTTCTTTGCACTAACCTGGCTCTACAATCGCCTTCCATAATGAGCTAGGATTGGTGTGTGCTGCCAATCAAATAGAGAAATGATGCCACAGAGAGATCACCTTTTCATAAGTCCTATATTAATTCATCTTCTTTTAGTTGAGCCAACAGTTGCATAAAAGCTGCCCTGTGTGGGGTAGTGCACTACATTTGCCTTGCCTTAGTGACTCTATGCCTTTCAATAATACTTCTTTCTTGTGGATTCACTTACTGGGCATGTATGAGTTAGTCTAGAATTCCAAAAGAGCTATCAAAAATATGGTAAATTAAACAGATAGGTCCTTAAATAGCCAGGTGGTCTTGACAAATGGGGAGCTGGAGTCCCTTAGAGTACAAACTCTATTCCTCCAAGTCCCCTCTTCCAAGATCTGCCAATGGTCCTCATGCTGTAGTGTGACAAAAGAAGTGATATTAATCTGTCTCCAGTTACTGTCTTTATAATATTCCAGAATAACTCAGTAGAAACCACTTGATAAACTCTTTCTTCCCATAGCAAATTGAATGAAATTATTTTCTTCTGTTCATTTCATTAATCTATAATAACATAGGAGCTCAAGAATAAAATCATCATTATCCCATTATTATTGTAATGTAAATGAAATAATGTATATTGAAAATATAACATACTTGTGAGAATCAATATTGTCAACAAGGTCTAGAGTCACTCAATGAGAAGTACCTTTGAGCATATCTATGAGAGATTACTTAGATCAGACTAACGTTTACTACTGGGCCTAAGGAATGGCTTTTCTTGATTATGGTAACTGAAATGTGAAGAAATATACTGCTTGTGGGTGACACTTTCCAGCATAGACCTAAGTACAAGGAGGTCTGATAGAAGAGTTTTTGATTTGTCCACTTATCACATCTTGTTCACAATTCCTCTATTCTGTTTATTGCTGTCATCCTGAATTCACATGAGAACTTACATTTTATAATTTCCAATGTGCACTGAGGACTTGCAACCTTTCAGAAGTCCCCCAGGCCTTTAGATCCTGATCAAGACTCGAAAGGCATCCAGCCTCATAGATGGATGGTTCTCAGGTTCACAGAAACAGATATTTTGGGGGTACCCTTTCCTTATCATGTAGTCACTCTAATAAATTCTATTTTAAAATATCTTCATTTATCCCTTCTATGCCTCTGAAGAACCCTAAAATACCACCTCCTTTTTATAAAGCACAGGCCTTCCTCTCTTCCCTAACCAACAGATGTTTGAGCAGAGAGGAACATCTGGAACATCACTGTAATCTGTTAAGTTTACATACTAGATTCATTATTGATTGGACGTGTTGGGCTTAGAGCTGACTAGACAGATGCAAAATATCTCTTAGAAATCTACTGCCAATGTGAAGTAAAAACTGTGGGCATGAGGAGATCCGTGACATAAGGCATCTTTCCCACCAACCATCACAGAACCATAGAGCAGATTGTTACCAGCACTGTGGGTGCATCTATAAAGTCCTGCATTTATATGTATGTCAGTTAAATATTTGTAAATACAGAGAAAACTGAAATTGTGGGAATTTTTCTAGCACAGAACAGTTCAGAAAATTCAGATAAAATTTTGAAATAAAAAAATGTTGAAATAAGTATAGCCTTCTTTCTTTTGCATTTTATAGTTCACAAAAAATCTGCTGAGGGTATGGCTTATGGCAAAGGCCTGAAACTGAAATGCATGCTCTGTAACTCATGTCAATATTTTATTTATTGAAGATCTTCTCTAGAAACATGGTTTAAACAGGCCTATAACAATTAGCTAATTTAGTGGCATTTGGTTGAAGTTAATTATTTTACCATTTCACATATAAAGGTAATCAATTCTATTTAAATAGAACTCCATAATAAATGCATTTATGATTCTGTATTTAAAAAGAGACTAACAATGTTTTATTTTTAGGCAATAATAATAATAATAATAATAGTAATAATTATGATGATTATGACAAATAAAGCCTTCTTATATTATACAGTATAATAGGGAAGATGAAAGAAACCAGGACAAAGAAAAATCAAGTGGGCTAAAATTTTAGAACTCTTTCTATAATAGATCAAGTTACCAATTTGTACATATATTAGAAGAGATTGACTCAACCTCTAAGCAATATTATGACTTCTTGATCATTACAAATAAGCTGATTAATCAAAATTTCTGCATCATAACTCTCCATCACACACACACACACACACACACACACACACACACACACACACTTTCCCATTGTGACTTTAAAACAAGTTGTATGTGGCTTCCTTAAGGAGTCTAAGGGGCATTTGACAGCACCATCTGAGGAAGTTTACTCTTTTGCAGATGAACATGCCATTCCTGTTCCTCGCATTTTCTCCTGGTTGAAATACTGAAATTTTTACTTCTTTTCCAGAACCCATGCTCTGTAGAAATAAACATAAAACACCAAATGCAGTTCAACCCAAATAAAGGGAAAAATTAGTATTGCCTGCCTTAGTTTTGTTATATATTTTTCTTATTGCTAATAAACACCTTGGCTAAGTTGTTTCTTATCTAAGTCCTATTCTGGATCTATCATTGCTTCTCCCTATTCTCTCATCTTTCTACAGTTGCTATAGCTAACACAATAACCTTACCCCATGTTACATAATTCTTTTCTTTACATAACATTTGTTGTTGTTATTGTTGTTGTTGTTGCTGCTGTTGCTGCTGCTGCTGCTGTTTTAACCCCATGCCAGGCATGGGAAGTTTCCCTTCAACTTGTTGGTTAGGATAGCTGAAGGCTACCAAACTAATCAGGTTGATGCTATTGCTTTTCATTGCCTCTCATAACTTGTTTGTAAGAACTTATTTCTGAAGATACTACATATTTTCCACTCAAGGCTTTAAAAAATTCAGCTACGTCCACCACACAGGGCTTAGAAAAATTCAGCTGGATCCAACCTAGAAGCTTCCTCTCTGTGGCTTAGTCTCTAAATACCAGAAGGTGCTTTGCAAAGAGCAATGGAGAAAAGAAATCAATAAGCCCAAATCAAACAGCTGTAAATCCTATGAATTACAGCAATGGCAAGCAGGCAATATCTCCCCAAAGGAAAATATGGCATATAGTCCCATTTCTAGATGAAAAACTGTTATAGCCAATCGATAGCTACCGATAGTCACCACTCACTAGATAAAGCTTTCTTTTAAGTTATCCGATACAAAGTAGTTAGCCTTAGATATGAATGAATGACTAGCAACCCAAAACGATCTCAGCAAGCTGTATACATTAGGTTGTACTCACACGTGTGTGTGTGTGCGCGCATGCTGCAACTGTACAAGTGAGTATGTGTGTGTACATATATGCATAAAAATAATTTTAAAATAGGTCATAAGTTTGAAGAGTGAGGGTTTGGCTCTGGAGCAGTTGGACTAGAGAAACGGAGAGCTAGATGTGATATAGATAGAGTACCCATATGAAATCCTCAAAATTAATTAAAAGAATTAAAATAGAAATAATTGGCTCTTCTTTAAAAGATGCTTAAAATTTGCCATTGGAATTTTTAATTATCAGATTCTAAGTTACCAAAATCTTATGTAGTGCTAGTTTGTTCTCCTAATGAAATCTAACTCAATCAATCCTCTTTGAAATGTGGCAAATGGTTGGCTGGACTACTTTGTAATTTTATATCTAACAGACCTTCGTGGTTTGTGTTCCATAAATTCAGTCAAAATCATTAATAATGTGAAATTGGCTAATCCTTTTGTGCAACATAAAATTTGAATATTTTACTGATAAATACTTCTAGTGTTCTTTATGCCTGTTTACCTAAAGCAAACCTTTCTAATCATTATAAATAATGTATAAGTAAACTATATATAATTTTACCCCAAATTTAACTAGACCTTTATTATTACTTTTTTTATTTTCTATATTATTTTATTTACATTCTGAATGATTTCCCCTTTCCCGTTTCCTCCCACCCCCTGTTCCCCATTCCCTCTTGCTTCTCTGTCCTGGTATTCCCCTACATCCAGTCTTTCCAGGACCAGGGATCTCTCCTTCCATCTTCTTGGAAATCTATTGATATATGAACTATGTCTTGGGTATTCCGAGATTCTGGGTTAATATCCCCTTATCAGTGACTGCATACCATGTGTGTTCTTTTGTGATTGGCTTACATCACTAAGGATGATATTTTCCAGTTCTGACCATTTTCCTAAGAATTTCATGAATTCATTGTTTTTAATTGCAGAGTAATATTCCACTGTGTAAATATACCACATCTTCTGTATCCATTCCTCTGTTGAGGTACATCTGGGTTCTTTCCAGCTTCTGGCTATTATAAAAAAGGCTGCTATGAACATAGTGGAATATGTGTCCTTATTGCACGCAGGGAAAGCCTCTGGGTATATGCCCAGGAGTGGTATAACAGGATCCTCCGGGAGTGTCATGCCCAGTTTTCGGAGGAACCGCCAGACTGCTTTCCAGAGTGGTTGTACCAGCTTGCAATCCCACCAGCAGTGGAGGAATGTTCTTTTTTCTCTCATCCTCGCCAACAACTGCTGTCTCCTTGTTTTTGGCCTTAGGAAGACTAATTTGTAGAGGAAGTTAGAAAGAAATAGGTTTTAGATATATACATATTATTGAAAGTAATTTTTTGAGGACTTTCCTCCCTCACTTTCCTAGCAGCTGTATCCCTTTGCTTTCTCTCTATGAATTCCTCTTCTTCCCCATTCCCATCAGCACCTGTATGAATTCCTCCTGCTCTACATTCTTAGCCGCATCTGTCATTTCTCTTCTTGATGAGAGCCATCCTGTTTTGTGCAACTTGGGGTCACAAAGCAGTTTTAAGTCGTTGTCCTTGTGGCTAAGTATTTTAATTGAACATGTCCTCAAGTAGTAACATATCATTTCTATTTCTTCATTTTAGAACTGCTAATTAATCGGTTAAATAATCTGTTTACCCATTTGCTGATTCGATAATTTGCTAGTTTAGAGTGATTGATTTTTTTTTTTTTTGTAACTCTATGTTCTCCATATTAATTTGCTCTTTGGTGTATGGTATGGAAAGTTAGTTTCCCATCTGAAAGCTGTTTGTTCTGTTCTTAATAATTTAAATTATTTTATTTTATGCCTAAAGATGTGTGAGTACATCCACATATGAGCCTGATAACTGCAAAAATCAGAAGAAGGCATTGGATCCCCTGGACTGGAGTTAGAAATGTTTGCGAGTCATGTAATACTCAGAATTGAATCCAGGCGCTCTATATGAATGAACAAATTACCTTAACTCCTGTGCCTTCTTTCTGGCCTTTTACACCATTCTGATGTTTTGTTTGTTTATTTTTATGCAGAACGCATAATTCAATAACATACTTTCAATTATTTTCACTATTTTCTGTACTATAGTTGTCCTTTCCAGACAACCCTTACCTGAGCCTGTATTCAGAAGTGTATAACACCTACATATTCCTCTAGCACTCTAAAGGTTTTGAAGTGTTGGGTCTTATATATGAATCATTCTGAGTTGACTTTTGCACTAGATTAGAAATTTGAATCCAGTTTCACTCTTCTACATGTGAAAACATTGTAGTTTCCACTTTGTTGAAAAGGCTGTCTTTTATATCATGTGTGTTTTTGGCACCTTTATTCAAAAACTGTATGGGATATTAATTTTAATTGTATACCACTTTGTGTATTTGAATTTTGTCATTCAACAAACATTAATTTCATTATGTTTGTCATATATATCACATGTATGTACATATACCGTTATACATACATTTGGCACAAGCTAGGTTTTGCAAAAACAATGATGAATCAAGGATTGCTTTCTGATATCTCTTAAAGAAAGAAAAACTCCTCCAAACATTGCATTCTCTTAGTGTTTCCCCCTCTGAAAAGTATGTAAAAAAATTGCACACACTGTCAGGCCAGCTGAAGAAGAAGAGAAGGAAAAGTGAAATAACCAGGAATATCTATACTTCAATGGCTGAAGGCAAGAGACTGTGTCTGAACAATGTCTCACTACTTTTTAGAGGAAAAAGCAACTGCCTATGGTGATGCCATTGCTGTGTGAAGTAATTTGCCCAACTATAAAAGGAGAATCAGATAGATATTGAAGTTTCACTCTTTTCTTACCTATTAATTATCCAGTATTACTTTTTTGTACCTGGACTTTATGCCTTTATAATTTTAAAACTTTACTTATATTACTATTTATAGACTAATCCTTGTCTTTATTCCAAAATGTTCAATCTTGATGGCTGTGCTACATCACTATTTACTTAAGCTATCCATGCTGCTTCTCTCCAAGTCACATAACATTTATTGTCCCATATTCCTTGGAAATTGAAGTTCTGACTTCCTATCACTGTGTGCGGAACTAAGCCTGTTGCGTTTTGCTTATAGATTTGAAGTTTTATAATGTGACTGGGAATATGCCTGGAGCAACTGTTGTACATTAGTCAGCCTGAGTGCCAAGACGCTCTGACCATCAGTTCCATATCGTCACCCAATCTCATATTCAACTCACCCATCCATGGGTCTCCTATATTGTAAATATTCTAGTTCATTGGCTCTAATTCTAATAATATTTACAGTCTGATGGGGAATGTAGTCAACTAGTTGGCTATGCATTCTTTCAGTTTATGACCTCCTGCACTCCTCCAAAATACAACAAGAAATGATCACAAGAGGCATCACCCTCTACTGAGGTTTGCAAAAATGGCATTTACTCATCTGTTATATTACAGATGAAAATAATCCTTTGCATTGTGGTGCCACTAAATTTTAGACTGACTTGTAGGGCAGGCTATAAATAGAGCAAACTGCTCCTGAAGCAAAACCTTGAGGTTGTAACGGATGCATTTTACTTACACATTCTGGGATTTTTAAATGTTAATTAACACATTTGAGAATGAACACCATGATACATGAAGACAATTCATGCCATTTAACATTCTTGTAAAGGTTGGATGAGTGAGTAATACCGCTCTTAGGCTAGCTAGTTAGCACCCACTAATTCCTCACTGGTTCCTGGATGATATTTCTATTCTAATTCCATCTTCCTCTTTCAAAAAATTGTGGGTGTGTGTGTATGTATTTCAGGGCATGTCTGTGTATGCTTGTTGTGTGTATATATGTTTGTATCTGTATATTTGTGTGTTTCCATGTGTGTGCATGTTTATGTGTGTGTCTGTGTGTGTAAGTTTGTGTGTGTGTCTCTGTGTGTATTTGTGTGAGTCTGTGTGTGTGTTTGTGTGTATGTTAGTGTGTATCAATGTGTATTTGTGTGTGTGTGCATGCTTGTGTGTCTGTGTATGTTTGTGTGTGTCTATGTATGTGTGTTCATGTGTGTATGTTTGTTTGTGTCTGTGTGTGTTTGTGTGTGCGCGCACGTGTGCTTGTGTGTGTGTGTGTGTGTGTGTGTGTGTGTGTGTGTGTGCGCGCGCGCGCGTTTGCGGTGTGGTGTGGTATGTCTGCTTGCCTGCAGGGGACAGAAGTACCTAATCTGGACCTGGAGTGAGAGATGTTGTAAGCAACCTGACATAGGTACTAGGAACTCCAGTCCTTGGCAAGAGCAACAAGGGCTTTGAACTGAGTCATTGTTCCAGCTGCTTGCAGGATGCTTTCTCACTTCCTCATCCTTTCTCTCCTCTTTTTACACTATTACCAAATATTATATTACATCTAATTTAACATGTATTTTCAGGAACTTGAAGCTTTTAGATTTCAAATTTAATTTTCAATTGCTGCAGGGTGGCAATATCATAATTTAATAATACTTAGAAGATATTAAGTCATTACAAATCATATAAAATATTTAATTAGCAAATGCATTTGTCTTTATCGCTATGAAATCAAATGTAAGGGCTAAATGTTTATATAAATTAGTTATGAAGCACTCAAATACAAATTATATTTTGTGAGAATACAAGATAAATTAAAGCACTTTTAATATGTTTTAAAACAGCAATTTTACATTGCTTAAATTTAGCACTCATGACTATGAAGTATCATAATAGGAATGAAAATGAAGATTTTAAATGATATTATGAATGATTTAAGGTTTAAATAGGAGGAAACACAAAGTTTTTAGCACTATTAGCTCAACTGGATTTAGAGCAGAAAATTCAAAGCTAATTCCATGTTCAAAACTTAACTTGTAAAATGTCTCATTTTATAAAATAAGGCTACATAGTATGCTTTTCACCATATTGATTAGGAACTCTGTTTGGCAGAGGCTTTGCCCTCATTATCTCTTTAAACCTTCTTAATTGCTTTCCAGGTTTTAATATAATTTAATAAGAAGAAAATGAGAGAGGAGGGGTCAGTTTTCTCCAGGGGCAAGCCCCCTGACAGGTTGTCAAATGCTAAGTGATCAGTTCTAAATAGATGTACATATTGATCAATATTGAATGTAGCCAGTGGGTTAAACGTGTATACATAGATATAGATATAAATACAAAATGACTGAAGAAGTGGTCATAAATTTGATAGGGAAAGGAAGGGAATGTGAGGAATTAGAGTGGTATAAATTAAACCAAATAATTGGATAAAAAGTAAAAAGGGACAATAGCAATTCAGTGAAAGTGAATTACTGAATCCAACACCAGTCACAGTTTTGAGACAATATTTCATATATATTATATGTGTATCAAACAATGCCTTCTTCTAGTCCCCCTTCCCTTTCTCCTCTGAGAGGGTAGGATCCCCTTAGATATCCCTCTCCCCCAACACTGGCTCATCAAGCCTCTACCAGGGAAGGCACATTCTCTCTCACTGAGGCTAGACAAGACAGTCCTTTTGAGAAATTGATACCACAGTTATGCTACAGCATTAGGGAGAGTCTTCCATTCAGGCGGCCGGGGGGGTCCAACATACAGACTGAACAGCACATCTGCTACACACATGCCAGGGGCTTCGTTCAAACCCATATGTCTTCTTCGGTCGGTGGCTCAGTCTCTATGAGCTCCCAGAGGTCCAGGTTGGGCGACTCTGTTGGTCCTACAGAGAGGTTACTATCCCCTTCAGGGCCTTCAGTCCTTCTTCTAACCCTTCAGTAAGTATCATTTAGCTCCACCCAAAGTTTGGCTGTGGGTATCCACATCTGTTTCAATCAGCTGCTGGGTAGAGCCTATCAGAGAGCAGTTATGCTTTGCTCCTATCTGCAAACTTAACAGAGTGTCATTAATAATGTCAGGGAGAGGGGACTGAAGGTGGATGTTGAGACAAGATTTCTGTTCCCATCATGCTCCAAATTGTGTCCTTTCTCCACCACATCACTGGTTTTTTTTTCCTAGTTAAAAATGCAGTATTATCTTTCAGACAGTGTCTGGAAATTTTGAAAATAGTCTTTTATTAGTTAACCACTACACACAGTCAGAGAAAACAAAAATCTGTTCTTAGAGCCAACTTGTACAAGAACCTGAGATACTTGGACTTGACACAGACAATATACCATGGAGAACTATAACAAATTTCAACAAGGTAGATATTGATTAAATTTTGTACCAAATAGTATTTAAAATGAGAATATTTCTCATGTTATGTAGAAAACTTCATGATTACTTTTTGCAAGTATTTTATACTTCTTCTTAGTTGTAAATACTTTAGCAATTACTGTAGTAAAATAAGCACATACACAAAACAGCACATTATTAAAAATAACCTTTTATATACATAAATATATCTTACATTATTGGGCATATTAACAACATTTATACCTTGGTCAAATATAATTAAATAACTTGTTGCTAAGAAAGAATGATTTAGATTTAACTAGGTTATGCCATGAATGTTCAGGAAAATATTTTAAATTGGTATTTTGAAAAATATATGTGCATTTTAGAAAAGAAAAATAATTTTGCTAAACATTGAAATATAGATGCTTTTTGACGTAAAAGCAAACTAAAACTTGAGAGACAAAACAATAAAACAACAATATAAGATACACCGATGAATTAGATTCTGTGGGCAGACAGTAATTTTGAATGTTTTGGAATTGACATTTAAGTATATGCCCTTGTGATGTATCCAGCTCTTGATATATTGGTATCGTAGATACGAAGACTTGCAGAATGCTCCTGAGGAAGCAAGCAAAAGCTGACCAGTGCCAGCCAGCTCTGTAAGTCAACCTCAGAAAAAACCACCATGCAAGAGAATGTGACCCTATCCCACCTGAGGATCAGCAAGAGTGCTCTTCTGTGCTTTTTGTATGAATCACTCAGTAATCACATTAAACATTACTGCAATATTAATTTTATTCATACAATAGAAAGCACAGGTTGACTACTGAACATCTGTGTTGTATTCTGGACATATAATCTTTTTTGTTATATTGTGAATTCAGATTACCCTTGTGTTTATCTCCACTGTATTGCTTTGAATTTTTATTTTTCTTTGATTTTAAAAAGCAGTTATGTAAGGCATTTTTTTTTTAAAAAAAATCAGCTACATAAACACATAAACATTTTAGGTTTCTTATGTTGCTAATATTAATGTTACCCCTAAAAATTGAAATAAAAATTAATTTCTATGACTTTAGCTACATAATTCATTCATTTGTAGTGTTTCAAGTCTATGAAAGATGTGGAAAATATACATACATTGTACATACAACCATTGTGAAATCTCACTCATATGCATTATACTCATATTTTAATTAAAGTGTGTTGCTTAATCAAACATTTAAATATAACTGACTGCAGAAAGACTTACAGTCTTTTGGTCTTGGATAGGGTATAGAATAATTTTATCAATCTAAGCTCAAGCTATAAATTTAGTCTCTTTTTCTCATTTCTACATAATTATAACAATTTGTCATTCAGTTTTGCATTACATCATCTTATAAAAGTATATTCTTCCATGTGTTCTGCCAAGCACCTATTTGTTCCAAGTTGCCATTATTCCATGTTTAATTTATAAAGAAAATCTCCAGGTTAATATTGCATGTAGTTTTCTTTTTACTGATTGAATTGCATATCACAGAATTCAACCAGTAGAATCATTTAATTTGTTAATGAAAATCAATCATAATGTATTTATAGTTCAGAACAACAATGACATACTTCCATTCTCTTATTTCAAACTCTATAACTTCAGTTTATTCAAAGTCCTTCCTCATATTTTATTGCTCCATGACGTAATCCTTTACATAACTGTTTTTGTGGTCTCTGTAATTGGATTATGCTTCTAACTTTTTAATTGCTTTGTACATTATCATCATCATCCTTACATGACAAACCTGTAGCATCTCCTCAATTAACATTACTAAATTTTGCTTTCAAGTATCATCTGGGTCTCCTCTTGCCTGCGTGCTGGGGGACCCCAAGGTACATTGGAACATTAAACCTCTTGCGGATTGCAAAAAAAAAAAAAGTATCATCTGACTTCTTGATGCTATGTCATTTTTAATGTTAAGTACTTCCAATATTTGTTCTATAGTTATCTCAGATAGTATCAACTGTGCCTAAAGACTTACTGGTTATGGGCTTAATATACAATCCATTAAAAGTATTTCTTTGTACTGTGATAAACAAAAAACTACAAAATGAAGTTAATTTTCATTGGGCATCTATAAATTGAGGATCACTTCTGTGTGATAACCAGGTAAGTAAGCACCAACAGCTAACTGTAGGCATATACAACCACAACCCAACTCATATTAGTGATCCCACATTAATCTGTGGACATCCAGCTTAAAAGTCTAACATGAACATCAAGAATCATCACTTACGTCTTGGTTTTATTTGCTATTGGTACACCATGCATTTTATGTTCAATTACTAGGAAACAACACTGACCATGAGACTATGGATTAGTGAGATTTGTGAAAAAGTGAATCCTCCAACTCAAAGTATTCTTTTTTTCTTTTATTGAAAAAACATTTTTTCATGCAATATATTCTGAGTGCAATTTCCCCTCCTCCAACTCCTCCCCTCTCAAGATCTCTTACTCTCTTGATAGCCACACCTTGTCTGTCTCTGAATGGAAAACAAACAGGCATATAGGGAATAATAATTAAATAAAACAGGATAAAACAAAACCAAATCAAAATAGGACAAAACAAAGAAGAAAAAGAACCAAAGAAAAACCACTTCTTACACACATACCAAAGTCATAAAAACCACATATATACATAAACACATAAAGTACCTGTAAGGGTAAAAATAATATGTTCCAACACATTAAGAGACAAAAAAAGTAAAATCTCCAAAGATGCTGTTGAGTTCATTTGTGTTGGTAATCTACTGCCAGGCATGGGGTCTATATTTAACAGTGGTTTTGGTCCACCACTGGGGCTCTTAGAGAAAATTCATTTTTCATCACAAGTGGTTATCAATTAGAGATGGTTTCTTGCTTAGGGATGGAAACATATGCCTACTTTTCTCAGCACTAGGACCCCATCTGTTGCAGACCCGTGCAGGTCCATTGTGCATGGTGAGTTAGTCTGTGTGAGTTCATCAGCACTTTGGTCCTGCTCTATTTGGAAGCCTCATTTCCTTTCTATCCTCTATCCCCTCTGACTCTTCCACACTTTGTACCTTTTCTACTGTAGAATTGCCCAAGCCACAGGGTAAAAATGTAATGGAAACTCACAATTATGGTTGAATGATCCAAGATCTCTTACTCTCTTGATATTTTCTGTCTGTGTGATTCTGTATTTGTTGTCATCTGATGCAGAAGGAAGCTTCTGTGATTACACTTGAATATGATGCTTGAGCAAGGCACTGATATGAGGAGAGTAGAATATGGTTAGGAGTCCTTTTGTAACTATATCCCTTTAGCAGAACAGTAGTATTCTCCTAAGTCCCTGGTCTATCTAATCTCTGGTTCTTAGTCACTGAATTCATGTCAGCTGTGGGTTGTGGCTCATGAAGGGGAACGTTCTTCGAATAGGATCTTGGTTGGCTACTCCCCCAAGTCTTGTGCCATGATTATGCCAATGTATCTTGCAGATAGGTCACCATTTTAGATTGAAAGGTTTGTAACCTAGTTGATGTTTACTATCCTGCTTTGGTAGCATGCGGTGTAACTATGATCTGTAGGAGTTAAGGCTCTCAGTAGGCATCAGCTCAACTTTTCCATGGTCAGTAAGCTGTATAAGTGTTGTTTTCATCAATAGGGCATTGTCATTAATTTGTGGAGTGAAAACAAAAGCCTTGGCAATATTTGGATTTTTTAGGGATTTCCATGGACCTCTTTTGGCTAACAACTAGATTAGAAGTCACTCAGTCCTGATAATGGAAACTTCATTTGTTGATGAGAAATTTCTAGTTGCTATTTAATCTCTCCCATTATTTGGGAAATTAAATTTTGGTAGACTTCATATATGTATATATTTTAGTAAGTTCCTATGGTATTACATTTCCATATGGTCCTTAGTTTTGAAAGTATTTTTTATCAATTGTAATAACATAGATGATTTACATACATACATACACATACACACACACACATACTGTGTTTTACACATATACATGAATTGTGTGAATAATATGCTTCCCAGAGCAATCATTAACCACACATACTTATTAATAAAGACCTAAAGTGTTGAAGGTGTACCTCCATATCCTGGATATATTTCTTGACATGCATACTTTAACTCCCTAAAGCTTATAAAAAAATTCCAATGCACTATGGAAAGTAATTTAGAAATTGTGTCATTTTGTGTTCCGTTTCATGTCACCTTTCAAGTGAACGTAATATTATCCACAAAGCATGCTAACGCTTTTATTTTTGTTTACAAGTAGCTCTTTTTTTTTTAAATCAAGGTCTGAGTTTTCAAATCAAGTTTCCCTAGCTGAGAAACTTCTGGCCATATGACTAATAGGAGGGGAGAGTGAGTTTTCTCCTTGGGTCTGGTCCATGATTGTAATCCTAAAAGTATTGTATGAAAAAAATGTTTCTCTAATTTCTACAGGAATTATATTTATATTCATTTCTAGTATATTTTTTAAAATGAACAGAGAATCTGTTGACACAATTCCTCACAATACACTTTTAAGTAAATGCTTTTTATTGGAGACTGGCATACAGAAAAGAGAGAAGTTTGGTCTGCGAGTATAAGACTGGAAATGCTGAACTTACAGGAGTGACTTTAGGAGATAGCCATCCACTGACTCTCTCTCTCTCTCTCTCTCTCTCTCTCTCTCTCTCTCTCTCTCTCTCTCTCTCTCTCTCTCTCTCTGTCTCTGTCTCTCTCTCTCTGTGTGTGTGTGTGTGTGTGTGTGTGAGACTCTTAAACTACACACAGTAGTCAATGCCTCTTCCCATCTGTGAGCTTCATGCTCATTCTCAGTAATAGTACAGCAATACAAAATTAGCCAAATTGTATAGAATAATTGTTTGAGTAACAGATATGAAGGAGTGGGTAGGTAGTGTTTTTTTCTGATAGTAAAACATACTGATAGAAAAAAAAGAAAATTTTGCCAAACCTGAAATATTTCTGGAAAGTTATCAAGCATTGAGTGCTGAGAGCCTAAGGAATATGTGTGAAGCAGATTTTACTATTTTAGAACATTGATCCCCTGTTCTGTTCATGGATGTTTCTGAAAGATGGTGCAGAATATCTAGCTACAAGGCATATGTGGTAATCATCATATAATGATTGTGAGAAAATCTTTGAAATGTTTTTAATGTTTGTGTCAAAATTTTATAATATTAATATGATGGCTTTTGGAGATTTGGCCTTTGAAGTAATTATTTTTAGTTAGCCTTGTAAGGATGGCATCTCTATGGTGGTCTTGGAAAATAGTTGCATCTTTTCTTTCAGCCTTGCAAAGTTCATGATAATACCTCTCTAACGAAAAAATGATAAACAAAAGACAAGTTTAATAAATTACTTTAAACCAAGTTTTATGTAATAATAGAAACTTGAAAATGGAGCCCCCCAAATATGCATATTCAGGGAACCCTGTACATATTTTACAATTAGGTTTTATGAAAATCAAAGGCATGCATGTAAAATAACAAATATACAAAAATAATATAATTAATTTGTAATAGAGTAGGCAATCACTAAACAACTACTTGTTGAGATTTTTATTGGCATCTCTGTTTTTATTCCTTTCCTCTAGTTACAAGACAGAACAAATGAATGCTTTGTAAGTTACTCTCAGGGGTAGTAGGTCAGAATATTCTTTGTGGTTAGCTCTCATATATGTGTAGGGGAATACAAGGCCACCTGTTCCTTTTGCTTTATCTATTTCCAAAGTATCCTATTTTAGGATACCATCTTCTACACTCTCTCAAAGGAAGTAATCCTCTCATAAAAACACAATGGAAAAAATTATGCCTATACACCAAGGAAAGCAATATGAAGACATGCAGAAAAGACTTCATCATGATCCAAACATGTTTGCATACTTACCATGAACTTCATATTTTCCAGAGCCACAAGACACAAAAAGCACAGCATGTGTGCCAGCAAGTTGATGGTATTTCATTCTAACAGTCAATAGGTTAGGAAAAAATTCAATGTGGGATTACACATTTAAGTTACTGGACTTAAGAAAAATAGTTTTTAAAATTGTGTTAAGGTATGTAATGTAGTTTTCAGTATTTACTTCTTTGGTTTTATTTGGTTACTGTAACTTTCTTATTATTGTTTTGTTTCTTAAGATTCCCAGAAATGTAAGCAAGCTGTACCTTTATATATTACGGTGGGAGCAAGTTTCTTTCATTTGCTGTTCTATTAAAATAGCTGAAATTCTCAGCGCAGTACACACTTTCTAGTTTTCTTTCTACTAAACATCCACATGTTATAAATGTGCTTCACATATCTAACTGCTCAGGAGTTTCTCTTTGATATCAACTATAAGTAAAACTGAACACTTTTAGAATAAACGAACCATGCTGAATAAGTAATTGAGCTGTTACTTTGAGAGTTGGAGTCTTACATGCTTTCAGGACAGATTGCTAAAAACTGAGAAATCAGGTTGCATAGAAAGCATGGCTTTTTGGACTATGTGATTGCCAACTTCTAAGCACCTGGATATTTTGAAGAATACATGGTGTATATGTGTAACTTAGTGACTATGTTCCTCCTTAAGTTAGAGGGAAAAAGCACTTTATTTAAAAAAAAAACAAAAAACAAAAAACCTAAGAGAGCACACTAAGTGGCCTCTCACATGAAAATCTAGAAAGAAAATCTGTCTAAGACTGCTCTGTGACTCATGGTACCTGACATCTTTCATGCTTTGTGACTAACATAGCCAAATTCGGGAAGATGCCTTTACCTCAGCCATCTTGACCTCCCATTGGGAAAGATGCGAGAGGCCAAAGTACAGATAAGGGTTCACTTCACTGAGCTAGTCTCCAATGTTTTTCATTGCGAGCCAGTTCTAAGTAAAATAGTTTCCATTCTTCTTAGAATTTGTTGACATGGGCATATTGCAACTCCACACATACACTTTGAGATACTATAGGAGAAAGGATATCGATCAAATAATCAATACACTGCCACAGAATGAAGAAAGGATGTGAAAAAACAGACTCTGGCTCTCGGATTATCAAATCGTTTGCATTAAAAAGCATAGAAATTTCCAAGACCTTTAACATGAAAGGATGATGAATTTTGTCAAATGCTTTCTCCACATCTAATGAAATGACCATGTGGTCATTTTAGAATTGGACAAAAGTTTTATCTAACACCATTCTACAACCTAAGGGCTCCTCAATAAAACTCTTGTTTAGTATAAATGTGAGTAGTAAATTCAGAGACCCTTAACTGTTCAAAAGCCTGAGACAACATGACAGTAAGTGCTCAGCCATCATTGAAACATCTATTTCCACCCTGATTTCCAAGGCTCAAGGAGCATTGTAGATAAGAGGCAGAAAGACCAAGAGTCACAGGATAGTGAGGACTGTTGTGAAAGGCTGGATTCTAGACATAACATGACTGATGCACATGTGAACTCACAGCATCCTTGGTTGCTAGTACACCTGAAAAAAGATTAAGAAAGTTCAACATTCCTTCATGGAGTAGGGAAGGAAGCCCAATATCCTACCTTAGCTGAGGACTTAATGAAAGTTGATGGCTGTTGAGGGAGGAAAAGTAACTTTTCTTAGATGAGGACACATTGAAAGGTTACCATGTTTAGGTGCAAAACCACAAACACATGCACACACTCACACACAGAGATGCACAAAGACACACACACACTCAAACACATGGGCAGCGCTGATTTGACTTAGTAGGTTATAATATTTTTTTAAAGGCAAAAATTTGAAAAGAAAATGGAATATATTTAAAAGGTCTGGAAAGAAAGAGTAGGGACTAGATTTGATAATACCTTGCATATATTTATATGACATTTTGAAAAAAATAACACACCCCTTATTTAAATATCGAAGGGAAATTCTCCAATTTCTGAGAAAAAATTGTCCCTTGGTTTCTTGCATTGTTTGCTTCACCCGCTCATAGTGCCAAGTGTTGAGTCTGTTAGCTTCTCAACTGAGCTACTCATTCCTTGATTCGGAACTGCCTGTTAGGTGCTGTTTGTAAGTAATTAGTAAATGACTACTTGTCAAAGCACTTGTTTCCAGGAGGTTCTCCTAGTAATGAGATCATAGATCTTACATGGGATAAAATAACAGCCTTAGATTTGTTTAAGATTTGTATTGCCCTGATGACTAAGGATGTTGAACATTTCTTTACGTGATTTTCAGCCATTCGATATTCCTAAGGTGAAAATTCTTTGTTTAGCTTTGTATCCCATTTTTTAATAGGTTTATTTGGCTCTCTGGAGTCTACCTTCTTGAGTTCTTTGTATATCTTGGATATTAGCCCTCTCTCGAATGTAGGTTTGCTAATGATCTTTTTCCAATTTGTTGGTTGCTGTTTTGTCCTTTTGACAGTGTCTCTTGCCTTAGAGAAACTTTGTAATTTTCTGAGGTCCCATTTGTCAATTCTTGATCTTAGAACATAAACCATTAGTGTTCTGTCCAGGAAATGTTCCCCTGTGCCCATGTGCTCAAGGTTCTTCCCCAGTTTCTTTTCTATTAGTTTCAGTGTGTCTGGTTTTATATGGAGGTCCTTGATCCAATTGGACTTAAGCTTAGTACAAGGAGATAAGAATGGATCGATTTGCATTCTTCTGCGTGTTGACCTCCAGTTGAACCAGCACCATTTGTTGAAAAGGCTATCTTTTTTCCACTTGATGGTTGTAGCTCCTTTGTCAAAGTGACCATAGGTGTGTGGGTTCATTTCTGGGTCTTCAATTCTGTTCCATTGATCTACCTGCCTGTCACTGTATCAATATCATGCAGTTTTGAACACTATTGCTCTGTAGTGCAATCCTGAGATTTCACCTCACACCAGTCAGAATGGCTAAGATTAAAAAATTCAGGAGACAGCAGGTGTTGGAGAGGATGTGGAGAAAGAGGAACACTCCTCCACTGCTAGTGGGATTGCAAGCTGGTACAAGCACTCTGTAAATCAGTCTGGCAGTTCCTCAGAAAACTGGGCATAATACTACCGGAGGATCCTGCTATACCACTCCTGGGCATATACCCAGAGGATTCTCTAGCATGTAATAAGGACACATGCTCCGCTACATTCATAACAGCCCTATTTATAATAGCCAGAAGCTGGAAAGAACCCAGATGTCCCTCAACAGAGGAATGGATACAGAAATTCTGGTATATTTACACTATGGAATACTACTCAGCTATCAAAAACAATTAATTCATGAAATTCTTAGGCAAGTGGGTGGAAGTGGAGAATGTCATCCTGAGTGAGCTGACCCAGTCAAAAAGAACACACGTAGTATGCACTCACTGATAAGCAGATAGCCCAGAAGCTTGGAATACCCAAGAAAAAATTCACATATCAAATGATGCCCAAGAAGAAAGAAGGAGAGGACCCTGGTCCTTGAAAGACAGTGTAGGAGAGTACCAGGACAGGGAGGAGGGAAGGGATTGATTGTGGAATAGGGGGAGGGAAGAGGACTTATGGGTCTTTTGGGGATGGGGGATCCAGGAAAGGGAAAATCATTTGAAATATAAATAAAGAATATATATAATTTAAAAAAAGATTTGTTTAAGATCCTAGCATATTGTTATGGCCTACTGTAGTCTAAGGTTTCCTAAAATTCACTTAAATCTTCAAAAAGTGACCTGGAAGATATTTTAGCAAAATATGAAGTCCCTAGCCACGGCACTTTCTGTTACAAAGGAAATAGGAAATAGGAAATAGGAAATAGGACTCTGCAGCAACTCATTGTTTACTGTGATCAATATTCTGCGATGAATCACTCTGATGCAATCTTACAATGCATTCACTGGTCATGCTTCTGAGCTGGGCTATATTAATGACCAGAGAATTTGTAAGTCTCTGGGTCACCAGTAGTCTTATAGAGAAGCATTCGATCTTCCCAAAGGCAGCCTGCAGGTAGACTTATAACTTCTGTTAAGAGGATCAATTCTCAGATGGTTGTTAACCTGAATACCAATGTCTGTTTCTATCCCCACTATTTGGAATAAAACATCTGTATTAATCTAAGGACCCAGCTGTTGAGAGTTATAACGATTTCTCAGCATCAGATTCTAATGGGATGTATACTATTAATTTCCTTGGCAGAAACATATGGATTCTTCAATATCTACTAAAATATCTTTTAGAAAATATCAGATTATTCTATTTTAAAACCTGCATATAAAACAATATGAAATAGATTAGCTGTCGGTTCATGCCATTAGTGTAAGTGATTTGTTCAGAAGAGCCCCGTTTTAGAGATTGTGTGCCCTCAGAAAGAGGAGAAACACATATATGATGGTATCCAGGCATACATGTATGGTCATGTTTATATATGTTCCTCAGTAAGTATAAGCTAATGAGGATGCTTTCTCAACCTGGCTTATATTTCATCAGAGAATATTAATATCAGTATTTCTTTTGTCCTCAATATGGTATGACAGATTAAAAGATAAATAAGGAAAATGAGTTTGTATCTGTTAATCTCAGTTCATAGTTTTTATTATATCACATTACCAGTTTCAAACTTCTAGAGTGATCATTTTGCCCATTATAGTAAGACATATTCCACATCCAACTCCAACCTTCCTACCCATACTTTATGAAAATATGCAGCCTTATTTATAATAGCCAGAAGCTGGAAAGAACATAGATGTCCCTCAACGGAGGAATGGACTCAGAAGATGTGGTATATTTACACAATGGAATACTATTCTGCAATTAAAAACAACGAATTCACGAAATTCCTAAGCAAATGGTCAGAACTGGATAATATCATCCTTAGTGAGGTAACCCAATCACAAAAGAACACACATGGTATGCAGTCACTGATAAGGGGATATTAACCCAGAATCTCGGAATACCCAAGACACAATTCACCTATCAATAGATTTCCAAGAAGATGGAAGGAGAGACCCCTGGTCCTGGAAAGACTGGATGTAGGAGAATGCCAGGACAGAGAAGCGAGAGAGGGTTGAATGGGGAACAGAGGGAGGGAAGGGGGCTTATGGGACTTTCAGGGAGGGAGGCAACGGGAAAAGGGAAATAATTTGGAATGTAAATAAAAAACTTAGAAAATAATAATAATAATAAAAGAAAATATGCACCTTTATATATTTAGTTACTCCATTTAAAAAATCATATCTGCTCCTCTAACTCTGTTTTTCAAATATTCCCGACAGTTGTTATCCCTCTAATTTTTCTTTTCTTTCTGGGAAGCATTTGGAGGACTGAAATTTTCCACCATGAACTCATACACCTTGAGTATGACCTTGAGATATTTCCCCTCCACTAATGAGGCTTCAGGCAGCTTTATTTGAAGAAGAGCCTTTGCCTCTTTTTCTGCTTAGCCAAATTAAATTGATCATCGCTGACTCCAAATAACCTCCTTTTATTTGTTTTTGATTCACGGTGCTTTTAGAAGGTCCCCCCAAAATTCATACATTTGTGTTGGGTGGCAGAATTAAAAATATTACGCTGTATTCTTTACAGTCAGATGCTGGAGGCAATGACCTTGCATTTATTTCAGAAACGAAACTGAACATAACACTATCACTTCTGCTGTAACAATTATGGCATGACAAAATTCAGAGTAAAGGTCAGAAGCCTTAATAAATCCAAACTAGTGATCACATTTCTTACTCTGACCTTGACCCAACTTAGAGCCAAATATTCAGAGACTTCCAATTTCTATTGCTTTATATACTAAACATGTCCATAAATATTTCAATTACATAATGGGTCATAAGAAAATTGTTGATGATTGTTTTTTAAATCATTATATACCTGCAGATACATGTACACCTAGTTCATACCTAGGCTGAGACATTAAGAGTACAGCACCCTCACTATGTTCCTGATTCCATGGCTAGAAGGAATCCCATCAAACTGTGGTCAGTCTACTGGCTGGTTTGTGTGTCAACTTGACGCAGGCTGGAGTTATCACAGAGAAAGGAGCTTCAGTTGAGGAAATGTGTCCATGAGATCCAATTGTAAGCCATTTTCTCAATTAGTGATCAAGAGTAGAGGGGCCCTTGTGGGTGCTTCCATCTCTGGGCTTGTAGTCTTGAGTTTTATAAGAAAGCAAGCTGAGAAAGCCAGGGGAAGCGAGTTAGAAAGTGACATCCCTCCATGGCCTCTGCATCACCTCCTGCTTCCTGACCTGCTTGAGTTCCAGTCCTGACTTCCTTTGGTGATGAACAGCAACGTGGAAGTGTAAGCTGAATAAACCCTTTCCTCCCCAACTTGTTTCTTGGTCATGGTTGTGCAGGAATAGAAACCCTGACTGAGACAATCACCATAGCTAAATTTTAAAGTGTATGGAAAATCAAAGTATGTCAGTATTGCTAGAAAGCATCCTTAAAGTTTAGTCTACAATATTCTTACCTTGCCTGTATGTGCAGAGTTAATATGGGAAGTCAAGGAAAATTCTAAATTATCCTATAAGATGTTATAAGATGTAAGTACAGAAAAGTAGCAACATTTGCACTGTGTTGAGCTTTCTTAACTTTGTTGGAAGCATGAGGATTGGAAAGGGAAAGAACAAGATTAACGACCACCTTGTCACAAACCCTGGTTGTGTCTTCTCATATGGAAAGATTTCTGTGTTTTATTCTCTGCCTCGAAAAAATATGGAGCATATTGAGAGCAATCTTATCTGATTAGTTAAGTTCTGAAAGGACAAAAAATATTTCTTACTTGCTCTTATTAGTACTATATAAGTCAAAGTCACTACATGAAATAAAAATAAAATTCAGGCAATCAGGCTTTTTGTATGCATATTGTCTATCATTCTGTTATCAGCATGGTCAGCTGCTAATCATCTTAATAATCATCATTTTTGCTAGGCTAACCTCACTTTTACATATGCATGACAGACCATATTTTTTACTAACAATTTCAAAGCTACAATTGTTATCTTTGTTTAAAGACAATTTATATACAGCGGGCATGCATTCCACCCTTGTTTTGTGAAGAAAATATGTAAATGATAGTATTTGACTTATTAATGGTGCTTGCAATTTTAACTCTGCACTTTGGATCCGAAAACAGTATATCACTTTGAAAGGATGTTTTTCTTCCTCCTGAGAACCAATCAAATAAGGAGAAAAATGTTTGAAAGTAATGTTGGAAAACATAGCCAAAGATATGGAGTCTTAATAAATCATTCATGAGAAAATGAATATATAAAGCTTTGGAAATGTTACATATTATTTCGGTTTTATATCAGTATTTAAATGTATGCTGAATTGTTTATGACATCTGCTAAACAGATATTAATTGGCAGAACACTTGATCAAACGGCTGAGGGCATCTGTTTAATTTCAATAACTTTAAAGTTCACATTTCAATCACAGTGAAAATATTCTGAATTCTTAATGAGAAATCCTGCCTTCCTTTGTGGCTCAGGAGAGTTCCAGCTCACAACACAATTCAGGCTGGCTATAGGAATACCATAGAGAAGAATAATTGTATGTGTTATTTAGATACTTAACTCTTTTCACTTGATTCCATTAGTTTCAATAACTGATATAGAGATGTTTGTCATGTGCGCTCTGTCATTGGTGATTTTATATATAGTGGAAAAGGAAATGGATATTATAAAGGTGACATATGCCAAGTGAAAATTGAACATAATTTCTAGTTGTCATAGAGATGAAAACCTGGAACAGAGTGAGAAGCAGGGTATCAAGATAACTACCCATGTTGACTTACATCTTGAAAGACTAGTAGAAGCCAGAAAAAGAGCAAAACCAGGAAGCCTATTAACTCGGAGAAAAACCTCTTTTGAAAGTATGGGTGTTGAATCAACTGTTAAGGAAGCAGGAAGCAGTTCAGAGTGACAGAACAGGTTTAAGTTTTGGAGCGTGAACTTTAGCATTTATGAATATAGAGACAAGGGATAATTACTGTCAGAACCTTGTAATTTTCATGGAAAGTTTGACTTGAGGCCATGATATAACTTTGAACTTGGCCTGCCAACATTTGACTGCTTCTGATTGATGCAAAAAAAAAAATTCTATAAGGTGGCCACATGTCTGAAAAGTCAGCTGGGCTGGCCTGCACTGAAGGCCTTTTGGGATGTTTGTGGTCTGTGCTGTAGCCTGAAACCACATTGATGTCTGTGGGCTGTGCAGCTGGGAGCCTTGTTGATCCCTGCCACCTGAGGCTGTGGTGATGCCTGTGGTCTGGGCAACCTCTGAGGGTTTTGATTCTTAGCGAGGGCTTGTATCTCTGGTGTTTGCTGTGGCCAGGAACCATGTGAAGGACCATGGTCCACACTTCAGCTGACTTTGAAGAGCAAGGAGCCTACTCTTGCAGTGATAGGATGACTGCAGATACACAGTTGAGAAGGAGAGACATGGAAGGCTTCTGTGACAACTCCTACCCCCACACCCCTCTATAAAAAAAAGTAACAACCTAGGAAGGAAGCCAGAAAAGAGAACTCTTAAAAAGGTGTGGTGAGATGCTGAAAAGTAGCTCTTCACAATTGATGGCTTCTGGTGCATGTGCAAAAGGGGAAGGACTTAGTTCTATTTAAGGGGCAGACCACTGAGAGTCTGACCATGCTCCACTGAGTACCTAGATGACACAATTTGGACACATTTTAAATTCTATTTTTATTTTTTTCGAGGCTGGTCACAAAGGGTGGTGGACGTGAAAAGATTGGGAAGTGATTGTGATCCAGGTGCATGATTTGAAACTCCCAGAGAATAAATAACAAGGTTATGTTTAAAATGGAGAATGAAAATCTATTGATATGTGAATTGTGTCTTGGGTATTCTGAGACTCTGGGTTAATATCCCCTTATCAGTGACTGCATACCATGTGTGTTCTTTTGTGATTGGGTTACCTCACTAAGGATGATATTTTCCAGTTCTGTCCATTTGCCTAAGAATTTCATGAATTCATTGTTTTTAATTGCAGAGTAGTATTCCATTGTGTGAATATACCACATCTTCTGAATCCATTCCTAAAGACATAATTAACATATCAATAGATTTCCAAGAAGATGGAAGGAGAGACCACTGGTCCTGGAAAGACTGGATGTAGGGGAATGCCAGGACAGAGAAGCAAGCGAGAGGGGGTTGAATAGGGAACAGGGGGAGGGAAGGGGGCTTATGAGACTTTCAGGGAGGGAGGAAACGGGAAAGGGGAAATCATTCAGAATGTAAATAAAAAAATATAGAAAATAAAAAAAAAAGAAAAGAAAAGAAGCTAAGCCTTGTGCTGAGAGAAAGAAACTCCTAAGCAAATAAGGGAATAATAATAAAAAAAAATGTTACTTTTACCCACTAGGCAAAAAATAAATAAATAAATAAATTAAATAAAATAAAATAAAAACAGAGAATGAACTGTAAGGGGAGTTAAAATGAAGGAAGAAATTTCTCTTCTCAACAGACTGAAATCATTACAGAAAACTACAACTGTAAAATATACAGAGTTGTGAAGCCTACTCCCGATGGACACATCTACCAAACATTCCTACAACCTACACAAAGAACTACAGGTGACTAAGAGTGCTGAGTGTAAGAAACAGTCTTCTTGGGAAAAGCACAGCAGTTGGTTATCCAATACCAAATAGTCAGCTCTGAAAACATACATACAAGCAACATTATACAGACCAAGCAGATTATAGGAATGTGTGTACAAACACACACACACACACACACACACACACATATATATACAGATATATATATATATATATATATATATATATATATATATATATATATATACATATACATGTATGCATATAACAATTAATGAAGATAGAGGCCATGTACAGGAAAGGGAGCAAAGAGGATCATAGCATTATATAGGAAGATTTTGAGGAAGAAACGGGAAGGAATAAATGATATAATTATATTATAATTTCAAATAAGAGGAAAAAATGAAGATTGCATATTACTATAGTTGGCTAAAAAGATTGTAGTAGTAGCCAAATAAGAAAAATAAAGAAAATGAGGTAGTGTGGAGGAAAAACTGTATTCTACTATTCAGAAACATAGTAACCAAAGATACCTATGACTCCAAAGGTGAAGACGAGTATTAGAATATAGGGAGTGTGAAAGATAAAATGGGTAGATTTGTTGGTATCCACCACCTGCCACATATGACAAAATGATATGTAGTTGTTTGGTGGACATGGTGAAAGAGATGGCATTTGGTTTTAACATGAGGGTGGAAGGAAAATAAATCACCTTGTAGTCGTCTGGATCATGATCAAAAGACAGGCATGGTTGTTATTTATCATACCAAGCCATGCCATACTACAAATTCATGATGATAGAAGTGAGTAGAAATAGATCCTACTTAATTGATAATGTAAGACGTCTTGGAGCTTCAGCTTGAACTATTAACATCTCTGTGCATAACAAAGGAAGGAGACAAGAAAGAGTTCTTCATTGTTATCTATAAACCTTTCATTGGTTACTGGGTATAAATGCTTAGGAAAGCACATAGTATTTAATTTATAACATTAGGATTCATCCAGTAGAAACCCAGGAAATACAAGAAATAGCCAATTCAGTGAGATCAAACAGAGTTGAGGATTTGGGTGAAATAACTTTTATTGGTGGGAAGTTTGGTCATATGAGTTCACTTTGGATAGAGTCTGGGAGACCCAGCTAAAGCTTAGCAGACATATAGATTGGACTAAAGGCCAAGAGCATGAGCACTTTTATTTATTTATTTTTTGATTCTTATTAAACTCTGTTTACTGATTTGATTGAGAGTAAAGCAATTTTTTTTTATATTTTGTTGTTTATGAGAAAAGGGGTGAAGGAGAAAGATTAACAAACAACTGTTTGATGAGAGCCAGGCCTTTGATAGCTTTCTCAATATTAACTAAGACACTATGAGAATATTTCACTAAGTATCTATGAAATACCATTTACTCAGTGAAGAATAGGTCACGGCTTCTCTGATAGCTTTCAATGTGATATTATACTGAGGTCAGAATAGTGAACTGGCCATTAATATTCTTCAGGAACTTCTTTGTTTTCTAAAAGTTCAATTTATTAACTAACATTCAAGATCAACTATAAAACTCAGATATATATTTGTTTTTCTTAGGTTTAGGAACTAGTTGAGATATGTAATTCCTACTTTAATATTAGTTCCAATCTCTTCCTTTATGTTTATAGAGTTTCTGCTAATCACTGGGCTTTCCAAAAAAAGACACTATACCATAAATCAATTCAATGGAAATTTAATTGAAAAATTAATTATTTTGAAAATGCTTCAGTTGATTTTCAAATTTTTCTCCAGAAATGTCATACTATTTTCCTTTCTGGTAATGCTATCTTATAAAACACTATCATAACAAAATTCCTCATTCACATTATACAGTTAATTCCTCAATGCTCTTGGTTTAAAAAAAAGCAAAAAACAAAAAACAAACACAGAAAAAATAAATGTGCATCAGAGACAAACCTGAGTATCTTTGAATTGGAATTTGTAATAGTATATACCACAGTAAGACTGAGCTGCTGCCATTGTGCAGAACGTCCTAATGACAATAATGTTAGTAATACCTCATTTATACTCTCATGACAACAGTCATTTCAACTCTATGTTTCCAAATATGCTACTGTTCCCAAGATGGAACAATGCCCACCTGATTTTACATCTTGAATCCAACTTTCTATTATCTTTTTCTACTAAAACTTGCCCTAAAGTACAGAGGGAAAACAACTTTCTGAGCTATGAACTATTAACCCATACATTATATTTCCAGTGATAAAATAAGATGAGCCTGAGTCATTCCATACCAACTGCAACATCCCAAATCAACTCTGAGATGCTCCCAGAGCTTTATTCTCACCTTTCCTCTTTGAATTCATTAGAATCAGTTCTTTACTTTCAATTTTATGCCATTTACTTTTGCCTATAAAGAATAACAGCTAGGATTTTCCTTGTGCTTTTCTATCTTGTGTTTGTATCCACGTACTTGATACTCTCTTACTTCTTATTTCTCTGAAAGCTACCTACCTAAACATTTTAACTTAATTTACACATCCAGATTATACAATTAATTCCCCTAATAGTGTTGAAAAAAACAAAAAGCAAACCTGAGTAGCTTTGGACTCGCATTTATATAAAGATGTGCGCACCCTTGTTATTCACACAGTTGGAGTCAACTGTGAAACTTTTGCAACATGAAAACATTTGAATGCTGACTTCACGCTAATTGTACAGATGTATCAAGGGTGGTCTTCCAAAGATATTATCATTCCTGGTAATGTCTTCCCTCCCTGAATGAAAGAGAAACAATAGAGATAATCTTGAGTCCGGTATAACATCCTGTGGAAGATTGTTATGAGCTATTCTTTGTCTTATTCTCCCATGGGAGAGTTCAGTACTTCCCTCCCGTTCTTTTGCTCAGTGTGAGGAAAGGATGTTTGTTGGTCATAAGGGATCTCATTAGAGCACATCTCCTCTAGACCAGCCTGAGGTAGATCTATGCATACACTCAAATATGCAAATATTAGTAATTTTATGAAACTAGTTCTATAGACTACAGAAAAGAGTACTTACAGACAAGAGTAGACAAAAAGACTATTGAATCATTAGACCAACTAAATTGTTTGAGAAGTAGCTTGAGAAAATCATGAAAGCAATGTACAGTAGACATTTTTATTAGATATTTTCTTTATTTACATTTCAAATGTTATCCCCTATTTTCATTTTTCATTTGAAAACCCCCTATTCCATCACTCCTCACCCTGCTCACTAACCCACCCACTTCTGCTTCCCTGTCTTGGTGTTCCCCTACGCTGGGGTATCGAGCCATCACAGGACCAAATGCCTCTCCTCTCATTGATGTCTGACAAGGCCATTCAATGCTCCATATGCAGCTAGAGCCATGGGTTCCTCCATGTGTATTCTTTGGTTGGTGGTTTAGTCCCTGGGAGCTCTGGAGGTACTGGGAGGTTCATATTGTTGTTCCTCCTTTGGGGTTGCAAACCCCTTCAGCTCCTTCAGTCCTTTTTCTAGCTCCTCCATTGGGGAACCTGTGCTCAGTCCAGTGTGATTTATTCTTTCCCTGACAGCATTTGGACTAAGAAATATATGCTTTTAATTTTTAAGGCAGCCAACAACAGTGTGTGGAAGCTGCAATGCTATTTCCTTCCATATGCAAGTACTAACACATGATACATGTATAATCTGTGCATTCCTTAATGAAAACTTACTAACCATCAAAATTCGCATCCTACCCTATTTAGGTGTTTCAGTTCAGTCTTCCACATAAAGTGTACTAAGTGTATGCCTACTTCAGGAAATACTGATTGTCGTTCTTTATTCCTAAAGTCGAGGATGTTGGCTATGATAATAGTAGAATTGGAAGCAAATAACTCCATAGGAAAATCTGAGGGTCAACTCCTGAAGTCATTTTATAAATTTCTTGAAAAACAATGACTAATCAATGAAATATAATATCAGTTGAATTGTCTTATGTATGCTGGGTAGTTTGTTTGGTTTTGTTTTGTTTTGCCTTTTGGATCAGAATTTCTGTGAAAATCGTTATTTCTTTAATTTAATAAGAAAGCAAGTAAATCAGCTTCCTTATGACAATTTCAAGAGAACTAACCTGGCATTCAGTGGGAAGCAACTTCACATTATTTTCTTGGCTTATTAATGCCATATGTCAAATCAAACATTTGCCCATGTATTTTTATTCTTAGTTTTAAGAATCTAAAGGAGCTCATTGACTATGGGAATTATGCATGAATCACCATCTTCCCTGTTTGGTATGCTTGTAGAATCAAAAGCAGTAAGTTTTGTTTTGTTTTTTTTAAAGGAAACAGATTATGTTTTAAGTATTCTTCTTTCTCTACTTATTTGCTACACACTTTCAGATGAGTCTTCATGAAGAATGCAAGGGTATGATTGAAAGACTCTAGATTGAACTTTTAAATATTTTATAAAGACCACTTCTATTTCTTTAGGGGTTATGGTACTGTTTAGATGGCCTATTTGATACTGATTTAATTTTGGTATTTGGTATCTGTCTAGGAAATTGTCCATTTCCTACAGATTTTCCAGTTGTGTTGAGTATAGGCCTTTGTAGAAGGATCTGATGATTTTTTGAATTTCCTCAGTTTCTGTTGTTATATCTCCCTTTTCATTTCTGATTTGGTTAATTTGGATACTGTCTCTGTGCCCTCTGATTAGTCTGGCTAGGGTTTATCTATCATGTTGATTCTTTGTATAGTTCTAGGGCTTATGGAACTTTCGGAAAGGGGGGAACCAGGAAAGCGGAAAACATTTGGAATGTAAATAAAGAATATAAAAAAAAATATAAGGAATATCTCTCTCTCACTTTCTCTCTCTCTGTCTCTGTCTCTCTCTCTGTCTCTCTCTCTCTCTCTCTCTCTCTCTCTCTCTCTCTCTCTCTCTCTCTCTCTCTCTCTCTCTCCTTACTTCCTTCTCATTCTACTTCTCGTCTTATTACTCTTTCTCTCATAGGTACATGCATACACACAAACACACACACACACACATACACACACACACACATACATACATGAGAGTGAGAGACAGAGACAGAGAGATAGAGAGGCAGAGAGACAGAGACAGGGAGACAGAGGCAGAGAGAGAGATCTATAGTATTATTCTATTAATTTAACAAAATATATTCTGCCTCTTGCCTCTTCTAAGTACTATTTGGTGTTTGAATTTTCTGTGGAATTGTTCATGGGATCTGATAGAGGATTCCTTAAACCATAAAATTTACATTTATATAAAGCTTATGTGGATTTAAATGTCAAAACAGATTATCCCTAAAGGAATGCTGAAACAGATGCATTACCTGCTAAGAATACACAGAACACACAGAGTGGCATCACAGGATAAGAGCTTTAAGTTGAGAGTTAGGCTTCTAAAAATAGCTGAGTGCTCAATCCTTTCTGTCTTTTCTTGTCACCTTACACAGCAGAGTATTCCCCAAGCTTATCTCTTAGATTTCAATATAACAACTTGAAATTACTTGTTGCTGAAGGTTTTGTCTTCATATCTGCAATTTAAGAATTTAGAATTTAGATCTTACTAATATATGTAGTTGGTAATTTATATAATTATTACACAGCTGTTAGAATGATTGCTTAATCCTGAGATCAATATGATTTTTGTAAAAGAAAAGTGTTTCCTACACAATTTCAATTTTGTTAAATGCTGATGTCATGAATTAGTGCTAGGGACTGATGACATTATGGCAACACTGGATAGTAAACATGACCTTGTGTGACATACTGTTTTGCCCAGGTTTGAATTAATAATAATTTGACTTGGACTACAATTATCAAAATGATAATGATTTATGAAGAACATGCTCCGTTTTTCTTCTTAAACACTCTTATATGAACCAAACACAAGATAACAAATAATGTGCTGCCTAAAATATATTGTGCCTACAGACAGTAGATCAGGCATCTGAGAGATCAATGTCCTTACAGTGAGGTTGTGGGCAAGTTAATGGGACTCTGAATCGTATTATTTCTAAGATGAACATGAAGGGTGTTCTAGCTTCCACTACCTATTGTGATAATCATAAGTTCCAATATGTTGTTATGAAAGATATTTATATAAAACATAATTGATATGTTTTCTTGTGGTTCTGATCATTACTATAGAAATAATACCTGCAAAACCATAAACACATATTTCTTTGGGATCTATTTTTTTTAATCATACAATGATAGTTAAACCAGATGAGATTTAGGACAAGTAACAAAATGCATCCTTCCTATATAGTAGAGTAAAATAGAGTTAAAATATCTGGGTATATTATATATGATGACACATTTTAATAGTTACCTTATAGTAGCAGAAAATTTAGTTTTCTCAATGAATACACAAGGTATTTTCCCATATCCTTTATAACTGCAACCTTCTATAAATGTGTTAGTAAAACTGTTGGATCAATATCTTGTTTCATTTCAGTGTCAGTGCTTAGCTACGGTAGAAAAATCATAAGTCCTGTGGAAATCCATATAGGAAATGGAAAAATAGAAAAGCTGTGGCATTCTGTCAATACACAAAAATATATTAAATGTTAAGGGAAACTTGTACCTGTGCTGAAGTGGAGGGTCAGAAATAGTAACAGGTATGTTTTTTATAGTGAAAAAGTAAAAGCTATATATAACTCAAGATAAAGGACTAAATTTTAAGTAGTTTATGTTCTTATACAAATTAGTATTCTCTGTGGTTTGTTTTCTGTGTCTTAGCTATTTCCATATCTGAAATGGAATTTTAATAATTTTTCATGACATGTAGTTGCAAAAAGGTCAGAATTGAACATTGCAGTAGAAAGTATTAACATATGCATATGGATTATAATCAATCATACAAATATACAAACACCATTAATCAATTTAACCTTTAAGTAGGTGAAATACATTAAGTAGAGAACAGAAAGCTTTATGATTATTTGCCCTTAAATATACAGTCTTTTTACGTGTAGCCTTTATGCTTATTCCCATTTAATATTCTTAAAAATACAAATTGTCCTCATAGCATGTGATGTTCTAGATAAACTGTCTAGTCTTCAAGTTATCTAAAAATATTATCTAATGATTTGTTTTTGTATCTGATAGCATATTTATATTACCAAATATAAGAAGAAATACACAGAAAAAAATGTTAAAATTAAAGATTATCATGGAAAATAATACAGTTAAAGTGGTAGACACAAAAAGCATTACTGAATTGAAAGAGGCATCACAAACATTTTCTGATAAAATCGAAGATCCACATGAAAACTGCGCCCGCTCTCTCATGAGCTGCTGCCACCTGTTGCTGGGTCCCATGTCCTTCGCTTTCTGTCTTTTCCCAGCTCAAAAAAAAAAATCTATCTTAGACTATGTTTTTTGTTGGGGAATTGAGTCTATTGACGTAATAAGATATTAAGGAATAGTGATTGTTGCTTCTTGTTATTTTTGATGTTATTTTTATGTTTGTGTGGTTACTTTCTTTTGGGTTTGGTGGAAAAAAATTACTTTCTTGTTTTTCTAGGGTGTAGTTTCCCTCCTCATGTTGGCATTTTCCATCTATTATCCTTCGTAGGGATGGATTTGTGGAAAGATATTGTGTAAATTTGATTTTATCATGGAATACCTTGGTTTCTCCATCTATGGGAATTGAGAGTTTTGCTGGATATAATAGTTTGGGCTGGCATTTGTGTTCTCTTAGGGTCTGTATGAGATCTGCCCAGGATCTTCTGGCTTTCATCGTCTCAGGTGAGAAGTCTGGTGTAATTCTGATAGGCCTGCCTTTATAGGTTACTTGATCTTTTTCTCTTACTGCTTTTAATATTCTTTCTTTGTTTAGTGCATTTGGTGTTTTGATTATTATGTGCCAGGAGGATTTTCTGGTCTGGTTCAGTCTGTTTGGAGTTCTGTAGGCTTCTTGTATGTTCATGGACATCCCTGTCTTTAGGTTAGGGAAGTTTCTTCTATAATTTTGTTGAAGATATTTACTGGCCCTTTAAGTTGGGAATCTTCACTCTCTTCTATACCTATAATCCTTAGGTTTGGTCTTCTCATTGTGTCCTGGATTTCCTGGATGTTTTGGCTCAGGAGCTTTTTGCATTTTGCATTTTCTTTAACTGTTGAGTCAATGTTTTCTATGGTATCAACAGTCCCTGAGATTCTTTCTTCTATCTCTTGTATTCTGTTGTTGATGCTTGCATCTATGACTCCTGAATTCGTTACAAGATTTTCTATCTCCAGATATGTCTCACTTTGTGATTTATTGTTTCTACTTCCATTTTTAGATCCTGGTTGGTTTTGTACAGTTCCTTCACTTGTTTGTTTGTGTTCTCCTGTAATTCTTTCAGGGATTTTTGTGTTTCCTCTTTAAGGGCCTTTACCATTTGACCCATGGTCTCCTGTATTTCTTTAAGGGAGTTATTTATGTCCTTCTTGATGTCCTCTAACAGCATCGTGAGAAGAGACTTTAAATCCAACTCTTGCTTTTCTGGTGTGCTGGGGCATCTGGGACTTGCTGTGGTGGGAGAACTGGGCTCTGACGTTGCCAAGTAGCCTTGGTTTCTGTTCTTAGGGTTCTTGCGCTTGCCTTTCGCCATCTGGTTATCTCTGGTGTTAGTTGGTCTTATCTCTGGCTGTAGATTGTCCCTCCTATGGGCCTGTAAATCTGTGTCTGTACTCCTGGGAGACCAACTCTGTTCTGGCAGGGTCTGTGCACAGAAGGCTGTGGAGCTGTCCGGTTCCCTGCTGTAAATGTCGGCTGGAAGGGAGAACTCCTGTCCCCGCCCCTCCACTGATCGTATGCCCTGTGTGCTCCCTGCTGTACCCCTCCAGAAAGAAGATGGAGATCTCACCTCCGCACTCAGAAATGAAATCGCTGCTGGGAGATCATTCTCTTCTGGTGGGCTAAGCACAGAAGGCTGTGGAGCTGCCTGGTTCCCTGCAGCAAATGGCAGCTGGAAGGGAAGATTCCTGTCCCTGCTCCTTCACTGATCATAAGCCCAGTGTGCTCCTAGCTATACTGCTCCAGAGAGAAGGTGGAGATCTCACCTCCACGCTCAGAGGTGAAATCGCTGCTGGGAGATACTCTCTTCTGGTGGGCTAAGCACAGAAGGCTGTGGGGCTGCCTGGTTCCCAGCTGCAAAATGATAAAAATATTTTTATTCTCTGAAAAAATATTTGTGGTGAAAACACTATAAATGTTTAAAATAATTTTCGATTAGTGTTAAGGATTTCTTAGCATAAGAATTTGAACTAATACACAAACAACACTTTGATATGTTTTAATTTTTCCTAGGATAATGTACCACATTAAAGTAAATATGACAAAAATATCCATGATTTTAAGCATCATTAATTTTTAATTTATAAATCCAGTTTCTGTAAATTTTGCATTTTATCATCATTATTGAAGCCCTAAAAAGTACGCAAAGAGCTCAAGGGATTAATTGACCAAGAAACAAGAGAAAAGCAAGCTTCCCCAGTTTTTTTTTGTTTGTTTGTTTGTTTGTTTGTTTTGACTGAATAATAAATTTGCTCTGACTTTATTTCATAAATTTTATAAAATTTTAAATTGATGTAGAAAATGAGGAATTTTGTTATTTCATCCTGGTATTTGATTTATGTGTCATTGTATTTAATTTATTTTCAATGCTACCCCTTACTATAACTCTCTCCTACTTTTCTTCTCTGATTTGTCATTCAACTAAGCAATCCATTTGCCCAGCATAGGATATATTTTTTTTTAATCACAGATTCCACAAATGAGAGAAAACATACACTCTTTATCAAAATCGAGCTTACTTCACTTAATATATATCTTAAGTTAGGGTTTTAGTGCTATGAACAAACACCATGACCAAGCCAACTCTTTTAAGGACAACACTTAATTGGGGCTGGCTTACAGGTCCATTATCATCAAGGCGGGAGCATGGCAGCATCCAGGCAGGCATGGTACAGGAGGAGCTGAGAGTTCTATATCTTCATCTGAAGGCTACTCGTAGAAGACTGACTTTTAGACAGCTAGGATGAGGGTTTTAAAGCCCACACCTGCAGTGACACTCCTTCTCAAACAAAGCCATAACATCAAATAGTGCCAAGCATATTCAAACCATGACAACATACTAATATATACTTAGTACACTGAGCTCTGGTGTTAGATATTTGATGTAACATGACAGAATTTTATTCTTTTTATGATTGAATAAAGCTCTCTTCCATCACAAATATCGTAATAGAAGGGTCACTTCCTTTGGTAAAGTTTATTTTGATATTACAAGCAACATGACTAGTTGCTGCTTTCTCAGTCTCCTTGAAAATTAGCTTGCACGTACTCTGACTAAGAACACTGCAAACCAAGTTGACCACATTTATATGGGTAGTAAAGTGTTATAAATAAAATTTCCACCTAAGGTAGATACTTCTTTAGTACAGTAATTAGTCATTTTTATTTGTTGGAAATCTATCTATTTAATGATTTCAGAGATATACTAACAAAATAAAAACTCAAATTTATATTTGAAGCCATTTATAATTCTCTTGCAACCACTACTCATTGTACATTTGGTACAATGGCAGTACCAAAGTCAAATCATGGTTGCGGTCTCCTAACCTCTGATACTGAAGAAGACCAAACGTCTCCTGCCCTGGCTATAGTCACAGGTACATATGAACTGAAATGATGACATATTCAAATGAACATAAACACTTAAGAATTCATAACCTGCTCAACTTCACTACTTGTCACGCTCCAGAAAAAAAAAATATATATATATATATATACTCTGCTCTATCTGATTATAGAATTCCCCATGCACCTGTCTGGCTTCTGTTTCTATAATGATATAGCAACACAATTGGCTCTTCAGTGATTGGAGAAATAGGTTGAACACAGTGATCAAATGACTTAGGCTCACTGATCTCTCACTGCTCTTATTACTTCCATCATGTGATTATGCCCCAGATTCTTTGTGAGTACATCACTCTCAGTGAACTATATCTCAGATTCTCCTGAGATTATATTTATTTAGCATATTTGTACTGGTACTTGTTATACATTATAATAACAATTTGGGTTTTTAATAAAGGGATATTTAGCCTTCTAAGGTAATGAATTTACAGATTCTCTGAAATGTGATGGGTTGAAAATTTTGTTTGACATTTTTATGCTAAAGATGCTAAATATGAATTAGGATGTAATATACATAAAAGTTTAGAACACACTATGATAATCATTCACATTCTTTTCTTTGCAATTTATGTGATGCCAAACTGAAAATAATTTAGAAAATCTTCAGAAAAATGCCTAAAAAATATTTTATGTTCAAATTAAGAAAATCTTAAACTATACTATTTTTTACAATAAAATTCTCAAGTGAAATTGGCAAACATGCATGTGTGCTTGTGGGTGTGTCTATTTGCGTGTACATGTGCATGCCTGTGTGTGTGTGTGTGTGTGTGTGTGTGTGTGTGTGTTTGGGTTTTTGCTACTGGAAAAAGAACATTGGCTTCATGCATACTATCAAGTACTCTATAACTGAATGATGTTCCCATCTCACAAATTATCATCAATGATAATTATTCATCATATTCATTTTCTGTAAGGAACATTTTTTTTTTACTGAAAGAAAATAAGGTGAGATTTTTTTGAATAAATTATCTCACAGGCAATTTCTTTGTTAACTTTCATTAGAAATCAAGTTATATATAATTTGAAATATTTGCACTGTAAGTTAATGTGCATTAAATATGTGGTCTACAATGCATCGTGTTATATTACAATCATTGTAGGCTAAAATATAGTGAGGTGATTTTTGAAAAATAGTAAGAGATAAAATGTATAATAACACTAATAATAATTATTATATAAAGACATATTTCTGGATTTTTCCGTAATTTTAGCTTCTGGTTATTCTTTACTTAGGTACTCTCTGTTTCGAGTGTGATATTTATAAGGATCATTTGTATTTTATTCTTAATATTTTGTCTATAAATGTAGTTTATATATAAAGACACAAGCAGTAGAGATTGACCATTGTAGTCTGTTCTCTAGTACTAAACTACATGGATTCCATATTAGTTCTTGATCTGGCCTGATAGCTTAGTATGCAATGACGCATGCCAAACTGAAAATCTGAATTCAATACCCAGTATATCCATAGTGTATGAAACAAACCTACTCTTCCAAGTTGTCCTCTGACTGTAAACTCTACATGTCTTCTATGGCATACACCCACACACATATACACAGACAAAGAAAAATAATGTATGTAATATAATTAAAAGTATGTGTTACTTCTTCTATTGACTAGTCTGTGACCTCTAAGGAGATTTTTGTTCTCTGCTCCTTGTTAACTATTTGTCAAGGGATGGTATGAATGATACCTGTGCCAAGTATGGTCAGAGGAGCTTTTAATATCAGAGCTCAAGAGCCTCTGTAAAGCTGGACAAGTCTTTAATCCCAGCAATCAGAGGCAGAGGCAGGTAAGTCTCTGATTTAGACACCAGTCTAGCCTACAGAATGGATTCCAGGACAGCTAGCAGAAGATAGAAAGAACTTGTCTCAAACAAACAAACAACATAAAGAAGCCTGAGGGAAGAAGGTTCACGGGCTCAAGACCGGATTAGACTACCTCGTAAATTCAAGAATATTTGAACTGCTACCTGAGATCCAGTCTTAGTTACTCTGCTGATATTACTGTGATAAGACCCCATGATTAAACTAATTTATGAAGGAAAGTGATTTTTTTCTCTTATTGAAGGTAGGTTTTTTATTTTCTCATGATATATATCTCTATTATAGTTTCCCCTTCCATTGCTCCTCCTACTTTATCCCCACCTTTCCTCCCATCTGTATCCGCTCTCTTTCTCTCTCTCTCTCACTAGAAAAGAATAGCCTTCTAAAAGATAACAATCAAATATGAAAATAATAAAATGTAATAAGATGAACTTGGACACAGCAACCTAATAGGAAAGGAGGTCCATGAGCAGGCACAAGAGTGAGACACCCACTTGTTTTTACAGTCAGGTCTCCACTAAATTAATAAGCTAACAGATAAAATGCAGAGGACCAGTCGCAGATCCCTGTAGGGCTTATGCTTGCTGCTTCCATCTCTGTGAGCTCATAAGCGCCTTGCTTAGTTGATTGAGAAGACTGTTTTCCTGGTGTCCTCCATTGCCTCTGACTCTTAAACTATTTCTTCCTATTCTTCTTTGGGAGTCCTTGATCTCAGAAGAAAGGGATTTTATGGAGACCTACCATTTAGACTCTCCATGCAAGGTATGGCTGTGAATCTTTACGTCCATTCCCATCTGCTGCCAGAGAAAACCAAAAAGATTGTCTAAGGCAGTGGTCTCTGGGTTTAGTAGATTATCATTAGAAGTCATTTTATTAATACATGTTTAGAGCAATATTCTTTGGTTTTGGGGGCCTCCTGAGGGTAAGAATGACTGGGTCACTGACTCTTGTGTCTCCTCTTGGTACTTTTTTCTTCCTGTTGGGATCCCATGTTCAACTTTGATATGATAGTTTTTACTTCATTTTATTATATTTTCTTGGGTCATGTTTGGTTGTTATCGCTTAGAATTCTGTTATTTTCTAATGAGAAACAGAAAGGGACTGGATCAAAAAGAGGTGGAAAGATAGGAAGTGGGGGGAGTAGAGAATGAGGACACTAATTCCTACATATTGAATGAGAAAAGAATCTATTTTTCAATAAAAGGAGAAAAAAAGAAATGAGAGGACATGACTGATAAAAACTGTTCACTTGAAGTTCAAAAGCAGAAGAAAAATAGAAGGATCCCAGGTCCAACAATCCTGTTCAAGAACAAATCCCAACCCCTTCAGGTCTCCTAATAATAGACACCAGTGTTAGCATGAACTGTAAGCCTTTTATGACTGTTCTCAGTCATACTTTCTGCCTCAATATCTTGTTTGTTCTACAACCACCATAGACTATCCATGTTTTTACCTGTTTAACTCATGGTCTTAATAAGATACTTAACATTTTAATAAATATAAAAAATTGCATATATTAAAGTAATTCTATGTCAAGTTTCATTAAATGTATATCTTGCATAAAGTTTAAATCAATTTAAGCATATTACTCCTCACAAGCACATTTTACAATTAAATATACTCAAAATCCTTTCTAGCTTCTCATAACGTACAGTGTATTATTCTTTGATTATCCAGGAGCACACCACAGCCTCTTGCTTCTATCCAATAATAACCTACTGCTCACCAATCAGCTTCCATCTGAGCCTACATACCAAGACATTTTACCACCATGTGATTCTCAACCTCTATAAAAACAGCACTTTTAGATCTTATTCATGATTGAGATTATGTAATGCTTGTCTTTCTATGTCTGGCTTATTTCATTTACTATAATATTTTCCAATCACTACTATTGTTTTCACAAGTAGCAAGATTGCAGTCTTTTTATTGGTGAATTATATACTTATTTCTGCTAAATTTTCTTTATTCGTCATGAAACTCACATTGCGGTTCTGTTCATTGTGTGGCACCTGTGAATAATGCCACAATGAGAAGAATATATAAACACTCTTCATGCTGACTTTATTGCCTTTAATGTATATCCAGTAGTTAAATTTGAAGAAATCTCTATACTGTTTTCCATAATGACCATATTACTTACCAGTCCTAGAAACATTATGTAAAGCTTCTCTCAGTTTAAGCAAGAAACAAAAGAAACATTTTTGACTTAATAAAGATAAATCAAGAATGTCACTGAAGCTAATGGTCAACTGGAAAATGTACAAGTACCTTCTGAGGATACATAGTCATGGAAATGCAACTAAAATAAACAAGTTTCACAGTGTACTATGTATTGTTTTGCAACAAAGTTGGTATTTTTGGTCATTATGTTAAACAAATTGAAAAATAAAATTGAAAGAATATATATATGCACATAAAGATTTTATCATATAATAGTTTACAGTAGCAAAACCTCAAAAAGAGTAGAAAATGGACGAATTAACTATGTCATAAGCAAGAACAGCACTGAACTGATATATAGTTATATGGCTCACAGATCATTGGGAAGGAGTTTTGTGTGATCCAAATAGTACCTAGGGATGTGTGTGTCATCTACTTTTATATAGAATTCCTGGCATGTGAATCTCTCTCTCTCTCTCTCTCTCTCTCTCTCTCTCTCTCTCTCTCTCTCTCTCTCTCTCTCTCTCTCTCTCTCCCTCTCCCTCTCTCTCTCTCTGTGTGTGTGTGTGTGTGTTTGTGTGTATGTGTGTATATGTATGTATGAATGTTTACAGGATTATGAGAAATGTACAAAGAGCTACATAACTGATTATCTGGGAAGTATAAGTGATGAAAAAGAGAAAAAGATATGTAGAAAATATAATGAGTAGAAAAATTGTCTGTGACTTATTAAGAAACTTCATAGGATATACAGTTGATCTTATGTATTTCCATGTGTACATTTGTGTATGTATATATGTTATTTGCTGAGAAAAATAAATATACAACGATATCTTTACACAGGCAAGTTTGGCAGTGGCTACTATCTTAACGTATTACACTAAGCAAAAGGCTTAAGGTGATGAGGTAGCACTTGTCCTAAAATCCTGGCATTTGGGAGACAGAGACAGATAGATCTCTATGAGTTTGAAACTAGCCTTGTCTACATAGTGAGTTTCAGACTAGCCAGAGTTACACAAAAGAAACCTTTGTAAATAAAATAAAATAAAATAAAAACATATAGTGAAGAAGAGAAAGATGCTGATTTTCCTTTCCAGCATTCCAATATTCTATACTAACACTTCTGAAATCCAAGATATAAATGACAAGAATAGAATTAAAGTCCCTCTGCAATTAAAAACAATGAATTCACGAAATTCTTAGGCAAATGGTCAGAACTTGAAAATATCATCCTTAGGGAGATAACCCAATCACAAAAGAACACACATGGTATGCAGTTACTGATAAGGGGATATTAACCCAGAATCTCGGAATACCCTAGACACAATTCGCATATCAATAGATTTCCAAGAAGATGGAAGGAGAGACCCCTGGTCCTGGAAAGACTGGATGTAGGGGAATGCCAGGACAGAGAAGCGGAGGGGGTTGAATGGGGAAAAGAGGGAGGGAAGGGGCCTTATGGGACTTTCGGAGAGGGAGGAAACGGGAAAGGGGAAATGATTTTGAATGTAAATAAAAAAAAAACTTAGAAAATAAAATAAAAATTTTTTTTAAAAAAGAATTAAAGTCCCTTTTAGGTATTGCCTGCTGGTGTATACCTTTAATCTCAGCACTTAGGAGGCCAAGGCAGGCAGATCTCCATAGACCAGCCTGGTCTACACAGAAAGTTCCAGTACAATCAAGAGAACAGAGAGAAAAATTTGTCTGGAGAAAAAGAAAACAAAACAAAAAGTGCCTTTTAACTAGGAATTTCCTTGGACACTTTAATTATCCCCCTTCCATCTAAATATGTCAAGGTTCCTTAACAATGCACTTTCTCAAAGTAGCATTTTGCATGACATTTAATAGTCATCTCCAAAATTTAGTTCTTTTCAATCTCATTCAACAACTACAAAAGAAAAAGTTCAATGAATCATGCAGTTTGAGAAAGTACACTATTACAAGAGTTCCAAGATATGACTCCAGTCCTGGTATGTGGACAGATTCAGGCACATGAGGTGGTTAATAGCCAGGAGATAACAGTTGCCATATTAAAGGTTCATAATTGAAGTTGTATTTGAATGTAAGAAAAGGTTTAAGGCCTTATAAAACAAAAGAATGTGTCTTCATTGCTATTTGAATAAAAGATATAGCTAAAAGTCTGGTAGTGTGTTTTCTAGTGAACTGATTTTTGGCTTGTTGGTATGACTGGAATTTGATGAATATAATTTAATTAAAAAGAATGGGTATGTTCAAGACTTTCATGGAATATACTCTCTTGTTCGTTTAATATGGCCTTCTTGTTCCTGGAATATCTAAGTGTCTCTTGTTCGTGAAATATGAACAATTAGAGAACCTTGACATATTCTTGAAATAACATACAAAGTAAAATTTTTATGTGGGCCCATTATACTATCAGAACAGGATAACCTAACAAATAAATATATAAGTATCTTGTTTTATAATCAGCTGAGTTGTTAACTATTGAATATGTGTGCTTGTATATTTGTAATCTCTGGGTTGAACAAAGTAATGTCACAGTATGTTTTTACACTTCATCAGTAAGGAACAAGTATCGTTAAAAACCCTCTAGCTGCTAATTATGGCTGTTTGTTTTGTCAGCAAGCATAATTTGTTCCAATGTTCCTGAGTGTGTGGTTTTTTTAAAATCTCATCACATCCTATTTAAAAAAAAAGCCCAAACCATAAATTTGATAAAATCAATGAAAATGACTTACTATATATATTTATTGGTTATTTAATATACATTTCAAATGTTATCCCCCTTTCCAGTTTCTCTGGAGACCCCCATGCCCTCTTCCCCTGTAGCTTTTTTTAAGTCATTTCTTCAAGGTTTATTTGTACAAAAATAGTTTTCTGATCATGGGAATTTGAAATTGCCCAAAATCTCACTCTCAAAAGGACTTGAAATGTGTTATTGTTATATACTGCTGTCATCTCAACATGCTCATTAATTTCCTGTTAGAATATTTTTTATAGTTTCAGTAAAATCTACTGGAAATGTATACAAAGGAGTTAGCTGGTAGAGCAGCAACAGCACACACACACACACACACACACACACACACACACACACACACAGTATTTGGGAGGCCATTTAGATGCCTGTCAATAGATGGGGCAGCAGGATACATATAGAAATGAATCAAAAATGAGACATAAATGTGCCATAAATGGCACTACAGCATAAACAAAAATGATATCAACTGCAGAAAAGCTAAAAGTGCCTTTAGATCAAGACTCATGGTGAGAAGCCTGCTTACCCATAATTCCAGGGTTCCAGCCCTACAGTTTCTGCACCAATATCAAATTTTTCATCAATATTCTATGGCAGTGCTATAGGATAGTGTCTATACATCTATAAGATGAATGAAGAGACATTTACAATTATATATACATATATAATATAAATGATAATATACATATACATATTCATATAATATATGTATACATATATATATTAATTTATAACACACACATACCCCTCTAGCATCTTGCATAACCTTGATAATTTACAGGACATGCCAGAGGGAGAATAAAAGTGTCATTTCACAGATTATTCACTGTAAAAACAATAGAAATGATTCATTAGAGTAGGTAGTAAATTTAAATTTTGAGTCAGTTCGTATTTCTTAGCTTGCTGTAAACTGGTTCTCAAATAGCAGTCTCAGTATTAAAAGGAAGTGCTCATTAAATTACAAAGTTTTTGCAAGGCAAAAGACACTGTCAAAAAGACAAAGCGGCAACCAACTAACTGGGAAATGATCTTTACCAATCTTACATCTGACAGAGGGCTAATATCCAATATATACAAAGAACTCAAGAAGTTAAACTCCAGAGAGGCAAGTAACCCTATTAAAAAATGGGGTACAGAGCTAAACAAAGTGTTCTCACCTGAAGAATATCTAATGGCTGAGAAGCACCTAAAGAGATGTTCATCATCCTTAGTCATTAGGGAAATGCAAATCAAAACAACCCTGAGATTCCATCTCACACCAGTCAGGATGGCTAAGATCAAAAACACAGGAGACAGCAGTTGTTGGCGAGGTTGTAGAGAAAGAGGAACACTCCTCCACTACTGGTGGAATTGCAAGCTGGTACAACCACTCTGGAAAGCAGTCTGGCGGTTCCTCAGAAAACTGGGCATGACACTCCTGGAGGATCCGGCTATACCACTCCTGGGCATATACCCAGAGACTTTACCTGCATGCAATAAGGACACATGCTCCACTATGTTCATAGCAGCCTTATTTATAATAGCCAGAAGCTGGAAAGAACCCAGATGTCCCTCAACGGAGGAATGGATTCAGAAGATGTGGTATATCTACACAATGGAATACTACTCTGCAATTAAAAACAATGAATTCACGAAATTCCTAGGCAAATGGTCAGATCTTGAAAATATCATCCTTAGTGAGGTAACCCAATCACAAAAGAACACACATGGTATGCAGTCACTGATAAGGGGATATTGACCCAGAATCTCGGAATACCCTAGACACAATCCGCATATCAATAGATTTCTAAGAAGATGGAAGGAGAGACCCCTGGTCCTGGAAAGACTGGATGTAGGGGAACGCCAGGACAGAGAAACGAGAGGGGGTTGAATGGAGAAAAGAGGGAGGGAAGGGGGCTTATGGGACTTTCGGGGAGGGAGGAAATGGGAAAGGGGAAATGATTTGGAATGTAAATTAAAAAAAAATAAAATAAATAATTAAAAAAAAGGAAGTGCTATTAAATACACAGGATTTTGGTTTTCTTTTTTAATTTTTTTTATTAGATATTTTCTTTATTTACATTTCAAATGATATCCCCTTTCCTCCTTTCCCCTCTGAAAACCCCTATCCTATCCCCCTCCCCCTGCTCACTAACCCACCCACTCGTGCTCCCAGGAACTAACCCACCCAGAGCTCCCAGGGACTACGCCACCAACCAAGGAGTACACATGGCTCCGGCTGCATCTGTAGCAGAGGATGGCCTTTCTGTCTTATCTTAATAGACCACATTTGAACATTGTTGGGTCATTTGGTAGCATCCAGTTAGCAGTTTTATGCTAATTGTTACTCTCCATGCTTGTTACTTCCCATTGCTTATGCAGATGAGTTTTCTTTATTTTGCCTTTTATTATCCTAATATCTCAGTTTATTTTCTCTTCTCTCATGTTTCAGAATGATTCGTGGGGAAAACAATATTCCTACGCACTCTTCAAAGCTATGAGTCACATGCTGTGCATTGGTTATGGCGCCCAAGCCCCCGTCAGCATGTCTGACCTCTGGATCACCATGCTGAGCATGATCGTTGGGGCCACCTGCTATGCAATGTTTGTTGGCCACGCCACAGCTTTGATCCAGTCTTTGGACTCTTCAAGGAGGCAGTATCAAGAGAAGGTATGTACTTTTCTCTCTCATAACTTCAACTAACATCTTTATAGGAATTGAATTTTGTTCAAGCTAGCATACCAATATTCCTCTGTAAAGACTGTAAGGAGCAGAAATATTTAAAGTAATATCTGAACTCTATATATTTAAATATTAAATATTCAATTAAGGAAATACAATCTTTTGATATTTTCAAATATTATCAAGATAATTTTCCAAGTACTTGTCTTATTTCTGTTATAGCTCAGTTGGTAGCATGTTTCCTAGCATGTAGTACCCTATCTTTAATCCCTGCATGGCACGTATCAGGGGGATGCTAGAGGGTTGAGGCAGGAGTGGTTGAGTGAGTGGGGGAACAAACTCATAGAAGCAAAGGAGAGGGGGATGGGGTGGGGGTTCATGGAGGGGAGACCAGGAACAGAAATAACATTGGAAATGTAAACAAATAAAATGAGTAATAAATTTAAAAATTGTGTAAATACATATTTTTTAAAACAAAGAAATTTTCAGGATTGCATTATCAGCATCATGAAATTATTTGTGTCCAAAATATGTGTGTGTGGGTGTGTGTGTGTGTGTGGTGAGGCATGGTCTCACTCTGTAGTTCAGACTAGCCTTAAATTCATAGCAAATATCCCTCTGTGGATTAATTTTGTTGCATGAAATTTAAATTTACAGAGTATTACATTGTCAAGAACAGGGAATTAAAATACTAAATGTACCCCGAGGGACAAAATGTTTAAATTTTATACATCTTGAAGAGTTCATACAATTTTCAGTAAATAACCTTTGGAATTGAAAGAGTAATTAATGTAAAATAAATCTCACAATTTACATGTAGATAATATAAAATCGTGTATTAAATCATTGATATTGACAGTTTTCTATAAGCTGATTTTAATCAGCTTAAACCTTCTGATTTATCTGAGCTAGTGGTGGCACTGAGAGAGAAGGCTGGAATTCCAAAGCTGCTCTCCTTTGTGACCCACTCAATTCACATCCTAGAGCAAAATATATTTCTCTTTATTTAAAATAAAGTAACTAGACTGGGACAATTCTAGATCAAAAATTTGAAGGTGAGTTGGTGTCTCTGCTGCTCCACTGGGGTCCCTGTCTATTTACTGGAGGTGGACTTTTCAGGTTCAATTTCCTCACCGTTGGACATTTTGGCTAAGGTCATCTCCATTGAGTACTTGGTTCCTTTCTCTTCCTAGATCTCTGGCACCCTCTCAGAGGTGAAGAGGAGGGGAATGTGGTGAAGAACCCTGGGAGGGGGGACTGGGAGAGGGCAGCATTTGGAATGGTAATTAAATAAGATAATATTTTAAAAAGGAAAGAAAGTAACCAGATAGTGGCTGGTTACCCCAGGAAGAGTACACCAATTTTCTGTCCAATGTCAAAGGATTAGCTCTCAAAACATACCCACAAGTAACATTATACAGACTAAGGAGGTTATATTTAAAAAGATATATGTATGTAGATATATCCACACAGCAATACTTAATGAAAAATGGCCATGAATTTGAAATAAAGCAAGGGAGGCATATGAGATAGTATGGAGAGGGTAAAGGAAAGGGAGGAACGATATAGTTGTATTATCTTCTCAAAATAAAAAAAAAAACATAAAAATAGTAATTGTGACTGTGCATAGGCTTTTGATAATATGCCCATGGAGAGGAGCTTAGGTGAAAAAAAAATAGTGCTGGTTCACCTTTTAAAATCTTAAGGTATCTTTCAACCAATTTTTCCTCTTGGCAATAGCCAAAAATTTCCCTTGCCACAATCTTCGCTCTGCCCACTCCCTTGCTTTAATTCCTCCTGAGGTTTACCTGGGTTTTAATTGTATTTGAAAACTCTAGGACTTTTTCCTAGATTATGCCAAACTTCAATCACCTGAATGTTATATACCCTCTGTAGCCAAGGAAAGATATTAAAAGCCCCAACTGTGGACACATCAATACTGTGAACGTGAGGCTACCAAAGTTCTTACATGAGGCAGTTTTAGAGATAGATGTTTAGATAAGTTCACTTTAACTCTAATGTAGACATTTATGGAAAGTCATTAATTTATCTTTTCCAAATCCTATCACTTGAGTAAATCAAAAATTCCCTTAGCTTTTGAATTATTGTTTTGCATGTATGTAAATAAATTGTTTCATAAAGGCCTTAATTATTTATATTTAAATGTATATTTGTTTTATGTATTATGAAGTCTCACTCAGTTGCCAAAAATGACATGGAATTACTGAGATTATTAGTTCTTCTAGTCTCAGTCTCCATTGTAGCTGGGATTACAGACTCATATACCGTATGGTATTTATATATGCCTCTTTGTCTAAAGACAGTATTTTAGAAAATAAGTTCTTGAATCATTTTTTCTTTCTTTCTGGAATTCTGAAATTGATCCCTTTCTCCCTAGTATTAAAAGATATATTTTCAATGTGAGTGTCAACAGGGCTGCAGAACTTTTTTAAATGCTGAGTCACTATGCAGTATGTTCTGCTTTGCGACCTGGTGGAACTTCCTGCCTCATAAAGCAACCAGAGCTTTAATTGACAATCTTCAATTACATAATGAAACAACACCATATAACAAGAGAAATGATAAAAACAAGCGGGAACCATGTGTAGAACTGTCTGTAATCCTTTTAAACCATACTGGCATTTTGTTAAAACTGAGAAGGAGATGGTAACATCCTTCCTTACAGCTCTTTTTTATAACAACACAAATAAGCTGACCTGCACTATCATAGCATTTCTCTTCAGAACTATTGCATCGAAGGTATGATACTCTTGAACTTAGAAAACTCATGCCAGCCTAGTACTTATGTAAATAAGGGTTGACACCTCTATGTCACTTAGGACTCCACTGCTGGTCAGATTGAAAGCTGGTACAATCACTCTGAAAATCAGTTTGGCGGTTCCTCAGAAAATTGGACATTATACTACTGGAGAGCCCAACTTTACCACTCCTTGGCATATACCCAGAAGATGCTCCAACATATAACATGGACACATGCTCTAATGTTCATAGCATCCTTATTTATAATAGCCAGAAGCTGGAAAGAACCCAGATGTCCCTCAACAGAGGAATGGATGCAGAAAATGTGGTATATTTGCACAATGGAATACTACTCAGCTATTAAAAACAGTGAATTCATGAAATTCTTAGACAAATGGATGGAACTAGAAAATATCATCCTTAGTGAGGTAACCCAATCACAAAAGAACACACATGGTATGCACTCACTGATAAGTGGATATTGGTCCAGAAATACCCAAGATACAATTCACAGACCACATGAAGCTCAAGCAGAGGATAGCCTTGTTGGTCATCAAAAGGAGGAGAGGCCCTTGTCCCTGAGAAGGCTGGATGCCCCAGTGTAGGGGAATGCCAGGATAGGGTAGAGGGAGAGGGTGGGTTAGTGAGTAGGGGGAGGGGGATGGGATCGGGGATTTTCGGAGGGAAAACCACGAAAGGGGATAAATGTATATAAAGAAAATATCTAATAAAATTTTAATCACTGAAAAAAAAACAAACAAAAAGAAGCAGTATTACCACTGAGATTCATTCCTTTCCACAACAACAACAACAAAAAATTTCCACTTAGATTCTTTCATAATTGGTAAACATTTTCTTCTTCTTCTTACCAGTGAGGATGATATGAATATGAGTACCTGTGGTTTCTTAATTAACCCAGAAAATTTCCATGAAGGTACACTATCTACTCTATTTCTTGAACCAGATTTAATATTATAGTATGTGAAATTGGTTATATTCGTAATATTATCATCAGTGAATCTAAATATATAAGTAAGACCCTTGTCAGGAGAATGAGAGTGTGGTAACCTTGCACTAGTTTCATTCTCAAATGCTATTTTATTTTTTGAGAATATAATTATATAGTTCCTGCTTCACTTTTGCTCCTTTCATATCCTCTCATATAATCCTACCTGCCTTTTACAAATTCATGATCCCCTTTCCTTAATTTTTATATATATTCTAAATACATGAATATACCATACTCAGTTTGTATAAGCACACCATTTGGTTATTCAGTACCAAATAATTAGCCTTATAAACATATATACAAATAACTTTATATAGAATGAGGTTAATTTAATGTGGTTACTTGAAGTGCATCAAATTTGGCTTGATAGAACATGCAGAAGAATGATATTTTACATTCTCAACCGGGAAAAAGAATGTTTTTGTGTTGTTGTACATACTGAAGTAAGAATATGAACGAAAGAGAAAAGTTTTAAATGTTTTATTTTTATATGTAATGTTTATAAAAATATAATAGTTCTTTCCTCAATAATAATTTCTGCTCTAGTTCTCAGTATCCCATGTTTAAATTCTCCATATTTTTGTTGCTTGTATTGATAATTTCAGAAATATACAAAGTGATAGAGATTTATTTTCAATAAGCCTTCTTTAGTACTTTGCAGTTTCTATGTGTTCTGATGCCCATGACAGCTTCTTCTAAATGTCCTTTAGAAATGCTAGAAATTTTGTTTTACTATACTCTACAAATATCTTTCAAACATTTTATTTTAATGTACTTAATGTTCCTTATATATCATAATTTATAAAGACACTATAAAGGCTTTTAACACTGTAGATGCTGATGTACAGGGGCACAACCATCAGGAGCCCTCAGTGGAAAAGACACATTCATTCATCTGACATGTAACTTAAGTTTGACCAGTCAGAAGCCTCAGGGCACTGGGAAGCAGACTGAAGGACGTTATTGGCACCAGTGGCCAGAGACAGACATCATGCAAAGAATTATTCTTAAAGAAAACAAGTCATAACAGCAAACGTGATATGATACAACCCTACCTAGACTGCTCAGTCTATGATCAAATGAATCATAAACACTTGATGATAGAATTATTAGAACAGCCATATCGACCAACCAGACCCCCCAGAACTCCCAGGGACTAAGCCACCAACCAAAGAGTACACATGGAGCGACCCATGGCTCCAGCCACATATATAGCAGAGGATGGCCTTCTCAGGCTTCAATGGGAGAAGAGGCCCTTGGTCCTGTGAAGGCTCGATGCCACAATGTAGGGGAATACCAGGGCGGGGAGGCAGGAGTGGGTGGGTGGGGGAGTACCCTCATAGAAAGAGGGGGAGGAGGATGGCATAGGGGGCTTCCGTGGGGGAAACTGGAAAAGTGGATAACATTTGAAATGTAAATAAACAAAATATCCAATAAAAGAAGACTTACTAGCACAAATATAGCAACATCAGCATTATAAATAGGCACATCGAATGAATAAAATCCTATAAATATATTTTTCATGAGTTGGTGGTGAGATCCAAGTAGACATCAGAGAAAAGTAATGTGTGCACTAAGTATCAAAATATTCTATCTAGTAAATATATATTTATTGGATGTTTACTTGTGTGACATCGGTTATGAGAGGCGGGGAAATAATGAACAAATAAACACAGTATGGTTCCTTCTGGAACTTCTTGGAGTTCAATTGGTGTAAATAGGAAAGCCAAACCACTAGTAACAAGACTCATAGGAAGCTCTATGCCATGGAGACTTTTAATTTTAAGTGTAAGAAAAGAAATGCAGAAGCATGACAAGACATTGTAAGATTTTATGTTTTATTTATGTCCAGTATAGTGGGGTGAATATGTGAAAAAAAAAGAATACATTGTATTTAAGAGACCTGAAAGGTAAGTAATGAGAAGACATTGCATTGAGCCCTGTATACAGAAAATTAGAAAAAAAAAAAAAAACCTTTCTAGGATTCTGAACATCAAGGAGACTATGACCGAATCCCAGAAAAAGGTGGTTAGGGAAGTGCAGAATGACAGTCAGACAGATAGATAGCCAGTCAAAGACCATGTAGAACTCACTGACCATATTGTAGTTTAGCTAAACATGCAGAGTATGCTAAGCATATAGACTGCAAAAGTGAAAATAATAGAATTGCCTTGGTATTTTTAGCATGTGACAATAACATGCATAAACATGTTAGAAAAAAAAAAGTAAAAATGGCTTCTTGTTCTTTGGTGTTAAGCAAATGGTCCAGCTTTACTTTGTACTAACTCTAGTAAGAGTTGAGGGTTAATTGGTGTGAATATTACATAAGGAAGTAATATACAAACTTTCGCAGGGTGTATGAGTGTGGTCAGGGAACCTATGCTGCTGGGCAAATGACAATTTTATACAAGAAATAACCTAACCCAAGTGACTTCAGAAGCCAGGTCAGTGTGTTGCCCTTCTCCAGAGGCCATCTGTGAACATATAATCTCCAACTGGTCCCCCAGCTGGGATGCTTTCCAAATTTTTCTTTTGTATTATATGTATTGAGTTTGTGAAAATTAGTATTCTTGGGCCATACTACAATATTCTGCCTCATTAAACTTGGGGTAGGACTTATATACTTTTGCTTTTCATGAGATCCAAGATTCTACTAACCTGCTTTCTTATCTAGATGTCTGAATCTGCAATGGGCATATCTGTCTTCCAGATCATGCTAATGGAAAGAGAACAGGACACACATATCAGTTCTATTCCCACTCCACCGCTGAGAATGTAGTCATGCTACTGAAAAAGGCTGAGAAGTTGACAGCTCTGTGACTAGCCAATAATTCTTTCCACAGGGAAGATGTTAGAGAAAAAGACTAAAGTAAGAGACTAGTATCCTCTGCCAGAGATGCAATACCAACTCTGAGAGACAGCAAAATGCTTGGGTTTTCCTTGGGAGTCCCTGCACTGTATGAAAAGATGTAATCCATGCGAGATTTCAAGCCACCTGTATTTCATTAGAAAAGAAGAGGGGGGTCCATTAAGATTTCAGATGCCCCTAGAAGTCAGTGAAACATTTAAATGTTATTCTTTTTTAAGAAACATCTCACATGGTTTGGACTCAAATCACTAGATTAGTGACTTCTGGTTTGGAGCTCTACCCATGAAGAAAAGAGCAAAACTCTTAGGTTGGAACATAGACAGCAATGATGAGACACAGAGAAAGGATCAGGTGGGAGGGGTGGAAAGGAGAAATAAGAATTCCAAGCAAAAGACAACTTTAAATGTGGTAAAGAGAAAACTCCACCATTAAAAGACACCATTATTGTGCTAAGTTGCCTTGTAGTCGCTTGGCATTCAAGCTTAGATGGGCTTACATTTTGAAGACAGTAGTCCTCACCTATGTCCCTGTAAATTCTGATCAAAGTGTAAAACGATTTCACTGCAGTGGGAAACCCTTTGGGTGACAAGCAGATTGTAGAGAGAACCTAGTCCTAGGAATGGAAAGTATAGACTGGCGGCTGTACCCTGCAAAGGACATAGGCACTCCTAATCAGCCTTGTGGTATGCAAGCAGAATGTGATTATTATGTCACTTTGTTTTCTGGATTACCCAAAGATTTTATGATTTCATGTCATTGTCACTTAGTTTTTCCAGATAATTTTCACACAATGTTTTTAAGGACTTAATAAAAAAGGAATGTCAATAATAGTAGAAATATACTTTAAGAAGGTGGGGTATTGAAACATAGTTTGGTGTAAAAGCACTTCTCCAGCTTGGCCAGGGTTCAGTTCTAAGCAATATGAGAAAAAAAGGGTAAATATGAGAATATAAGAAAATTACCATTATCTTGAAGGAAATTGGCAGTAGGTTTGATTATTTTAAAATATGTTAAGTTTGCATATGTGTGAAGTACATGTGTATGTCCACATGTTTGTGTAGGTGTTGTTGGCCATATGTGGAGGCAAGTGTCTTCCTCTATGATTATCCACCTTATGTAACTGTTTGGACTTTTCTAAGCTATTCCAGCTTCAGAATTAGGGCATGTAGACATTATCTATCTTTCTATTTATCTATCTATCTATCTATCTATCTATCTATCTATCTATCTATCTATCTATCTATCTATCTATCTATGTATGTCTAGGTCTTATGTTAGTTTGCTCCCCCATTTGATTTAACTTGCATTAACCCATTTATAGTATCCCATGTCTGCCATGTAGCTGCTTAGTGCTCCTCAGTTTCATATGTTCAATTTCTTCCAAGTCTGGGTCGCATTCTTTCCATACCTAACTCTTTCCGAGAGTTCCTTTCTGTCTTCCAGATGTCCCACCTTGTACTCTACCTTTTACTATAGGCCATAAACTTCTCATATTAACCAATAGAAGGTGCCTTAAGCAGGCAAGGAAGGACAGAGACACTTTCTCACACAACGTATACAAAGATTATCACTACAACTTTATTTTTTGAGAAATAGATCCCCAAGTTTATCTTCACTCTGACTTCCACATTAGGATGACAGGCACTCATTACAATGCCCAGATTTATGTGTGGGTGCATGGACTCTGACCTCAGCTCAGGTACTGAGCTGTCTCTTCAACTCCAGTTAATTTGCTATAGAAGGAAGGAAGGAAGGCAAGTTAAACCCCTGACTCTCTGACAGTTTTCCTTGATAGAACAAGTTGTCCTGGTGAGTGTGATCCATTATTCCTGACTTATACAAATATGTTGGAGAAAACACATATTTAATAAAACCAGTACATGAACGGTTATTTCTCCCTCTTAGAAGTAATTCAAAATACTTGGTTGTAAACTTCATGAGATTGATGAAATATATGTCATTACCACAAATATCATTTGTATTGGCATTCTAAATAATATTACATAAAATGGTATATCATCATATCTTACAAAATATTATAAAATCATTTTAATTTTAGCCCTATTTTGCACACTGCCTAAAATCTAAACCTACACAATGCTGAAGAATCAAAATGTAAAGGACAGAGTTTTAGGAAAGATGATATATGCATTTGAAGTGCCTAGGTACCTATCTGATAATTTGTGCTGCTCAATACATCTTAACACAAATGCATTTTTAGTGTAAAAATTTTCAATGTTTTTTTAATCCATCAATTCAAAGAAGGACATTATTTCTGTTTATATCATTTTCTCTCATATTCCTTTAATTTTTGCAGCAAAATATATTGCCACCAAATAAGTCATTAAAGATGTGCCATTTTTCTAAAGAATAATAAAATAGGCATGAATCGTCAATACATACTAACAAAATAGTTCCTAAGAATACTATAAAGATCTACAGCCTGTCACTGTACCAATACCATGCGGTTTTTAACACTATTGCTCTGTAGTATAGCTTGAGGTCCAGGATACTGATTCCCCCAGAGGTTCTTTTACTCTTGAGAATAGTTTTAGCTATCATGGGATTTCTGTTATTCCAGATGAATTTTTGAATTGCTCTTTCTAACTCTATGAAGAATTGAGTTGGGATTTTGATGGGGATTGCATTGAATCTGTATATTGCTTTTGGCAAGATGGTCATTTTTACTATATTAATCCTGCCAATCCATGAGCATGGCAGATTTTTCCATCTTCTGAGTTGAAGACCCAGAAATGAATCCACACTCCTATGGTCACTTGGTCTTTGACAAAGGAGCTAAAACCATCCAGTGGAAAAAAGATAGCCTTTTCAACAAATGGTGCTGGCTCAGCTGGAGGTCAACATGCAGAAGAATGCAAATTGACCCATTCTTAACTCCTTGCACTAAGCTCAATTCCAAGTGGATCAAGGACCTCCACATAAAACCAGACACACTGAAACTAATAGAAAGGAAACTAGGGAAGAACTTTGAACATATGGGCACAGGGGAGAATTTCCTGAATAGAACTCCAATAGCTTATGCTCTAAGATCAAGAATTGACAAATGGGACCTCATTAAATTATAAAGATTTTGCAAGGCAAAAGGCACTGTCAAAAAGACAAAGTGGCAACCAACTAACTGGGAAATGATCTTTACCAACCCTACATCCGACAGAGGGCTAATATCCAATATATAAAAAGAACTCAAGAAGTTAAACTCCAGAGAGGCAAGTAACCCTAAAAAATGGGATACAGAGCTAAACAAAGAGTTCTCACCTGAAGAATATCTAATGGCTGAGAAGCACCTAAAGAGATGTTCATCATCCTTAGTCATTAGGGAAATGCAAATCAAAACAACCCTGAGATTCCATCTCACACCAGTCAGAATGGCTAAGATCAAAAACACAGGAGACAGGAGTTGTTGGCGAGGATGTGGAGAAAGAGGACCACTCCTCCACTGCTGGTGGGATTGCAAGCTGGTACAACCACTCTGGAAAGCAGTCTGGCGGTTCCTCAGAAAACTGGGCATGACACTCCCGGAGGATCCGGCTATACCACTCCTGGGCATATACCCAGAGGCTTTCCCTGCATGCAATAAGGACACATGCTCCACTATGTTCATAGCAGCCTTATTTATAATAGCCAGAAGCTGGAAAGAACCCAGATGTCCCTCAATGGAGGAATGGATTCAGAAGATGTGGTATATTTACACAATGGAATACTACTCTGCAATTAAAAACAATGAATTCACGAAATTCCTAGGCAAATGGTCAGAACTTGAAAATATCATCCTTAATGAGGTAACCCAATCACAAAAGAACACACATGGTATGTAGTCACTGATAAGGGGATAGTAACCCAGAATCTCAGAATACCCTAGACACAATTCGCATATCAATAGATTTCCAAGAAGATGGAAGGAGAGACCCCTGGTCCTGGAAAGACTGGATATAGGGGAATGCCAGGACAGAGAAGCGAGAGGGAGTTGAATGGGGAAAAGAGGGAGGGAAGGGGGCTTATGGGACTTTCGGGGAGGGAGGAAACGGGAAAGGGGAAATGATTTTGTATGTAAATAAAAAAAACTTAGAAAATAAAATTAAAAAAAAAGAATACTATAAAGAGCAAGATAGATAACTATATCTTAGACAACAAAACAAAAGAGATTGCATTTTTTTCTCACATCACAGTTTAGGGATTAAAACCTAGAGATCAAGAGATATCAAATCATATTCCACACATATGAAACTAACAAACTGAGGGGCAATAATGTGAAAAAAAAATAACCTTATATTCCAGGCCAGTGAGCTTAAAATGTCTAGAGGACCAACGAGCTTCACCTCCTAGAAATATTTTGTGAATCATGATTTTTATTATCATTACAAAACACATAATCTAGCATCCTGCCTAGAAAGGTAAAATTATTATCCCAATGTTTTCTATCTATGCAAACTACTTTGATACTGAGAAGATCCAGTATTGGATGAGCAGAATAAACAAATTCTTCCATAATTAATCACTGTATTTGGCAAACGTAGATACTAGATAAATGAGAATATTATAGGTGAGTGTGTCTAAAAATAAGCAATATTTACCTTGAAAACTTCAGCCTAGCCAGTGTTAAGTAGGAGCTTTGAGCTATGTCTTCTAACTTTAGAATATTACATTTATGGGCTATTTTGATGCCACATAGCAAACTCGGGCTTCACATTGTTTTCCTTTGATTGTATTTGCTATAATAGAGGCAATGTTAAGGTATCTGTTGTATTAAATCTCCAACAGATCTTTATACATAAATTTCTTGAATACAAAACATTAGCATTACACAGAGCCTTTAAGGTACATGATAATTCATAGAATTTAATGAATTCCTCCAGCAAAATACTAAAAGAGGTAGTTTACAAATTTAAAAGGTGAAGAAATTGGAGCTTAAGTGGCTTATAAATTTTCTTCCAGGTCACACCGCATTTCTGCTTTAGAAAATAGTTATAATAAATTTTATGTGTTTTCTACCTTAAGCTCTTATGGCCTTCTCAGAAGTGTAAACTCTTCTCTACCATTAATTGAACAGCTTGGAAATACTATCTGTATTTATAAAAGAAATAGAAGGATCTTGTATGTTTTGCTATGAAAATATTGGTGAAAAATATTTAGTACTCTTATATTATCTAGAAATATCACATGTTACTTTAAATAAATAAATATGAATAGCATATTTAATTATACATAATTATAGCAAAGTTGCAGATTTTTCAGACTGTTTTAAAATTAAAATATTGATTATTTCAGGAAATTAGTATAAGTTATAATTACATCAAAGTTGTCAGAACATAGTTGTAATAACAAATTGGCAGAATATTTAAACTTAAATAGTAAATTAGTTGCATACTTAGAAATATTATTGCATGGTTGTTTTTTTTTTCAATTTGCTGCTAGAGTTGAAAGTGGATACTCTGACATCAGGCTAAGGTCACTGATCTCTGCCTCCCTTTCTCCATCAAAGTGTGGAATGCAGTCAGGCAATCTCTGCGAATTCTTTTATTCATGTCTAATAATAGAACATATTGTTTTTACATGAGGACAGGAGGATCTCTACTTGGTTTCTTTTGTATCCTAAGTTTCTATTAATTTGGGGGACTTCTAGAAATTTTCTGAAGAACATTTTAATTTAAAAGCATCAACTTTTATAGGGCATATCATTTATTAAAATGTTTTAACGAAAACAGCTTCTGTTTCAGTAAGTACTAATGCTATTGTTATTGAAATCACTACACGAATTAATATGAAGAAGTTAAATAAGCTTTGCTCTCTGGGATAGCACTTCATGACTTTATAACAATGCTCGACTAGAGGAAAACTCTCAGGACGGTACAAGACAACACTTAATAGTGACTGTGTTCACAGCACTTTCACATCCTCTGCTGCTTCTCTGGAAACAGAAATAACATTTAATAGTGTTCTAGTTTTAAATCGAACTAAGGAACTAATCTTATTCTATGCAAGCAGCAGGCTACCTTACTCTCTTAATACCAGGAAACTGTCTGAATATAAAAATTAAAAATTTGCTTATAATGCCTTGTTACTGTGTTAGTCTGCTTTTTGTCACTGTAAGAAACCCCAGAAATTTTTAACATACACAGATAAAAAAGTTATTTGGCTCATGGCTATTTTGGTTTTAGAAGTTCTGAGTCTTGACCGGTCAGACCCTTTGCTTTTAGGCCTTTGGTGAGATAGCAAATCAGTGTCACATGTGTAGTAAAGAAAAGGAAAGCAAAGGCAAAGATCTTCTAGCCAGGAAGCAAAGGAAAAAGTATCAACATTCAACTACACACTTCCAGAGTAAATCTAAAATGGCTAAAAATCTCCTGCCATGTCCCACATCTTCAAGTTACTCCACCTCATTTTATCTCCTTTTGTGGGTGTGCAAATCTCTAATTATGTTATTTGTGGGGGCATTCAACATCCATGTTGTAACAGCTACACACACACACACACACACACACACACACACACACATATCACTTTATGAGACTTTTATGAGAATCAAGAAATGTATCATTCCATTGAATTAATTTTGGTTATAAAAGTTCATTCATTTTTGTATCAGCTTGCAAAACTTTAATTAAACCATTATCTTTGATGTCTTTAATATTATTTCAATAGAAACAGACAAAACCAAGACTCAGGGTAAGGACTCCTTTATATTTACTTTATAATTACCATTTAATTAATGACCTCAGGAAGTGAAAGTGTAGGAATATATCAGTGAGATTAACATATATTAGTGTAAAAGAGACATTGTGAGAAGGAGATAATGTTTCAGGTGAAAAGAATGATTCCATTAAAGGAAGAAGGAGGAGGAAGAGGAGGAGAAGGAGGAAGAGGAGGAGAAAAATCCTGAAAATTTTTCAGCATGAATGGACTTATGGTTAAAGGCACAGAGAACTCTCTTTCCCCAGATTGTTTGAAGTATTCAGCTTCCTCATGAGGGCTGGAGAATGTGTTCTGATGTTGCCTGGCTCCAAATCGAGCTTCAGTCTCAGAAGGAATATACTCCAGAGTGAAAAATTCACTTTCTAGCTATAGTCCTTCTTTATCCAGAAATGTCAAAAATGATTGCCCTGTTTTATAAATTATTATAGTTAAGAAAAATACAGATCCCTGCCCCAAGAACTGGTAAATACCAAAGAATAATAAACCATACCAAATAGTAGGGTGGCATTGGAGATAATGGAAAAGACTGTTCATTAAGAATTTAGAGAACTGGTTTTATCCCTGACATTTACTAACTAGATGTAAAACCTGTGAAAATGAATTCACCACTCTGGGCTTCTTCTCATCTGTGAAATGAGAGGATTGGAAACAATTATCTCCACGGTGCCCTCAAGCTCTCAGTGTCTCTTTTACACTAAATATATGTTAATCTCACTGACATGATCCAAAAGACACTTAAAGTGTCTTCTGGGTCATCTTTATGCACATAATTCATTAATGTGTAGTACTGGCTGGGGACATAGTACAAAGAGACCACATCTCTTAGAATACCCTGACCATTTGTGTTCTATATAAATGACCATAATTACTTATGCCAAAAAATTATTTCTCAAACTAAATACCATCTTTCTATACCACCCTCTTTGGTGATTTTATTTCCACTGGCTTTGGTTTTTAGATCTGCAACAAATTGGCTGTGTCATTATGTATATATACTTCATGACACCCAATCACACGACCACCTGATATTTCGAACACAGAGTTATACCTAAATTAAAATTCCCATGAGTCATGGGAATAGGTGTCAACAAGTAGTTACAAGGAGTGTTGGCATATTTTTGCCTCTTCAAATATGTAACACTTTTAATTGGCTTTACTGAGAATCAACAACTGTGCTAGAGGTTTGTTTTTGTAAGCACTAGAATTACTGAGGCTGTAAAGAACAGGCTACAGGTGATTCTGCAAGAAACAGGCCCCAAAAGTGATTGGAAAGTTACAGGATAAATAAAGAAAGGAACAAAAAGAGATCAGATCACAGAGGAGCAAAAGAAATGCCTGCAGCAAAGGGCAAGAGAAAAGAGTGGGGAAACCATAACACTTCATATTTAAGAGCAAAGGGATTGAGAAATTAGTTTAAAACATTCAGAAAAGCAACTCAGACATGGAGATAATCCAGAAATGCCTACTAGAGTTTAATCTAAAGAACGTTGCTTCCGATGATGGTGATGAATCGTTCATGACAATTTGAATTATGCTCAAGAAGCTTCATTTACTGTATCATGAGGACAAAGGGGTCTCGCAGATAGATATGCCTACTATGGATTGCAGACCCCTCCAACTGGGACATCCAGGGAACATCAAGCAATATTTTCATGTCTATTTTACTTTAAAAGTGTAACATGTTTAACAGCACTTTTATCTCTCGATTGTCCTTGGCATATTGCATATGCATCTAGGTTTGTGCCTTTTCAGTAAATTGTTTCAAATTCAAGTGATCATAACCCAGGAAAGTGACATTCATTTAGCACTGCTGTATGCCAGATCATATTTTATTCTTCAGTGCCTTCTCTGTAACTTGTCACACCACTTTATGACATGAAGGAACAGAAGATAGAGAGAGTCAAGTTACTTCTTTAAGGCATGAAATAAAAGGGGAAAAGATGTGGAATTCAAATTTCCATCTCTTTCTCCAAACATCTCCTCTTAGACATCCTAAAGGGAGCCATGGATAGTGGGGTTATTCTCACCTCCTACATATACATTAGTTCCTCAGATTTTGCCAGGTTTTTTTTAAATGTTCCAAAGTCATTTTTAAATTACCGTATTTGTTCCTACTAACAATTAACAGAATGCCAAAGTCTCAAGTATGTTGCAAGGAAAACATAAAATTAACTTGAAGGCAAATGAGAATGTGCATAACTCTCCTGAGCTCCTAGATCCTTTGAAAGAAATCTTACTTCCCTCTACTTTCATTGTTGACTTTTACCCTTTTCTTTGATCTCCGGCTGCCCACTCTTGCTTCTGCACTTTTGTGAAGGCTAACACTTCACAAAGCACACACATACACTTTGAAATTTTTCAATGTTATAAATATTAAGCCTTCTATGAATCTGAAATGCAGTGTCCTGGCCTCTGCCTGCCCACTCTAGCTCCCAATTAGAGTCCCTACTTCTGCCTGGTGAAGTAGATCTGCTGGATTAGACACATAGTTTAATTTTCTAGCTCAGAGTAGGATTTGATATTTTAAGTCCTTGTCTGTCCCGTTTTTCTTATATGCCAGACTCCTGAAGTCATTACCTTTATTCTTAGACCTAGCTGAAGAGGAAAGTCGCCTAGAAATCTTTAAGAAATAATGATGTCAGTAGCAACTGGTTTGCACTGTCTGCATCGCCATTGTGCAACAGTTAATGCACAGAAATGTGAACACTGGACACAGCATTCTGGACACAGTGAAGTTGCTTTTGCCTTAAGCACGGTGCTTCAGACATTTCTCAGGATCTTCATGAAGACCCATATAAAACCATTCCTCTTATACACAAAGTATTCAGAAGACCAAATGCTCTTGGGAAGCTTTAAACCATTACAGGAATGTTGTCCTTACTATTATCATTGCCAAAGACAACATAAAAGATTGATAGGTTTGAAAATTACCTGTAATGTACATCTCTACCTATACAGAGTATCACGTGATATATGTATATAGTACATTCTTTTGTTTTTATTCAGTTTTGATTATTTCTGTATTATTATATCAATGGATGTTAAACAACAAAAGTATCTCAAAAATGTAGGTATTTATAGAAAGTCACTAAATTAAATAACAATATTAATGTAGTTCACTAACTGAACACTCTTGCTGCGCTCAGCATATTTTTCTTCTTTCAGATTGTATGTGCATAACACAGCTTTTTATCCTAATATTTTTATGTGTTTTGCTTAGCCAATAGTACCATTCCACAATCTACAAGAAATTTGTTTCATCTCTGCTGTTGCTGGCATCTGGCATACTACAGAGCCTCATGAGACTGTATGGTTCCAGTTTAGTTTTTTTTTTTTATGGGATTCCTGTGTAAGCAAATATGTTTCTCTACGTCTTTAAGTGTTTCTGATGTTTTGCTTTGATACTTTTTCTGTTGTTTGTTTGTTTTGTTTATTCCTGTTTGTTTGGTTTTGTTCTATCTTATTATTAATATTTAGCTGTGCATTTGTTTTAGGAGGAGAGACAAAAAGGGTATAGATTTGTAGATTTAGAAGGAAAAGGAAAGAGGTTATTTGGGGTAGTTGGAAGAAGGCATAAAGTAGCTGGAATATATTGTATAATTTTTATTTTCAATAAAAGAAAAATATAAAAGAAGTCCATAGAAAGAAATAAAAAGAGCAAAGTCTACTAATGCATGCAGAATGTAAGAGGCGCCAGGAAGATGTGTGTGTGGGTGTACTTTATAGTGTCATGCTTGATTACATTTTAAGAGTCTTTCGGTTTTTTAGACAGTATGGGGACAGATCAACCACAGCCATTAAAACAAAACAACACGCACTACTTTCTCTTGCAAACTAAGAAAATAAAAAAGAATGAAAAGAAGACAAATCTGGGATTACAGAAAACTTTAAACTGCTCAAGAGATATAATTTTCAAAAACTCTAAACATCAAGAAAAATATCTATGTAGATTCTACTATTTGCAAACCTGACTGTACTTACAATATTTCTTATATATGCATTGAATTTTAAAAGTTTAGAAGAGCTATAAAGCAGTGTTTATAAACGTTGTTTTCTGACCAGTCCTGTAATGATAATTTTATGATATTAGCATGGACTCATGTTGGCTTACTTTTGGCATTCAAAATACGAATGGGCTAGAACACAATTTTTGAAACAGTATCTTATTATGTAGCCCAGACCATGCTATGCTGAAGATCCCTTATTAAAGGTATATGCCACACACAGCTGAAATATTATTTTTAAGGCAGAGTGTATATACTCAAAATATTACTTTCATAATTAAGCATTTTCTTCTTATAAGTCCACTCACTTCTCATTCTTACTTTTCTGTTGTTACTTGATTATAGGTAGAATATGGTACATGCTTTCTTAAAATTCTCAGTCTGTCTTTTTCAAACAAAAATATCACAATAATAATGATGGATAAGCAAATTCTGTACATAGGACACACATTTTCTAGGCATTATTTTAAAGCTTTCTTATACCAATACACAAAAGAACACTTCACAGTGAGTATCTGAATGGAGAGCCAGTGTCTGCAAACAAAAAGGCAAGTATCAACCTGGGAAGAGATCATTCTGGAAAAAAAAACACTGGATTTTTCCACTGTAATATTTCCTGCAAAGATTTGATCTGCAAACTATGTTGTAATATTTCTAGTTTTATGTGGATCATAGGTACTTACTATTTACCATGAAGACAAGTCAAATATCTTCAGGTCTGAAAGGCACAGTCACCTGTAAAAGACTCTGTATATCACTTTATATTTACACTAAAGGAAAATGAAAGTGACGGTAACAAAAAATGTCCGATTAAACTGCAAATGGGTTTACTTTATAACCATGCTTTTTAAGATTTGTGTTTTTACATTGATTTTTTTTCTTCTATATTCACTATATTGGAAGGAAAAATAAAAAAAACCGTTCGTGTTTTCATTATATAACTTACTCTCTAATGACCATGTTGCTTAGCTTCTAAATAACCAGAAATAATATCACAGAAATTAAAAAGTTCCCAGGTAAGAATAAATGATATGTCTTAAAAACAAATACTGCCTTGCTTCAAATCCTTTAGGAATAATACTTTGCAAACTGGTTTGCAAAAAATCTAGTGTTTTCTACACAAGATTTATTTCCTTCTTTTTAATGGCAGGATTAAATCAGACATTGTAAGTTCAATATTAAGTTATTAATATTAAAATATTCTTGATAATAAACAAGATAGATTGTTTATAAGTTAAAGAGAGATATTTAGATGCAGTAATAAATGAATTTTAATAAATTCATTGTGTGAAACTCTTTTATGTGCTTCAAATTTTGTTATATTTAAGGTAATGTGTTATTATTAGCATCTGATGTGAAAGTTTGTACACAAATTCAAATATCATAAATTATGTTTAAAAATTATTGATACCATTTGAGTTTATTAGGTTGGTAATCAGAGTGCATTGTGTACAGATGGTTTTCCAAAACCACAACTTATTACAACAAATTTTTAACTTTAATAAATTATATTTAAAATATATCCATAGTATAATAAGCAGTGATAACTGATAATAATAGAGCACTAACCCAACTGTTAGTCTATATTGGAAAATAATACTATCTCTCATGTCACTGATACCATTGTTTTAACTGAGATGTGACAAGCATCACAATCTTCATTTTCACTTTTCAGTTGATGTACAAAACATTAGCTCCTGTTCAGTGAATCTAGGAACTAAATATGTAAAGACACTGGAGCAAATACGGTGGTAAACACATCAGGCCACGACTGACCTTTCACAAAATTTTCAGGAGCTCTGAGCATAACTAAGACACAAACTCAGCATTCTTCCCAAGCGTAGAGCAAATATATTGTATGTGCTGCAGAGGATCAGCGATAATGCTTGGCACACTGATATCTGAGAAGTGAGATAAAGAATACCTCGGACCGAAAAATATGTAGTCAAAGAACTTTCGAGATGGCAAAACAGAAAAGAGCTGAGTAAGAATGTTTGAATTCCTTTGTGGAAGAAACAATAATAAATGTACAAGGTGAAACAGGATATCATGTTGATCAGAAAATTATGGAGACTCAAAGAGACTGAACTTGACCCTGAAAGCAACAACAACCCATTAAAAGATCTTAAGGAAGAGAGAGCAATAAAATGATCAGAGATTCTCTCTCTCTGAATCGTGAAAATTGTAAGACACAAAACAGAGACCCTCTGAGTGTAGTTAAAAAGTTAACCATGAGTTCAATGGAAAGGAAAATGTTTTTGACAAAATAGTAACTCAGCTAGATGCAGCTAGATAAAGGATCACTGAAATTTTGGCATGTGTAAAGTAACATGATTTGGAGATGTCGAAAGAATTGAAATGAAGAAATCTTTCTTATTTTGCATGAGAAGACAATTTAATTGTGGCTAGGGATATGGGGTTATTGGTAGCTCACTTGCCTAGCATTTTCAAGGCCCCAAGTTCAATTCCAAGGATCACCAAAATTTAAGAAAACAAACAAACAAAAAAGTAGTATTTTAAAAATCATTTGAAAACAGCAAAAATGTGACTTTGGATGTTTCGTCTTGATTTTTGTTTGGTTTGTTCTGTTTATTTGTTTGGAATGCTGACTGTGTTGTATTTGTTACTCCCTCTAATTCCTTCAGTTATCATTTTAGTTCCTCTATCCACCACCCCCATGTGAGCATGCAGAAGGAGTGGTACACTCAACATTGACATTTTCACTTGCCGGTGCCATTCACTTTCAGTAACAGCTTGTTTTGCATTTCCCTCCACACATTCATTCAGCTTTGCCTGCAAAAGACAAGATTGATAAAGAGTCCCTGAGGCTAAATACAAGTGTCAAATCTACATTTTCTTAAAACTCCAAATTTAAGGAATATAGTCAATCACACCTTAGAATTGTTCTTAAATTCTATACTGTACTACTTCTGTGCTTTAGGCCAATGTAAAGGAAGAAAATTTGGGGATAAAAATAATTCAAGGAAATTCAGGTAATGATTTAAAATTTAGAATGTATGGAAAATCCAGGGAGATATAAAGAAATAGGGAATACAGGAGTGGTCAAAAAGAGAGACACAGAGAGGATAGATAGGTTAAATAAATAACTCTAGTCTAGTATAGGTGGTAAAACTCAAATTCAGAGGCTCAGCATACAATTCAAGTTGTTCATCCATGATCCCATAAATGTATCATCAATCAAGATTGAGATATCAATTACCATGACTATTATTCAAAAGAAGTTAAAAATAGAGCTTGTATGGGCTGGGAGCACGGCCCAGAACTGTGAAGCACTTGCCAGGACTGGAGCATCCTGGGGCTTGCTGACCAACCACTCTAGCCAAATCAGTGAATAAAAGACTTTGTCTAAAAGATAAAAAGTACAGAGTTGTCGCAAAAGACATGCAACAGTGGAGCTGCTGACTTCCACATGTCCGCATGCAGGTGGAAAACATGGGATGTTTAGGGGTATATGGGATACAAATAGAGAGGGAGGACTTTTAAGTATGTGGAAGGGAAATGGAAGAGGGGGTAATGGAAGAGGGGTGGGCTGAGTACGATCTACGTAGCCCATATGGATGCAGTATGTATGTATGCACACACATACGTGTAATCCCCCCCTTGCATAAGTTCCAGACCTACACTCCTTGGTATATACCAACAAAGAGTCACAGACAGCTTAAAATAGAGAATCTTGCATGTCCATGTATATCTTTACACTGTTCCCTATAGTCAAGTTAAGAAATGGCCCAAATGGTCTTCAACACATGAATGGATAAAGAAAACGAGATATATTCATACTGCACTTTTACTCACCCATAAAGAGGGTTGAAATTATATCATTCGTAGAAAAGTGGTTTAAACTGAACCTAATCGTATTAACTGAAATAGTGAGTCCCACAATAAAAACCAAACAAGTACTATATTTTCTGTCATCTGGAAGTTAAAAGAAGAACATAGAAATTGAAATGAAGGACTCTAAGTACTTGGAAGGGAAATGGAAGAGGGGTGTAAGGGAAGAGGGGTGGGCTGAGTATGATCTACATATCCATATGCATGCATGCAAGTTCCCTAATAAAGCCTGTTGCTTTCTATAACTAATGTATGTTAAGATAATTTATTCTAAGCTTAATAAATTTAATAAATAAAAGATTCATAAAATTTATCCTACCTACACTTTCTTATATGTGTCTTAGAGTGTTTGTTTCAGTGAAACTAACATAGATGTTGTAAGATGAACTGACAAGAAATTTTCTAAAGAAACTACAGTGGCTATCAGGATATAGAAATCAAAGTTAGAGGTAATCGTGCAAATCATAACATGACTTAAAAATTTAACATACAAAAAATATCAGTATTATTGAGAGTTCTACTTGGCCTTGTGGCAAATATTCACTTGTTTAAAATAAAAAAAAGCTTTATGGATTTTGAATTTCAGTTCTGAGTATGGCATTATAAACTCTATTTAGAAACAATGAACTAGGAAGTAGAAATTGAAGGAATTTGAAACTTTTGATCTATAATTATAGTTCTTTAAGCAATAAATGATTGTAAATGTGCTGTGTAGTTTTACAGAGGAGATCAAGGGATGAATTAAACACTGTTATAATAATTATCAAGTATAAAAGAAGATTTGAGAAATGAAATATGGATAAATACTATTTTATATCTTTAAACCAATAAATAATGCCTGAAGTTAATCCACATAAGAAACAGAAGCAACCATTGCAGAGTGATAGGTCCCAAATACCTCTAGACATGTGCAAAGACTGCTTGGTTTGAGGATGGGCTATTGCCATTCACAATAAATGCTCTTGATATCTTTTATATTTAATAATACACATATGTTACTTTTATTTATTCTAATTTCACAAAAATAAAAATTAAAGTAGAATTTATTTATTTATTTATTTATTTACACTCCAGATTTCATTCCCCTTCTGGTCAACCTTCCGACTGTTCTATATTCCATACCTCCTCCCCAATCCCTGTCTCCACAAGGATGTCCCCACTCTCCCCACCCCACCAGACCTCTAAACTCCCTGGGGTCTCCAGTCCCTTGAGAGTTAGGTGCATCTTCTCTGATGGAACCCATAACTAACGGGCCCAGAGGCAGTATCCAAACTAACAAAATCAGAAATGAAAAGGGAGGCAAAACAACAGAAACGGAGGAAATTCAAAAAATCATCAGATCCTACTATAAAAGCCTACATTCAACAAAACTGAATATAATTTAAATAGGAATTAAAGTAGCCCTTTTATTCTAATGAGTGTGATTTTTGTTAATACATGCTGAAGAAAAAAATTGTACCTTTGCTTTCTATAAATATTTTCTTGGTGGCTATTAAATGCACTAATTTTCAAAAATTGCTACATTGCTACAACTAACACAAACATTAGTAGTCTCATTTTCTGAACTTATGAGCCTCTATAAAATTTCTCATATTTTATCCTTCTCTAAAGACTACATATCTTCTTCAAAGAGTTATTTTTGTTGGCCAGCCAACATGGCAGTGATATTTTATGTATTTTGGGAAATCTTATGTGTGGGGGGAACAGTAAAGTCAACTACTTCTCACAAGAGTTAGATCCTAACAGAGATGTCTATCTGATTTCCTTTTTTATATTAGATATTTTCTTTATTTACATTTCAAATGTTATACCCTTTCCCGATTTTCTCCACCCCCGGAAACCTTCCTTCCCATCCTCTCTACCCCTGCTTCTATGAGGGTACACCCCCACCCACCCACCGATTCTCACCTTCTCTGCCCTGGCATTCCCTTATACTGGGGCATCGAGTCTTCATAGGACCAAGAACCTCTCTTTCCATTGATGCCCAACAGGGCCATCCTCTGCTACATATGTGGCTAGAGCCATGAGTTCCTCCATGTGTACTCTTTGGATGGTGGTTTAGTCCCTGGGAGCTCTGGGGGGTCTGGATGGTTGATGTTGTTGTTCTTCCTATGGAGGTGCAATACCCTTCAGTTCCTTCAGTCCTTTCTCTAACTCCTGCCTGGGGACCCTGTGCTCAGTCCAATGGTTGGCTGCTAGCATCTGCCTCTGTCTTTGTCAGGCTCTGGCAGAGCCTCTCAGAAGACAGACATATCAGACTCCTGTCAGTAAGCGCTTCTTGGCATCTACAAAAGTATCTGGGTTTGATGACTGTACGTGGATGGATTCCCAGGTGGGGCAGTCACTGGATGGCCTTTCCTTCAGTATCTGCTCCACACTTTGTCTAATTTCTAAACTCATGTCCACTGCCCTGCACCTCTTTTCTATATTCTCTACTTATTATCCACTCTCTCCTCAAATTTACAATTTTGTGTTTTGCTTTTGTTTAGTTTTGTTTTTTTTTTATTTTCCTCTCAAACTTACATATTTATTGTCCGTATCCTTAACTTGAACCTCTTCCCCCGCTGAACTGCTTTTAAAATGCCACTTCTGCTCCTTGCCAACTTTCTTCTCAGTTGACACACCATCTCTTGGTCTCTTAGTCATCTATGACGTCTGCATTTCCTTCTCTGAGTGCCTGACCTACATATAAGCATGGCCATGTGCCATCAGCCACTTAAACTTAGCTTTCCAAAAACTGAATTTATTTTTCCCCTGTTCTCACTCAGATATGCTTCCTACGTCCTAAGATAACCTAGTACTTGACATAGAGAAGTGACTCAAAGATTCAGTGTTTGTTAAGCTTAGAGCTGCTGTGTCCTGAATATAAACTTCTCGCTCAAAAGATCTGGGTAGAGGCTACAAATACATAATCCTAATAAGTTTCTAATTGCTAGTGGTGATTAGTAACGTTTATCAACTGATCCAGGACTGTAAAGATAGATCATTTGGTCAGAGCATATATTCTGCAAGCATGATACTTGAGTTTGAATCCCTAACTCTGATATAACAATCCAGGGATGTGATTTATGTAAGCCCAGTCTTATGGGAGAAAGTCAAATGGATACAGAGAACTCATTGACAAGCAAGACGACCTAAAGTGACAAGCTCATTCAGAAAGAGACCCTTCCTAGAGACTTTAAGGCTGAGAGCAATAGAGGTGGACACTGGCATAAACTTTGCACATTCTTATGCATACACACTCACACATGCACACATACACACACACTCACATGTGTGCACACATACACATACAGACACAAATGTATGCATGTACCTACACTCATCCATTTAAACGGACTGTTTTTCAGATAAATCATTTCACAACTGTTAGATGAATAAACTGGGCAAAGTTAATTATTAAGTAATATACACTGTAAAATCAAAATTAACTCAATATGAATAAGTTGCAATTAATATTCATAGAGCTTTGGGACAATAAAATAGCAAGAACTCATTCAACTGAATATCTTCTTATGATAATAATTTGAAGTACACAGAAAAGACTTTGAAGAGGAAATGTAACTATATTCAACCAAGAATTTTTTTATAAAATAATATTTGTATAATGCTTTCTTTTAGCTAAGTGACAATTTTCCATTTCATGAATGGGCAAAGAGCAGATGTATTCCCTACACATGTAGATCTCACCTATATGCAGTGATTTTCTTTGGCAACTAAAGTAATATACTTTTTTTCATGCTGCATTTCACATTTCTGAGATACATGGCAAGGAAGACAGGTAAAATGTCATATGCTTCAAGGTTACAGTTTCAGTGTTCAAAGCAGTTGGGTACCAATCCATTATGGAATCAAAGCAAAGATGACTAAAGAAAAAAAAATGAGATCATTGTTCAACCAGCAGTAACCTGTGGGTGCATACTAGTGTGTGAGAGAGTCATCAATCTTGGAACACAACCCTGTAAGTCCTTAGTCCTTAGTGAGCTAATTACTGCTTTGGCAAGGATTTATTCTTTTTGTTACAACTTATTTCATGTTATTGAATATGGTGCAGCACCATACTAGGATGGTTGCGAACCTGACCTAACTGTGTTTCTATTTTTCTGCCTTCTTTATAGTATAAGCAAGTGGAACAATACATGTCCTTCCACAAGTTACCAGCTGACATGCGCCAGAAGATACATGATTACTATGAGCACAGATACCAAGGCAAGATCTTTGATGAGGAAAATATTCTCAGTGAACTTAATGATCCTCTGAGAGAGGTAAGACTTACTGTCTTTGATCTACATGAGACATTGTTATCATTTGTTTTCTTCTTCCAGACAGTCCTTTGGTCTATTTTGTGTCTCCATTTAAAAGAATAATCAGATCAAATGATAATACATCAAATTGTTGCCTTTATTCTTCTCTTCTGTTTTTTTTTTCTGAAGAGACTTCTAATTTTCAAAAGAAATATCAGAAAATCATTTTTTATGATTCCTATTCTAGTTTATGTATTCTTGGCTCTCAAAAGCATGTTCTATGGCTATATTGTCCTGATGTCCTCAAGTTTTTTATGCTTACCAACAGTGTTCACTTATTCAGGTTTTTATTGTTGAGAATTTATCCTCCCATTTATTCTGCTCATCTTTGGCATCCTGATCAGGAGATGCTAGCCTGCTTCCAGAAGCCAACTCTGGGTGTCTCATTAAGATATTTTGCAATACTCAAAGGGCACTCTTTGTTCTGCATCCTGTTCTCATCCCTTCCCCAAACACTTCTCTCTGCTACCAGTTGCTCTATTCTTAAACCCAAAGTGGATGCCCTTGATTCCTTCATCAAACAATGCTTTTCTCTCAACTGCTCTTATTATAAAACTTCCTATGAATGCTCTGTGTAACGGTTGTATTACAGTTCAATTACCAAGTATTTACAACAACTTGTAGTCCTTGAAAGTTATTGAAGTCCTCCCAGTAATGAATCCTCCCTCTCTGTGCTCTTTCAAGTACTTTGCTACATTGCTAACAAGACACAAATCCTACTTCCCTTGCTGTTCCTCTTTATTCTAAAACACTGACTGAAGCTTTGGGGTTTTATTCCCTGCATCTGAACTTAGTCCTTCAATTTATTTCATCACACATTTTTTTTAGTCTATGCATTTAACTCTAAGTATTTTCATGAATTCCATTTTCTTAAAAGCTATATGATATCCCCTGGCACCATAGAAGTTATATAATGAAGTCATTACCCTTTTTTCAGTCAAAAGCACTAACTTTTAAAGTTGTTCTGTAAAATTTTAGTTATTCTTTCGGGTCACTTTGAATGTAAAATTTGAGTTCTATTTTAGATCTTCTTTTATAACCTGTGTTCTGCAAATCCTATCTCTAATTTACATTCATAACACATTTCTCATGCATACCTTGCTCTCTTCTCTACTGGGGCTGCCCAAAATTTGCAGTTCCTTCTTAGTATTCTCTGGGCTTAAGTCTAGGTTCTCTTTACTATCCCTTAAAACAACAGTCTGAGTAAACTTTTATGTACACGAGCTACCATTTCTTCATTTCTCTGCTCAATAAAATCTTTGGATGTTACATTATGAATTCAATCTTTTGGCACTCAGATTCTAGCTACTTTTACAGGTTTTAATTTCTGCTATCACCTTGCAAAGTAAACTGTAGTCAAGGTGGACAGTTTATAGTCTTTCGACATCAACAATGATAATGATTTTTTTTTATCCTACATAGTATGTATTCCAGAAATTAGTCTCTTCCATTGACAGTCTGCTTCAAACCACATTTTATGTCTTCCTTCTTTGATACAGGATAAATCTATTCTTCCTTTTTCCTGAACCCAAAGCATTTAGTCTATAATCTTTGTGTACTACTTTTCTGCTTACTTTTCTGTTGTTCTTTTGTGTCTTCTCTTCACCTTTGCTTTGAAACATCTGTAACCACAAGGGGCCCTTAATTTGTATTTTAGTTTTGTTTCTTACAATCTTTTAAGCATTTAACATAAATTAAAAAAACACAAATATTTTCATCTCAACATTTTTCCTTTATACCCATCTCTGAACTGCAGTTGTTATGTCCACTAAAACTTATTTGCAGAGTGAAAACCTATAAAATGTGCAAAAGTGTTCTGAAAATAAAATAAATATCAGCTATTATATTGGTATGACTTGGTTCTCCTAGTTCTTTTCAATAGAGTTAGAATGCATAAATCTTTGGACTTTGTAGTCTATAACTCAAATGTCTTTTGTATTTTTACTGATTTTTAAGTGCTTTTTTAAATTTTATTTGTTAAACTATCATTTTACATTGCTTACGGTAATACAGACCTTTTGCCTTTTTTTCATATCCAAATCATAAGACAAATGCATCAGTTTAAGGTTTAGAAGGGTCTAGAGAAGTTTAAAGATGGGTTAGGCCAGGACACAGGAGAGAAACAGAGGCACTCAAAGACAATGGCAGAAACAAAGGTAAAGTTAAAGGAGAGGAAGGTATGATATGCCTCACGGTTCACTATACAAAGGCTCGAGAAAATTAGGATCACAGCCTACCATTTCATGAAACAGAACGAAAAGCTGATAGGACAAGTATAAAATGGACTTTAAGGAATTTGGCCCTATGTGTCATAGTCCACTGTGATTAAAAAAAAAAAAAGAAAACTCAATGTGGTGTAAAATGACTAGAAGCATTACATGTGCTGTGTGCTTTGCTTCTCACTCTCTTGCCACACCACAATTCATAATTCTTCAGTGGGAAGAATCCAGTATTCATTTTTTTGTATCACCACAAACCTGCCATTTTGTTATTTCTGACAATCCACTAATCACCAAGTTGTTACCAATTTGTTTTGTCTATTCAAATAACGTGTTCTCCATATCTTTTGCTGCAACTTTTAAGTTCAATAACAGTTTACATCTGCTTTCCTTAGCAGCTCAAATATAACCTACTTGCTGCCATGTTGACTTTAGTAGAAGTTAAATCTGATAGTGTTATGCTTTTCCTAGAACTTAAGCATAAAATCCCATTTCCTAAAGGAAGTACAACTTCCTCCCAGTGTCAAAGATGATCATTTATGGGCTTTCTCCATCTTTATACTTATTATTCACCATTAAGAAATTATGCATCTCCTTTTTTAAAGTTCTGATTACCTCATCCTTTCTTTATGCTGTTCCTTCCCCAATCTTTTATACATCTTAGTTTTCCTTCCATTACTTGTTCTTAACAGGCATTCCATCCTCCACAAATAATTTTTTTCATGACTACTTTGTGTCTCTACAATAATTATCATTTGTGAATTTATTGTTTCTTTCATGACTGCAGGCCTTTTAACTAGACAACTTGTGTCATAATCACATTTGTAACTCTAATGATCAGGATGTACCAATAACTCATAAAATGTTTCCTGAATAGATGTTCTTCTTTATAATAATTGTGAATGAAAGCCTGACTCAAAATCATGGCTGCTTTATAAAATAAACGCTTCTAGAAATGGAACCATTTGCCATCCCTATAAAATGGGAAAAAAAATTCTCTGACATTAGAATAACAGAAAAATAAATACTGAGTGTTTTAATGAGTATCAAACCCAAAAGTAGATAACCACTCAAACATAAAGATAGCGTCAAGAATGGCAGATGGCAATAATCACTATGCCTTAATCTCTCTTAATATCAATGGTCTCAATTCCCCAATTAAAAGACATAGACTAGCAGACTGGATACGTAAACAGGACCCAGCATTTTGCTGCATGCAGGAAATGCACCTCAGTGTCAAAGACAAACACTACCTCAGAGTAAAAGGCTGGAAAACAATTTTACAAGCAAATGGCCCCAAGAAACGAGGTGGAGTAGCCATCCTAATATCGGATAAAATTGATTTTCAACCTAAAGTCATCAAAAAAGACACAGAAGGACACTACATACTGATCAAGGGAAAAATCCACCATCAAGAACTCTCAATTCTGAATATCTATGCTCCAAATGCAAGGGCACCCTCATTCGTAAAAGAAACTTTACTAAAACTCAAAGCACACATCGCACCGCACACAATAATAGTGGGTGACTTCAACACCCCGCTCTCTGAAATGGATCGTTCAGGAAAGCAGAAACTAAACAGGGACACAGTGAATCTAATTGAAGCCTTGGACCAAATGGAACTAACAGATATATATAGAACATTTCATCCTAGAGCTAAAGAATACACCTTCTTCTCAGCTCCTCATGGTACCTTCTCCAAAATTGACCATATAATTGGTCACAAATCAGACCTCAACAGATACAAGAAGATAGAAATAATCCCATGCCTCCTATCAGATCACTATGGAATAAGGGTGGTCTTCAATGGCAACAAAAACAAAAGAAAATCCATGTACACATGGAGGCTGAACAATGCTCTACTCAATGATAACTTGGTCAAGGTGGAAATAAAGAAAGAAATCAAAGACTTTTTGAAAGTTAATGAAAATGAAGGCACAACATACCCTAATTTATGGGACACAATGAAAGCAGTGCTAAGAGGAAAATTCATAGCCCTGAGTGCCGCCAAAAAGAAACGGGAGACAGCATACACTAACAGCTTAATGGCACACCTGAAAGCCCTGGAACAAAAAGAAGCAAATACACCAAAGAGGAGTAGAAGGCAGGAAATCATCAAACTCAGGGCTGAAATCAATCAAGTAGAAACAAATAAAACCATACAAAGAATCAACAAAACGAGGAGTTGGTTCTTTGAGAAAATCAACAAGATAGATAAGCCCTTAGCCAGACTAACCAGAGAGCACAGAGATAGTATCCAAATTAATAAAATCAGAAACGAAAAGGGAGAGAAAACAACAGAAACTGAGGAAATTCAAAAAATCATCAGATCCTACTACAAAAACCTGTATTCAACACAACTAGAAAATCTTGAGGAAATGGACAATTTCCTTGACAGATACCAAGTACCAAAATTAAATCAGGATCAAATAGACCATCTAAACCGTCCTATAACCCCTGAAGAAATAGAAGTTGTCATTGGAAGTCTTCCAACCAAAAAAAGCACAGGTCCAGATGGTTTTAGTGCAGAATTCTATCAGACCTTCAAAGAAGACCTAACACCAATACTCTTCAAACTGTTCCACAAAATAGAAACAGAAGGAACACTACCCAACTCGTTCTATGAAGCCACAATTACACTAATACCAAAAGCACACAAAGATCCGACAAAGAAAGAGAATCTCAGGCCAATCTCTCTTATGAATATCGATGCAAAAATACTCAATAAAATTCTTGCCAACCGAATCCAAGAACACATCAAAACGATCATCCACCACGATCAAGTAGGCTTCATCCCAGGGATGCAGGGATGGTTCAATATAAGGAAATCCATCAATGTAATCCACTACATAAACAATCTCAAAGAAAAAAACCACATGGTCATCTCATTAGATGCTGAGAAAGCATTTGACAAAATTCAGCATCCTTTCATGCTAAAGGTCTTGGAAAGATCAGGAATTCAAGGCCCTTATCTAAACATAGTAAAAGCAATTTACAGCAAACCGGTAGCCAGCATCAATCTAAATGGAGAGAAACTTGAAGCAATCCCACTAAAATCAGGGACTAGACAAGGCTGCCCTCTCTCTCCATATCTTTTCAATATAGTACTTGAAGTTCTAGCTAGAGCAATTAGACAACAAAAAGAGGTCAAAGGGATACAAATTGGAAAGGAAGAAGTCAAACTATCACTATTTGCAGACGATATGATAGTATACATAAGCGACCCAAAGAACTCCACCAGAGAACTCCTACAGCTGATAAACGACTTCAGCAAAGTGGCCGGATATAAAATCACCTCAAGCAAGTCAGAAGCCTTCCTATACTCAAAGGATAAGCAGGCTGAGAAAGAAGTAAGAGAAATAATACCCTTCACGATAGCCACAAACCATATTAAGTATCTTGGCGTGACTCTAACCAAACAAGTGAAAGATCTGTATGACAAGAACTTCAAGTTTCTGAAGAAAGAAATTGAAGAAGACCTCAGAAGATGGAAAAATCTGCCATGCTCATGGATTGGCAGGATTAATATAGTAAAAATGAGCATCTTACCAAAAGTAATACACAGATTCAATGCAATCCCCATCAAAATCCCAACTCAATTCTTCATAGAGTTAGAAAGAGCAATTCAAAAATTCATCTGGAATAACAGAAAACCCAGAATAGCTAAAACTATTCTCAAGAGTAAAAGAAGCTCTGGGGGAATCAGTATCCCGGACCTCAAGCTGTACTACAGAGCAACAGTGTTAAAAACTGCATGGTATTGGTACAGTAACAGACATGTAGATCAATGGAACAGAATTGAAGACCCAGAAATGAATCCACACTCCTATGGTCACTTGATCTTTGACAAAGGAGCTAAAACCATCCAGTGGAAAAAAGATAGCCTTTTCAACAAATGGTGCTGGCTCAGCTGGAGGTCAACATGCAGAAGAATGCAAATTGACCCATCCTTATCTCCTTGCACTAAGCTCAATTCTAAGTGGATCAAAGATCTCCACATAAAACCAGACACACTGAAACTAATAGAAGGGAAACTAGGGAAGAACCTTGAACATATGGGCACAGGGGAGAATTTCCTGAACAGAACTCCAATAGCTTATGCTCTAAGATCAAGAATAGACAAATGGGACCTCATTAAATTACAAAGTTTTTGCAAGGCAAAAGACACTGTCAAAAAGACAAAGCGGCAACCAACTAACTGGGAAATGATCTTTACCAACCTTACATTTGACAGAGGACTAATATCCAATATATACAAAGAACTCAAGAAGTTAGACTCCAGAGAGCCAAATAACCCTATTAAAAAATGGGGTACAGAGCTACACAAAGAGTTCTCACCTGAAGAATATCTAATGGCTGAGAAGCACCTAAAGAGATGTTCATCATCCTTAATCATTAGGGAAATGCAAATCAAAACAACCCTGAGATTCCATCTCACACCAGTCAGGATGGCTAAGATCAAAAACACAGGAGACAGCAGTTGTTGGCGAGGATGTGGAGAAAGAGGAACACTCCTCCACTGCTGGTGGAATTGCAGGCTGGTACAACCACTCTGGAAAGCAGTCTGGCGGTTCCTCAGAAAACTGGGCATGACACTCCCGGAGGATCCGGCTATACCACTCCTGGGCATATACCCAGAGACTTTACCTGCATGCAATAAGGACACATGCTCCACTATGTTCATAGCAGCCTTATTTATAATAGCCAGAAGCTGGCAAGAACCCAGATGTCCCTCAACGGAGGAATGGATTCAGAAGATGTGGTATATCTACACAATGGAATACTACTCTGCAATTAAAAACAATGAATTCACGAAATTCCTAGGCAAATGGTCAGATCTTGAAAATATCATCCTTAGTGAGGTAACCCAATCACAAAAGAACACACATGGTATGCAGTCACTGATAAGGGGATATTGACCCAGAATCTCGGAATACCCTAGACACAATCCGCATATCAATAGATTTCTAAAAAGATGGAAGGAGAGACCCCTGGTCCTGGAAAGACTGGATGTAGGGGAACGCCAGGACAGAGAAGCGAGAGGGGGTTGAATGGAGAAAAGAGTGAGGGAAGGGGGCTTATGGGACTTTCGGGGAGGGAGGAAACGGGAAAGGGGAAGTGATTTGGAATGTAAATTAAAAAAATAAAATAAAAAAAAAGTGATATGGAAGAAAAATTACTTCCGTCCTTAACCTGATGTGTCATTTTAACACTGACTAGAGCCATCTGAGAAAAGAGCTTGCACTGAGGAGTTATCTAGATCAGATAAGCCCTTGGGCACGGCTTAACTGTTGAATAATATAACCTGACCCAGCCCACTGTAGGCAGTTACACACCTATGTAAGTACTCCTCAGAATGAGCCTGGGAGTAAACCAACAAGCAACATTTCTTCATGGTTTCTTCTTCAAGATCTTACCTGACTTCCTGAACATTGGGCTTTTACTCGAAAGTAAAAGCCAAATAAACCCAGTTGTCCCCCAAATCACTTTGGGTCAGAGTATTTTATCAAAGCAACAGACATCAAATGAGAATAATAACAAAAGTCATTATTGAAATAAAATATGAGTCTAGAAATTTCAAATTTTTTTGAAATTTTTTTTGAAAATTGTTTTGAACAAATATTCAATCATAGCAAAAGTTAGGTGATATATCTTTCCTTTATGTTAGAGACTACTTGCTGAAAATCCTTAACAAAAAATTGGCTCATGCATATTTTTCAAGCCTCCATACTAATGTTCATTCATCAATGAATTTTTCCCAGACTGATTCATCCAGGTGAGCTTATCTGTAGATGTTCTCCATCACATCTTCTGTGCACACATTGCTTTGCCTTGCTTTCTCTTAAGGTTTACTTGGGTATTTTCTGTTCTGTCACATAATGAGTTTTAGAAAATGGAGGACTTTGTGCACCTTGAATTCTGCACTATTCATACCCCACATATCCAGCCGGGCGGTGGTGACGCACGCCTTTAATCCCAGCACTTGGGAGGCAGAGGCAGGAGGATTTCTGAGTTCGAGGCCAGCCTGGTCTACAAAGTGAGTTCCAGGACGGCCAGGGCTACACAGAGAAACCCTGTCTCGTAAAACCAAAAAATAAAAAAAATAAATAAAAAATAAAAAATAAATACCCCACATATAACTTATATTAATTATTAGACAAGTAAGTGCAAATAAATATGGATTACATATATGGCAGCTCATCTCAAAGAAACATTGATTATCAGTATAGCAGGAAAATTTGTCCATGAAGCAGTGGAACTTCGAGGAGGGGGGACAGCTGTGCTCAACATGACGAGCCTCATTCTTACAGCTTAGTATCATTGCACATTTCACTATGACCAATATACTTTTCCTCACAGTTTACAAAACTGTTCTCTCGTAATTGAGTTTTCTGTGTGTGCAGTGTGTGCTATGTAGCTCTGCTTTATATGTTGCCATTTTGCACTCTAATTCTCTGTGTGTTGTGAGGGGTTGGTTATTTAACAAAGAGTTAATAAATATGGTGTGGGAGTGCCTGTCAATGGAGCATATTATGGAAGGTCTTGTGCTCACAATAACCTAGTGACATCAGTGGACTATATGGAAGACAGTATGTCCCTCCTCCACCAAATTCAGATGGTGGTAACTGAGGCTTAATCAGTGATTCTACCATGATGGTATAATGTTTGTGGATTGAGTACTCTCATTTGCAAAAGAGATCTCAGAAACATCTTGTTCATTCTGCTATACCCATGCTTAAAGATGTCTGTTTATAGGTAAGAGTACCCTAGCCAAACACAAACAGCTAGTATTATAATCTTAGACTTCTCATCCTTCAAATTTTAGTAAATAAATTCATACTGTTTTTAAGCCAGGCCATCTGATGCTTCTCTCCAGAGAAGCCCAAATGAACCAATGACAGTTTTTAGAGTGTAGTCAATGAATCATCAAGTCATTGTTCCTGATTGCCCCATCCACAAACAGGTAGTGAGACATCAAGGACAAGGGAGATTCATAGGGAAAGAGGTCCTTGTCAGTTCAGCACTGGCTAAGCCTCATATCTGAACATTAAGTTCTACCAAAATGATCAGTGTTCTGAGAATGAAATGATTACAGATTTGCCTTAAAACTCCCTTTATTTTTCTGTGAGCTGGCATCCGCAGGCTAAAAGTAAAAGAACAAGTACAATTTTCTAAGAAAAATTCTTGAAGATAGTACCCAGAAGATTAGTCTTTTAAACCTGAAAAGTTACAATGCGATGTTTTCACCATCTCTCCTGTCTATAACCTCAGTATTTTGTGGCTGTCAAAATGACACATTTGCTTACTTCTCTGACCTTTAGGCACTTTAGACTTTAGACACTATCCTGGACTTCTGAACATATCCAACTTTCTTTGCCTTAGATCAGAGGTTCTCAACCTTTCTTATGTTGCAACCCTTTAATACAGTTCCTCATATTGTGGTGACTCCCTACCAAAAAATTATTTTGTCACTACTTCAAAACTGTCATTTTTCTACAGTTAGGAATGATCAAGTAAATATCTGGTATGCAGGCCATCTGCTATGTGACCCCTGAGAAAGGGTTCATCAACCCCTAAGGGATTGAGATACACAGGTTGAAAGCCACTAATTTAGAATCCTCTGGTGACAGTTGTAAGTGTGCATGTTCTTCACTCTCTGGAAGAAATAGTGAATGAACATATGCTTCTGATGGACAGCTTAGCCCCATGACTGTCTGTACCGTATCACACCACTAGCCAGCACTAACTAGATGTGGGACTTTAAGATATTTCTTAAACTATTTGTCATTCTTTTCAGCATTTTAAATACAAAAAATTTATAATATTTGCTACTCAAATGTAGCAGAGGATGGCCTTGTCTGGCATCAATGAGAGAAGAAGCTCTTGGTCCTGTGAAGGCTTGATGCCTCACTGTAGAGGAATGAGAGGGTGGAGAGGCGGGAGTAGGTAGATGGGTGGGGAAATCCCCTCATAGAAGCAGGGGTAGAGGGGATGGGATAGGGGTTTCCAAGGGGAAACCGGGAAAGGGGATAACATTTGAAATGTAAATAAATAAAATATCCAATAAAAAAAGAAAAAAAGAACCTAAGATGGCAAAATATGTAAAAGATCAGGAACATGCCCAGCACATAGCAAACATTTAAAAATAAGTCGTCAATAGTCACATAATTCAATGCAGAGTAGCCTATCACTGTGACCTTAATAGCTCTTCCAGTTCAGTAAAGACATGTTTGGAAAAAAAGTGTAACTACTTGTAAAGTACTCAAAAGTTGATTTAAAATATTATTCAGGAGATGCCAAAGTAGGCCTTAGTGTATGTCCCATTTCTTTTGGAAGTTATTCAAACAATCTGCTAATAGTTCTTTCTTCGTTTCAGCAGGCAGCTCTCTGGAGACAATGCCTCCAAGCATCAAAACTTGACATTGAAATATGAAGATCATAAGACTGATGTGTGCTTTAATAAATGCCAGCAGTATATTTAAAAATAAAATCTAATTAGAAAATTCAGTGAACCCTACCCCATGTGTATGAGTGCTTGTTGGAGTGTAGATGAAGAAGAGGGTCTATTTTTAGCACAATCAGTATTGTATTAAATCCATTGAAGAAGAATGGCAAACCTAACAATGAAGAAAGAGGTTAATGCCCTTCCAAGCCAGTCTCCAAAGTTCAGAACCGTTCTATTTTTAAACTGTGGTGTGTGAGGAAATGTGTGCTGAAAATAGGTACAGGTCATGTGTCCCAGGAGAATTTAAAACATCAGTATACTGCATTCTCACAGACTATGAAATGGGCTTAGAGTATCATCCTGTCCTCTGACCTTTAATTTGTAGAATAGATATTTTTAAAGCAAGAAAGAAAAATTCGAGTGAGTACTTAGTGTAATTTTGAATAACTTTTAAATGTCTATAATTGAGTATTTAAAAATGCCTCCTAATTTTAATTTGTTAAAATTAACAAAATAGGTGAGATGCATTGCATCATAAAGCTATGCCTGACACCCAAAGTTATCATGTACTTATGAAATGGGCACAAGTAACAAAATGCCAAATTATCATGTACTTATGTGAAAAGATAAAGAAGATGTGTGTGACCTTTTGGGGATTCTAATTCTAAACAACATTCATAAAGAATTTAAGTCTTTTCTCTCTTGACCTAGAGTTTTTGATGTTGTTATTGTTTGAGATGGAAAACCACTTGCATTGATTTTTTTTTTTTTAATGTGTGCAAGATATTGACCAAGACATGACTGGAAAGGTAAATCAAGAGAAGCATATTTTAGTCTCAAAGGAATGTTTCTGTACTGTAAAAGACAAAAATAAAGTTTAAAAAAAATTGAAAGAATGAAAAGAACGAGAAGTTAAAAGCAAAATCCCATTAAGAGAAATCCAGAAGATGCAGGAAATCACCCATAGTTAATTGGTAGAACAAGGCTACATAGACGAAAATAGCTGACAAAAGTAAGTGTTCACGGAGACCAAGAGCACTCGGGGAAGGCCTCAAAGGAAAGGTTTGCTCTGAATGTGGAAGCAAATGTGAAATGTGACTAGAATGAAGAGTAGAAGATAAAGTCTAGAGAAAGAGAACATGGTAAAACAGAGAAATCTATACTAAATCAAGCTTCTAATTCAGTGTTTTCTCTGTTCAAGAAAGAAAGAAAGAAATTGTTGAATAAAATACATTTGTTCAACAATGATTTAAGATAGAGGTTTGTAAAGACAAATTAAATATAAAGGTTTTTTTTATCGTTAAACTACTTTTTTTTCTCTTGAGGAAAAACATACCTTTCACCATAACTAAGATAGTGGTGAAATTATTGTTCATATTAGAAAAGATGACTAAACAAGAGAACTAACACTAAAATGATGGTGACTGAAACCAAATTTAAAAGTAGCCAACGTAGCCATCAATATTTATGGACATAGAAGGACACTAAGATTTGAGATGAATACATTTAAAAGCTATTACCTTACTTTAGTGCCTTTGTGTGTGTGTGTGTGTCTGTGTGTGTGTGTTCAGTTGTGCCCAAGCTATGGTATATATGTGGAAATCAGAAATCAAGCTGCAAGAGATTTCCCTTTCCTTCCTTTATTTTGGCTCCCAGAGTTGGGTAGTAATTTGTGGATTAAATTCAGGCCGGAGTTTTTATTAACAAGTACCTGTGCTCACTAGTACCTGTTTTCACTGGCACTAGTGGAAACATTTTCAGCAAGGTTCTCCACTGTTCCAAATTCAAATTATTTGCTTTCCATGCTTTTAACTTAGAATTATGAAATGAGAATATTACACAAAATAAATGTATATTTTTAAAACTAGCACCCCAAATATATTTATGAACTATAAAGAGTCTTATTAAATCATGAAAGTAATCATGGATTCTCATTTTGTGCTTAGTTTTGGAAGACTGTCTTAGCATCTATGGAATGAGATGATTGCCTGAGTGCCTATTCTGTTGCCATAATAAAATACCTAAGAAAATTAACTTGAGTAAGGGTTAAAACTATGTCTTCCAGTTTCAGGGGATATAGTTCAGGCGCTAGAGTTCTGCTGTAAAGAAATAGCAGCAAACCAAGAATGTGCATCGTGGTAGGAGCAGGAGACTGGTTAGTGACACTGAATCTACACTCAGAAAGTGGAGAGAGAACTGGAAATGGGTTTCAGGATACAAAATGTCAAGCCTGACCACAGTAACTTATGTCCTCCAACAAGGTTCTACCACCTAATGGTTACACAACTTTCTGAAATGGTGCCGCCACCTCGGGACCAAGAATTCAATTATGTAAACCTATGAGAAGCATCTCATATTCAAACCACTACAGTAATGAATGTCATTTAGAAGTAATAATGATGGTGATGGTGTTTAGTGAGGGCAGTAGAGGTGGCTGTAATGATAAAGATGATTGTATGATAATAACATTGATTTTTCTAAACATAATTTTAGGGAAAACAGTATGCCATGTGTTTGAGGAACTTTGCTTTTGGTATCATATCATCAAATAAAACATATTATTGCCACTATAGGATGGCATGTCAGTATAGATGAATCTCTATAGCCTGTGAGGTGAGGTGAGATGGAAAAATGACAGAGACCCATCAATACTTGCAAATATCTGAGCTTATCAATGTGCTGATCTAATCATATATATTGAAAGTCAGATGTCACAATAGAAATGGAACACTGTGTCTTAGTTAAGGTTTCTATTGCTGTGATAAAACACCAGGGCCAAAAAGCAAGCTGGGGAGGAAGGGGTTTATTATCTTACACTTCTACATTGTAGCCCATCACCAAAGGAAGACACGACAGGAACTCAAGCATGGCTGGGACCAGCAGCCAGGAACTCTGCAGAGGCCATAGAGAGGGATGCCTTGAGGCTAAGGGTTTCAGCTGGTCTTCTGTATAAGCTGGATTCCCAAAGAAGTATACTTCAGTGAATGTGAGTGCAAGCAAGCTAAAAACAAACACTGCCTTCCTTCTTCCATCTTCCTTACATAGGCCCCTAGCAGAAGGTATGGCCCAGAGTAAGGGTTTGCCTTAAGATCTGGATTAAAAATGTGTGTAGATCTGGATCAAAGCATATGTCATCCCACCTCAAGATCTGGATCAAAGGCATGGCTTCTTACCTGAAGATTTGTTTCTCAGGTAGTCCACTTCTGGACTATAGTTTATTCTAGATATAGGCAAGTTGACAACCAAGAATAGTCATCACAAAGAATGACACGGAAACTTTGAGATCCTTAGAGTGCTTAGAATTTTGAGAATTTAGAAATGACTTCTCCTACCCTAGTAATGCACATGATTTATGTTTTTACAACATTTATTTTAATAGTTCTGAACCACTTTACAGTAAAGTTTGAACTTTAGAAATTGAATAAGTGAAAATCAATACATGTTCACACTATTTAAATTAACTTGAGAGAAAATACGTTTTAAGCTAATTGTAAGTGAGAACACATTTGTGGGGCAGAAAACAACAGTACCAAAGAGGAATGTTTCATATTATAATATGATTGTGTGATATTATATTAAGCAATACAAATTATTTCCACAGTTGTTTCCCTGAATAAAAAATGTATCATAATAATTGTTTGTAATAAATTATTAAAATATCAAACATAATATTTTGTTTAAGCAGAATTTTAATTAATTTTTAGAAATATATATACACACATTCTCATTCTATAGCACATTTGCATGAGATACATAGCATACATACATACAGAGGCATTCTCATTCCATACCACATCTGCGTGAGATAGGTACAAAGCAGGCATACACGTGCATTCTCATTCTGTACAACATCTGAATGAGATACATAGCATGCATACACATAAGTTCTTACTTAAATTTATTTTTTCAAAGAAAATAAATTTTAAAAGTTATAGCAAATATCAATTTATCTGCAATTTATTTCTTAACATTAAGCAAACTTAATTCCTTAAAGAAAAATGATGTAATTCTTGTGTTTTGTGATGAGACAAATGGACTAGATTCTGGAACAATATAAAAATAAAAATAAAATCAACTCAAGCAAGTCAGTAGCCTTCCTATACTCAAAGGATAAGCAGGCTGAGAAAGAAATAAGAGAAATGATACCCTTCACGATAGCCCCAAACCAGATAAAGTATCTTGGTGTGACTCTAACCAAAGAAGTGAAAGATCTGTATGACAAGAACTTCAAGTCTCTGAAGAAAGAAATTGAAGAAGACCTCAGAAGATGGAAAAATCTGCCATGTTCATGGATTGGCAGGATTAATATAGTAAAAGTGACCATCTTATCAAAAGTAATATACAGATTCAATGCAATCCCCATCAAAATCCCAACTGAATTCTTCATAGAGTTAGAAAGAGCAATTCAAAAATTCATCTGGAATAACAGAAAACCCAGAATAGCTAAAACTATTCTCAAGAGTAAAAGAACCTCTGGGAGAATCAGTATCCTGGACCTCAAGCTGTACTACAGAGCAATAGTGTTAAAAACCGCATGGTATTGGTACAGTGACAGGCATGTAGATCAATGGAACAGAATTGAAGACCCAGAAATGAATCCACACTCCTATGATAACTTGATCTTTGACAAAGGAGCTAAAACCAACCAGTGGAAAAAAGATAGCCTTTTCAACAAATGGTGCTGACTCAACTGGAGGTCAACATGCAGAAGAATGCAAATTGACCCATTCTTATCTCCTTGCACTAAGCTCAATTCCAAGTGGATCAAGGACCTCCACATAAAACCAGACACACTGAAACTAATAGAAAGGAAACTAGGGAAGAACCTTGAACATATGGGCACAGGGGAGAATTTCCTGAACAGAACTCCAATAGCTTATGCTCTAAGATCAAGAATAGACATGGGACCTCATTAAATTACAAAGTTTTTGCAAGGCAAAATACACTGTCAAAAAGACAAGGCGGCAACCAACTAACTGAGAAATGATCTTTACCAACCCTACATCCGACAGAGGGCTAATATCCAATATATACAAAGAACTCAAGAAGTTAAACTCCAGAGAGGCAAGTAACCCTATTAAATAATGGGGTACAGAGCTAAACAAAGAGTTCTCACCTGAAGAATATCTAATGGCTGAGAAGCACCTAAAGAGATGTTCATCATCCTTAGTCATTAGGGAAATGCAAATCAAAACAACCCTGAGATTCCATCTCACACCAGTCAGGATGGCTAAGATCAAAAACACAGGAGACAGCAGTTGTTGGCGAGGATGTGGAGAAAGAGGAACACTCCTCCACTGCTGGTGGAATTGCAGGCTGGTACAACCACTCTGGAAAGCAGTCTGGCGGTTCCTCAGAAAACTGGGCATGACACTCCCGGAGGATCCGGCTATACCACTCCTGGGCATATACCCAGAGACTTTACCTGCATGCAATAAGGACACATGCTCCACTATGTTCATAGCAGCCTTATTTATAATAGCCAGAAGCTGGCAAGAACCCAGATGTCCCTCAACGGAGGAATGGATTCAGAAGATGTGGTATATCTACACAATGGAATACTACTCTGCAATTAAAAACAATGAATTCACGAAATTCCTAGGCAAATGGTCAGAACTTGAAAATATCATCCTTAGTGAGGTAACCCAATCACAAAAGAACACACATGGTATGCAGTCACTGATAAGGGGATATTGACCCGGAATCTCGGAATACCCTAGACACAATCCGCATATCAATAGATTTCTAAGAAGATGGAAGGAGAGACCCCTGGTCCTGGAAAGTCTGGATGTAGGGGAACGCCAGGACAGAGAAGCGAGAGGGGGTTGAATGGAGAAAAGAGGGAGGGAAGGGGGCTTATGGGACTTTCGGGGAGGGAGGAAACGGGAAAGGGGAAATGATTTGGAATCATGTAAATAAAAAAAACTTAGAAAATAGAAAAAAATAAAAATTAAAGAATAAGTCCCACTAAAATACAAAATCAGTCACCAGCTACTAGTTCTGGAATAAAGACTTCAAATATACAAAATGTCTCATGGTATAATGGTTGTAAACACCTGGTAAAATGGAATGAGGGTATAAAAGGACATCGTATATAACATGAAAATATTTTGTGGTTTTAAAATCATTCTAAAGTAATTAGTTTTATATCTATGTATGTCAGTGAAGAAAAAAGTGATTCCTGCCTACAACCCCCTTGATCTTGGTCCCTTTTAAACTCAAATTAATTATAACAGTGTTCCATAATTATTGCAAATATTAAATAAGGTGATATATACTGATTTTAAAATTACAAATTTAAGTTATTCTACATGGGTGTAATTATTTCTGTTCTTTCAGTTCTTGTTGGGTGGTAGGTACCTTAAATAGTTCTATTAAAAAAGATAAAAATTTATTGTTTGTATTAAAGATTATACCCTAGAACAGAAATTTGGTATTACTTTTTTTGAAATAGGTTTATAATGTATATAAATACTTTGTACAAATCACAGCAGACAAAATTTGTTTAATAATCATTTTTTTTTACTTTTAGTTAACTAGGAAAGCCAGAAATGGAGAGAACGGATATAGCAATTTATATTATTTTAATGAAAGACCTAGTCAAACATTACCTATTTCTACCACAATAACTATTTTCAAGACTGAAAATGAGCCTTTTGTTAAAATTTGAAGCTTTTGATCTGTGTAATTGTCAAATCCATAGAGACAGAACAACAGGGGTTGCCAGCTTAGGTGAAGCAAACTAGAGATCTTGTTTAAATTGTCTGAGAGTTTTAATTACAATGGAAACATTTTCAGGTACAAGTAGTAGAGATAATTAAAGATTTAATTGATACTTGCAATCTTCATACTTTGAATGATTCAATTTATAAATGTTATGTTATGCTTATGCGTAGCTAGCATGGAATTCAACATGTTTCCATAAAATGACACCCATCCTTCATCTCTAATCCTTGTCTTCTGCCTGACTGTGCACATTGTCATGTACACCAGCGAGTGCAATGCCACATTCTCCACATTGTGTGAACCAACACAACCAACGCTCCTTCTACATGACTATCCTTTCTCCCCAAACTGAAAACCTCACAGGCCTCAAAGCACACAGACTTTTCCCTGTCTGTACAGGTTCATTATCACTAGATTTCTTGTATCCTCCACATGCTAGTTTCAGTGATACTGTAGTATTGGTGCACACCTGCAGAACGGGCTACTGCATTCTTCAATTTAAACACATCTAACTTCCTGTGTTTTATAGGCATCTGTGACAAGATGTGAAAGGCCGAATGGCTTAAATGATACAGACATTTCCCCATACTTCCAGAATCCTGGAAGTCAAAACTGAAACAATGCTAAGTTTCCTCTTAGACTGCACTCATATAAAGTTACCCCAATTTGACTTTGTTTGAACTCAATTACATTTTAATCTATTTTCTCTTAATGAATTTGTAATTACTAGTGTATACATTTTGGAGAAACACAGCTAAGTCTATGACATTGAACAAAACCTAAAATCCTAACTGATATAAATGATAAGTCTGCTTAACCCACAACTTGAAGACTGTTCATCTGGTAATTAATCGTACAGCTAGGTTTCGAAGCAGGTATTACTGGAAAATTACTAGAGTCCACGTTATTTAAAAGCAATTGACATCTAGTTTCCCTCTCTACTTATTGAGTAAAATATATAAATATATAATATGATTAGCACAGAATAAACCATTGGTTATGATAAAGAATGACACTGAGAGACATGCTGTAATTTGGGGAATTGACATAAAAGTATCAAAAAGGAATCAAGGAGAAATGTGTACTAGGCCTGCAGCTGTGTTGAGATAAACAGCTTTTATTTCCTTTTTTCAGATATAAAACTAAAGCTAGTTTGCTAATGTAAATATATTTAACTGGCTAGTCTCGATGCAATAGAAATCAAACAAAATTAAAATTGGGAAACTGTATAACACTGATGGTCACTCCTGTTCTAACTTTAACTCTTTTTACTCCAATAATTTAAATATTAAATAAGTATTTCTTGCCCTTGAAGTTTCTTTCATAGTATTTAAGACTCAAATTATCTAACGCTTGCAATAAAAGCTTTCTATAAGGCAAAAGAGAATGTCCCAATTAGAGAAACAACCTGAAATCTTCCATCTGAGAGACATAGAATCAAGGGAAATATTTAAAGTTAAATGAGAGTAGGTTTTTAAATTGTCATTCAACGTCTAGATACACTTTCAAAACATTTCTAAAACAATAATGTGTCCTTTTCTGAGGTGAGTTTCTTACATACTTAATTAAATATCTTGTAGTTTAAGAGTCAAATCATCAAATGAATGTTAGCTGCAATTTCGAAACAAGGTAAAGTTTTCTTTCAAAGTAACTTCTAATTCTTTCTTTTATTTTAATGGAATGTAAGTTACAGCTCACTTTCAACTCTATTCTGTCAATAAAAGAGTTTTATTATGTATAATCCCTTGACATTTGCAAAGCTATTTTTATTATTTATAATTAACTATGTTGAATACATGCATACATAACTTCCTCCTTCAACCAGATTTAGGCTTCCGGGTACTCACTTATTTTAGGAAGCATACTTGACTATGTAAGTAGACTTTGAGTCATATCCCCTTAAGGTTTAGATTCAGATTCTATAAATCTGGATTAGAGCCTAGTATACTATGCTTTAGAAAACCTTAACATAACATAGAAATGCTTTGATTCTTTTTAATTTTTTTAATATTTATTATTTTAATATGCTTTCTCAAGTGCTTGAAGTAATAATCTCATGCATATGACATCCTTAGAAGTAAGACCACTTAAAATTAACTTTGGTTAGCTATTTCAATATACTTATTTTTTTATTCTTGGACTCTCAGAATCTAAATCTTATTTAAAATGGATCAAACTGAACCATGACACAAATATGGTGTCACCAACACAAAAAGTTGATGACAGAGAGCAATGTGAGTCCTAAAAAGTGATTCTAGTTTCTTTCTTGTCAAGGAGAAGGAAGGAATTCAGGAGAAGATAAAGAAAAATTGGGAAGCTTTCTGACACAACAGAATGACATACTCAAGTAGAAGAGAAGAGCGTCAGAGGAGTCTGGGATATGTCTGTCCTTGAGGGAAAGTTTTAGGGAAGGGTGAACATTTGCTGCTTTTTCAGAGGACCCAGGTTCAGTTCCCAACACCCATTTGGCAGCCCTCAACTGTCTGTAACTACTGCTTTAGAATTCTGAACCCCTTTTCTGGTTTCTGCAGGCTCTGCTCACACATAGTGCACATGCACACACGTAGTGAAGGAGTTCATAGACACAAGGCTACTTTATACTACTGTTCACTGTCAAGTAGAAACAGAATATGAATCGTAAGTCTACTTAAAATTTCCAGTAGTTTTGTTAGTGATGAGGAGAAATATGAATTTGTATATACTTATTTAAATGTACTTTCAGAATGCAGTATATGTAAAATCATCATTAAAGTGAGAGTTTTTGGTTTTTATAGTCTACAGTACACAATCTGGAACACATTTTTTTGTGTGTGTTTATAACACATCTTGATTTGGATGCCAGATTTTCCTTAGAAACAACCTATATGTAGACTTCATATATTTCACAGCTCAAAGAACGTGTTTGCCTGTCCACGATCATCCAGACATATTTTTCTAAATCTGACAAGTTTTGAACTTTTCACTTAAATTGACTAGAATTCAGTAAACTGAAATTCAATTTTCAAGCATATTAGCCACACCTCATTTACTCAGGAACTCCATTTGTCTGGCGACCCCCACTGGTAAACAACAAAGCTCTAAGGATGACAGAGTATTTCTCTAAAAATTGACTTCATTTCTTGAATTTCTTGTGATTTTTTATTGAATCATCTTTCTGAGACCTATTTGGCTCATCTCTATGATTCTGTTAATAATGGGATTGCTCATTGGGTTTTTCATTATAAGTAAATGAGAAAACATAGGATACTCAATAAGCCACAAACCAGGGGTGCTTACACACATTGTGGTAGCAGTCCCCTTGGAAAAGTACTGAAAGTTACCATCTAGACCTGTAGGAACTTCCACAGTGTCCTACTTGGTGTTGCTATTGCTGTGATGAAATACCGTGGGTGAAACAACTTGTGGAGGAAAGGGTTTATTTGACTCACACTTCCGTATCACTCTTACTGAAGGAAGTCGGTGGGAACTCAAGCAGAACAATAACCTAGAGGCAGGAGCAGATACAGAGGCCACAGAGGAGTGCTGCTTACTGCATTGCTCCTCATGCCTTCTCAGTTGGCTTTATTACAGAACCCAGGACACTAGGCCAGGAGTGTCCATACTCACAATGAGTTCGGCCCTTCTATCTTGATCGCTACTATTAAAAATGCCCTATAAGCTTGTCTGATTGCAGCCCAATCTTAAGGAGGCATTTTCTCAATTGAGGTTCCCTCCTTTCACATGAGAATGGTTGGAAATAGGAATTATTTATTCTAGCTAGCACGTATAGAAGACATATAATCCTTTTATTTTATTTACAGGCTGTTTAAGCCTAGATTGGGCATGTTTTGAAGCTATTCTATCTTGCATCCCAGCCATATGTCCCTTGTTAATTGATATTTCTCCCGGCCACGTGTTCATAGTCCATCACTGTCCCTGAGGGGAGGCCTTCTCATGTCCTTTCTCTTCTCTCAGTCTCTCCTTAGACCCCTTCACTGAATCTTCAAGTTCTGCCTTTATCTCCCTACTAGCCATCAAAAGGTGCTAGCCTTTTATTAACCAATTAACTTTAAATTGGGAAGCAGGGTTTATAGCATCACTTGGAGTATGGGAGGATGCCCTCGCCTCAGCTGGGTCTTGGGGGCCAGTATTTAGCATTTGAATATGTAGCAGGACCAGAACAACCCCCTAAAATAGTTTCTGTCAAGCTGACATAAAAGTGACCAGCCAATACAGAATGCTTGTGATTGTATTTAACCTCAGCAAGCTCAGCTTGTTTCCTCACAACCCAGATGTTTTTACTTTTTAATTAAAATCTAATCATAACATCTCTCCCCTTCATCTAAATTGCCCTGCTCTATCTTGATGCTTTCCACAACCAAGTTCAAGGTGGCTTCTTCTTTAGTCATTGTTGTTGCATATACATATAAATGAATCAACATGTGAATGCATATGTTAAGTCATTTACAACCTGCTACATCTGTCTATTCAGGGTTTCATCATATAGATTTCTAGGGCTGCATTTCGTGAATGCCTACATTCTGTAGACAGACAGCCATGGCTACCTACATGATGACTCCACCAATGAAGTTTTTAAAGTCATGTGAATACACATACACCACTGAATTTTTAAAAAAAGTAAGTTCTTCAAGACCAGTGTGCTTACTCACCAAAATCATTCTGAATTACTTATTTATGGTTCATGATATTTTCTTTTTTCTGCTCTAAACTGTTAGACCAATTTTGTGGTGAAAAGAAAAATGAAAAGAAAATATATAAATGGCCATATAAGATAGAATGAATACATGAAATAATTTTTTTCTTAGTTTTCAAAAAAGTTTTGATTAAATATATTAAAGCAGCTATTGACAAGGCACACTCTGAATATCACATAATAAAGATACAAATGATGTTTTTATGAATATACTATGAAATATAAATTATGAATTTAAAAATACCACAATAATAAATGAATCATTATTAAATAATTTATCAAGAAGATATGTGTATGAGATAAAATGTGTTATTCAAAGCAGTTAAAAATTAAAACTCTAAAACAGCTATTTAAGAAATAAAATGATGATAGCATCAAATGTGCAAAATTATAATGGCATGGCAATAGTGATTTTAGTCTTCTATATCTTCAGACAATTGCAAAATCTAAAGCTTGGTATTTTGTTGGTGTCCATGTTTTGTGACTGATCAAGAAAACATAGTGAGGCCGAATAAACTTGGTTGATTTCTCTGATTCTTCTTTCTCTGTGAACTGGGTCATAACTTTCCTCCCTTTAAGTCTGTACTCTCTGGCATATGTGGGAATATAAAAACAAATTTACAAGCCGGGCGGTGGTGGCGCACGCCTTTAATCCCAGCACTTGGGAGGCAGAGGCAGGAGGATTTCTGAGTTCGAGGCCAGCCTGGTCTACAAAGTGAGTTCCAGGACAGCCAGGGCTACACAGAGAAACCCTGTCTCGAAAAACCAAAAAAAAAAAAAAAAAAAGAGTCAAAATACTGGTGCAAATAAAGATAAGAATTTCAAAAATAAAAAAAAAAACAAATTTACAGGTATTCTTAAATTATGTTCTTCTAACAAAAGAAGTCAAACATTGTATGTATTACGCAAATAATGATTCTTGTTACTTGTCCTCTTCTTCTGCATCCCTAACTTGCACTCAGATTAATTTGTACTGTCCTTTTGGGGATTAAAACAAAACAAAACACAACAGAAATCAGAAAACAAACATACAAACAGACAAACAAAAAAGACCTGACATACTTACTATTAAAAATTAGCTGAAATAGTTTTTAAGGAAAGAAATAAAAAGGAACCAAGAAGGTTCTTTACTTATTCACAGAGGACCTTATGGAACAAGACATGACCACTTGCACCATTAGCAATAAAACCAGCATTCTCCCTCTCTTTCTTATACATCTTCCCTTAAAGTTTGGAGACCTCAAATACAATGCTCTGTAATTTAAGTAGAATAGGTTAATTGCAAAAAATTGCAAGATATCAAATGCAAATTGTTTTTTAAAACTGTCACCAATTGGAATACACGTGTTGCCATTTACAGAAACATTGGCTTGCAGGTTTTATAAAACATTGTTCTCAGAGAAATAGAAGTCAAATGACTAGCCATTGCAATGCCTTCTCTGTAAACAAATGGCCTTGAAAGACTCTCAAAATGCCTGCAATTCAAGAGGATCCATTTCTGGTTGATGTTTAACCGCAGAGTTTTGGTGATTCCGGAGGCTAATGATAAAAGTGGCTATTTAGAATCTATCAAAAACCTTAACATATTAAAATCCCAAAGCAGTAATCCAGGCTGCCTGGTGCTTAAAGCATATACTGTTATCTTACAAAAGTGTGATCAGTAGAAATTTCTTTTGATTTTTTTTATTAAATTTATTTATCACTCCTTTACAACCCAATAACAGCCCTTCTTCTCCTCACAGTACACCCACATGCATGTCCTCCCCCATTCCACCTTCTGGATGTCAACAGTCTGGGTGTCAACACCCCTACACACAAAAGTACTCTACAGCCATAGAAGTCTTGTCTAAAGCTATGGGTTGATCAGACAGTGGAAGGAGAAAGCTTTATGAGAAATAGTATCTTCATCTGGTACTTGTAGAGCTGTATTTAGTTGAGCAAATTTACTTAAGATTTTAATTATTTTTACTATATTTGTTATAACATAAAAACTAAGAAAGTTTCTAAATTATGAGCAAGCATATTGGCTTCTCTTGGGCTCTCTTCCTCTGTTTATTTGTCTTTCCCAACTCCAATGTGTTGGTTTTTGCTTTATATTATTATATTATGATGCCTTAGAAGCATGTTTATTTTCTAACAAAAAGGTAGACCCAGATAGGAGGAATGGTGAGGATGGGGGATATTGGGAAGAATACAGAGAGGGACAGCCATAATCAAGATCTATTATGTAAGAAAAAAATCTATTTTCAATAAAAGAAAATTTTAAAAACTGATGTAAAAGTCTTAAATCCACTCTTTAGAAAGGTTACTGAAGATGCTATTCAGTGAAATGAATTATTGAAGTGTGTGTGTGTATGTGTGTGTGTTTGTGTGTGTGTGATTGAGAGGGAAGAGGGAAAGAAGGAGGAAGGGAGAGTGAGAATCTTAATTGGCTAGAATAACTGTTCAATCTATTTAAATAGCTAGTCTAAGGACAATATGACATTAAATTTCTAACAAAATGTGTTAAGACACATATCACAATATATAAATATTTTTACAACTTTGTTTATAACATAGTATTTTGACAATTTCTAATTCACAGCATTAGAAGGGAAAGTTTGTATTATTTCCCAAAGAATTAAAGTTTATTCACTGTGCTGTCCCAGATCTGATCTTCAGAGAGGAAATGGAGGACATATTTGGTAAACTGCACAGGGGAAAATGCCCTCTAGATGCCAGAGTGGCTGGTTCACTCTTCCTGAGCAATTTCAGAATCATTTACAGTTTCACATTTTACACATTTACTTGAGCCATTTTTGAAAACATATTACACAAAAACACAATCTTGCCATTTATTTTTTCTACTGGCCATTATTTTCAAATTATGTCATTACATCTGCAATAGTTAGCATCAATAACGCACCAAGTCCAGTCTCAAGAACTTAGCATTGTGTTATCCTCCAAACCATGTTTTTTTCTCATGTGTTTTTCTGTATAACAACTATTCATTGTTATTTCCTTTTATAAAAGTTTAACAAAATTATCAATCATCTTTTCTGACTAGATGTTCAAAATAATTTTCTATTATATAATATTGAAGGGGAACAATATGTTTTAATTTTTCTTAGAAACATTAAAAAATATTGAAATTAGAAAATATAATAGTAATATTTTTGTAGGGAAATATTTTGTTTCTACATTATTTTTGCTGATGTGAATAAAATGAGACACGTTTCAAATTTTGAGAAAAAATTTTTTTGATTAATATAAACAATAGAAACAAAATCCAATACAGGTAAAATCTCTTAAAATATCTACAATTTAGCAGGGCAGTTGTGGCACATGCCTGTAATTCCAGCACTTGGGAAGCAGAAGCAGGTGGATTTATGGGTTCGAGGCCAGCATGGTCTGCAGAGTGAGTTCTGGGATAGCCAGGGCTGTACAGAGAAACTCTGCCTCGGAAAAACAAACAAACAGAAAACCAAAAACAAACAAACAAACAAACAAAAAGATATCTACAATTTATGTTCATATTGAAAGGATCATGTGCCTATGATCCATATGATGTGTTTGAAGGTTAACTAAAAGATATTTTTCTTAATATTAAATGAATTAATTATTTAAAGAAAATGTGCTTAAGTACTGTGACAAAATATTCTATTTATGCTCATACAGAGAGTAGTTGCCTCTTAGGTATTCTTTCCAGGATAGTATTCCTTTTGTAGAAATGTACAGACTATAGGGACAGACCTTCATATCTCACCCTTCTCTTCTTTTCAATATCATTAGTTAGTATGGAGCTTGTGCCACAAGACCTTTGAGACAATCTAAATATCATTCATATTTCAGTGTTTTTTTTTTAAATCTAGCTACTGTTCCATGATCTCATGCACAACACCACACCTCCGTGAGTCACCCCTTCTCACAGACTTCTGAGCTCAGAGAGTCTCCTGACTATCTTGGATATGAGACAGACTGTCAAATACTGTAAGGATGGGCTTAATATCACAGATATTTGGGAAAAAATGACAGGAACGAAGCACCACTATATAAAGGATATATGCTATCCAAACTAGGTATATTTCAGCCAATTTAATTTAAGAAAATCATTAAATTAATTTCTATTTTATTACTTTCTTCGAATTATACTGACTGGAGTATACCTAGTTTTAAGAGTACAATATTTAGGATCCACTTGGGGTAAAGTGGATGATTTTCCTCCTCAAGGATATCTTGTAGGTTCAAAACAGCATTGTCTCTAAATAGTGGGAGGGAAAAATAAATTAAAAATCCAGCTGTCATCAGAAACCAAACAAAATAGCAAAAAAAAAGAGAATGATATTAAATGTGATATTTGGTCAACATTAGCCAAACCCAAATGGTGCCTAGTTAACTTTGTAATGAACTGTGTCTATGGCAACTTTAGTTATTTCTGCCAGTACTGAAGAGGACAGTACTGGAGTCTAAGGTATGAATCTGTGACAGTGTTCAGCTCCTAGTGAACACTGCTTAAACATGTGTCCATGTTAATGAAAAGTAGAAGAAAAGAAGTAAGAAAAGAAATAAGGATGGAAGGAAGGAGGGAAAGAAAGAGGAAAGACTGAAAAGCCATAGGAATGATGAAGGAAAAAGGCTTTAGTTAAGGTAAGTAAACTTATTTTCTTCTTGTTAGGAGATAGTTAAAACTTTAAGAATGCCTGTATCAAACAAACAGTGTGGGAAACAAGTATCATGTACATATAAAAGATGTCTGTTTCTGAGTTGTAAATATAACACAGGAAAATAACAGACAAAATGGAGTTAAAAGGCAATAGGTCTATGGCATTAAAATGAGAGGATGACCTTGTGCAGAACTAAGGATTTTCTGTGTAAAATGACAGAATAACATTGTATGGGAAACTTAAAATGAGATGATTTCAAAATTACAGACCCCAAATAGTGTGCTTTGTGTTACCAGTTGGACTATTTTAAATTGAACTGAGGTTTTAAATTATGCACAAATTGTACTAAATTGTAGATGTTTATAGGATGTTTAATACCTGTATCTAATGTGGAATCTTCAAATCAAGGTAAATGTGTTAAGTTTCTTCAAACCTTTGTCTTTTATGGCACAAATATCCAAAATTAATCTCAGAAATGGAGGGTGGTGGAGGTGGTGGTTGTTGCTATTGTTGCTTCTGCTACTGTTGTTGTTGCTGCTGCTGTTGCTGTTGCTGTAGTCAATGTCATCATCTCATAAGCAAATGAGAATTTCTTCATGATATATAACTTAGTGACCTGAGCGCATTCCCTTCTTATCTCTCCTTCTCTCTTAGTTTCTATGGTATCAACTGTTTGACATTCCACATCTGAGGAAACTCACATGACATGTTACTTTCTGTCCTTAGTTTACTTTTATCCTAATGATCTCTGATAACATTCGTTCTCACAAAGAACAGGATTTCATCCTCTTTTCTGACCATTTTCCTCTTGTTTATGTCTATCAAATTGTCTCTACTTGACGCCTAGAAATTTTGACCTATGCTGATATCAGGCAATTTTGTGATATAATACTATGGAATCTTGTCTTGTAGACATCGCTTTCAAATGCTCTAATCTAGTTAATAACCTTATGCCATTGTGCTTCCCTTTCACCTCTTTGGAAAGGTGACTTTAGTTTTCATGCTTCTTAAGATTAGAAATTTAACACAATCCTAGGGTTTTGATAATCGTTTCCAAGAGGACACTTGATGCTAGCTTATATGAAGGAGTTACCAAGAAATGTCATAATGATAACATAACATCACTATTGCTTACACCAATACATGCAATAGCACAATTTCCTATATCCTCATTTTAGCCCAAGGAAACACACATATGTCTAATCTGAGCTAAAAATCTGCAAAATGAAGCTAAACATGTAGATTATCTGGCTGTTTAGACAACAAGTAATGAGACAGGAAAAGGAGAGATCCTCTTTCCAATTCAGATTCCTGTGTGTGATTTGGAAATGGGGTTTGTTCTAACCAAGAAGAAATCAGATTTCATCTATAATCTTTCATTGATTGCCTTTGCTAACATCTGTTCTGTTTCCTTTGCTCTAATGTGAATGACGTTGAATAAAAATGTAAACTGAGTACATCTGTCTTCTTCTTTCCTAATTCCAGCTGGTGGGGTACCAGGTAGGTTGTTCAGCATCATGAAACAAAGGACAAGTAACACTGCACCTAGTCCTTATGGGACATTGCATTTTTCATTGAGATATATAAAAGCAAGATTAGAATTCCACATTTAAGCTGTAATTTCAAATGCAAAATAATATATAAACAAGGGTAATAAAATTGATATCATTTAATTAACATTATTGGATTCTAATCGTATTTGTTTTCACACTAAGTGACAAGTGACATTTTAAAAAATTTAAAAAAATTTAAACAAAGCTCATTACATTGGTACCGTATGTGGGTTACAAATTATGTATCATTTTACAAATGTAAATTAGTCATTGCTCCATACATACATGTTTTTCAATGCTGAACTCATACTTTTCTCCCAGCTTTGACTGGTATCCCCTTCCTGTCTGCTTGCCTTGCCACCTTTAGGAAATAGTTAACTTCAACTGCCGGAAACTGGTGGCTACGATGCCTCTTTTTGCCAACGCGGATCCCAATTTTGTGACGGCCATGCTGAGCAAGCTGAGATTTGAGGTGTTCCAGCCTGGAGACTATATCATTCGCGAAGGAGCTGTGGGGAAGAAAATGTATTTCATCCAGCACGGGGTTGCTGGCGTCATCACCAAGTCCAGTAAAGAAATGAAGTTGACAGATGGCTCTTACTTCGGAGGTTAGTAAACGCGCACAGTGCAAGGTCTCTGAACACACAAATCTAAAGTCTCTGAAATGTCACTCCGACGGTCTTCGGAGGCATCGCATGTTTGGTGATGTTGGAGAGGAGCTTTTATTTGAGTTCTGGCAGAAGCACTTGGAACATATCTATTTTCGAAGGTGCCGAGTTCCTTCCTTGTTCAGGTGTATGTATGAGTGTAGTGATGAGAGGAGAGTTGCAACCAGTTTGTGTGGAACCAGATAATACTCACTGAAAACATACAGAAACGACACAATTTTTTTCTTATTCAAACATCCCCAGAGTGTTGAATGACTCTTTTTCTAGCAGTTACAAGGTTTTCCTCTATTGTTCTAACAAGATTTTGAGTTTTTGCTATTTTTGTATATTCCTTTGCTTTAATATACTGGACATAAGAAGTAACTTTCTTTTTTGACTTTTTTTTTTAATTTTTATTTTAATTTATTTACATTTCAAGTGTTATTCCCTTACCTGGTTTCCCCCTCTCCAGGAAACCTCTGTCTTATGCTCCCTCCCTTTGCTTCTATGAGGGTGTTCCTCCACCTACCCACCCACTCCCACCTCCCTTCTTTTGAGGTTTTAGCGATTTATAGGTGTAGAGAATAAAGCAAGAATGCCTAGAAGTCTGTCTTTAGATTTATTGCTAAAAGTTACCATCATCATTGCTACTCACATATAATTGACAAAATTCAAGGTTTCGCCTGCAGCACTAAGCAAAAGAGGGATGTCCATGCTGTGCCTGGGCAGCAGCTTATGTTGCTGGAAAGCCTGAGTATTTGGTTTATTTATAACATGGTTAATGTAAAGTTCATGCTTATGAATATGTTCAGCAGAGTATGTGATTATAAAATGACTGGGTGATACATATGCCGAGAAAACGTTGAGAATTTTAAAGTGCACTATAATTAAGACTGGATTTGCGCAGCCAGCAAGATAGCAGGTAAAGGCACTTACTGCCGAGATGGGTGACCTGACTTGGATCCCTAAAATATACAGGGTGGAAGAAGAGAACTGACTCCAACAAGCTGTCCCCTGAGCATCACACATGCACCTTTGCAAACATCCCCCTCAAATGAGTATAAATAAATGAATGAAGTAAAGGAATGTAGAAATGTGTTTGTGTTAATTTGACAAGCATAGTCACTATAGCTATATCAAGTATCATGAACAAGGTTTCCTCAAGACCAAAGTCAGGATGGGTTCAACCTCTGGTGAACTCAGCGTACCAGTGAAGGTTACTGTGATGAGACACAAGATCATGCCCAATATAAAAATAATTTTCCCTATCGAATGACTTAGTGATGTGGAATCTCTGCCCATGAGTGAGACACAGCTATAATTTTTGGTATTGTGGTGATTTGTTTGGCCTTCTAGATCACATTAGATATTAGCTTTTGCTGATCTTTTAAAGAAGTAAATTCAATTGAATCCAACTCTTCCCAATTCTTACCTTCTCCCTGGTTTGTATTTCCTCCATTATGCCACGTTACACTCGATCGACAATGTTTTCTTATGTGCTCTCCATAAAGCTTCTTAGACTTTATGTCTTAAACTTCATGAACTGAGCATTTTTGATATCCAGTCCTAGATCCTCTTGAAATTTGCTTGTTGGCAAATTAGGTTGTAGTAACGTGTTTTGTGAGGAAGAGCCTGATAATAAAACACCACTCTCCTCTGTGTATATAATGCTCATGGAGCATTAGCTGTACAAATTACTACTGCTGATGTTTGACACAATTGGGTTATTCTATGCAGAACTTTATTCTCACCATTCCTTATTTATTAATGTTTCATATCTGCATATGAAATATAACCTAATTATTTTACAGCTCACATTGTCCAGAGGTTCCATCGCATGGCACCTCTGTGCCCTTTGAAGTGGGGTTTTATTGGCCTGTTCTTTACTCAGATTGCTCTCTATTTTCTGTTCAGTGTTCAAAGGGCTCTTGGTGAATATTTTTCTGTAAGTTTAGAGCCCTCTGTATGTCCAAGGACTCTTCATTCATTTGTTGGATGCTAGAGTATCAAATCAACATTTTGTCACTAAGAATGTCCATGCTACTTTTCTAGCAGTATACCCAACATTTCCTAGCTAAATAAAGCACTGTCGCACACAACTACTTGTGGATGAACACACACACACACACACACACACACACACACACACACACACACACACACACATGCGTGTATGTGGACAAAGACAACACTATTCTGTAAATGTACATGTTTGTTTCTATAACCACCTGCATCTATATAAAGCTAAAATGAGTTTCTACTGATGTTTTTAAATATAATCCATTACCATGTGGAACAGTCTAGTTCAATCCCTATTGTATTTGTAGCTCTTCATTTAATAGGCAAGATACCATGTCCCTTGTAAATTTGTGTTCAATTTAGGTACACAGATATAATTACATTTATAAGCTAGAATACAGTTGTCTGTATATACTTTTCCTTCATTCTTATAGTCTCTATGGACTTCCAAAGGTACCAAGTTTAGCATCTATTTCTCCAGCCCTCTCAGAGATACTGTGCCACGCAGTTGTAATATACTTACCAGTTTTCTGTCACACTCTGCATATCACCCAATGTCTTAGAGTTTCTATTGCTGCTGTAAAACATCATGATCAAAAGGCAAGTTGGCTTACACTTCCACAGGAACTCAAACAGTGCAGGGACCCAGAAGCAGGAGCTGATGCAAAGGCCATGAAGGGGTGTTGCTGACTGACTTGCTCTACATGGCTTGTTCAGCCTCTTTTCTTATAGAACCCAGGACCACAAGCCCAGGGATGTCACCAGCCATATTGAACTGTGTCCTCCCCATGCAATCACTAATTAAGAAAAAGTCCTACAGGCTTCTCCACAGCCCTATCTTATAGAGGACATTTTTTTTTCAATCAAATGACTTTCACATCAGTGTAGTTTGTGTCAAGTTGACATATACCTAATTAGGATTCCTAGTAGTGCTCTGGCCTCATAAATTGCTTTCTCAGTTTGCATATAATAAAACTTACTCTTTGTTAAAGAATTCCATATGTTTTACAGATGATCATTTTCCTGTATACACCCTCATTTTTATATCAAATCTCACCACTCTTGAAAAAGAAAGAAAAACAAAATACCCTGTATATTGCTCACTGGGTCCTATCCCTGCTAGAGCCTATAGCAATCACTGTTACGTTTAAATTGAACTTCGAAGTTCATTGTAAAATGCAATTATGAAGAAAATTGTGGTGTTTGACATTCCCTTTTTAGGAAATGACCTGAATACAGTCTCATATTAGTTGTAGGAGCTATGTTACTAATTCTTTGAGTTTTGCTTCTTGTCAATCTTGTTTTCTCCATGAAGAGAAACTTTTTTCTGCATTTCCAATTGATATACATGAAAATTCCTTTTTACTGTCTTGTTTCACTAGCAGACAATACCAGCATTTGGTTGAATTAAAGGGGAATAAGGAATATTATTATCTTGATACTTATTTGGGAAGAAACAATCTACATTTTTGCCATTAAATATAATACTAGTTGAAAGGTTATTTGAGAAAACATTTAGGTATATTAATTATTTTGAGAATAGTCTCCATAATTATTTTAAATAGTAAATAGACTAAATATCTTGCCCACTTTTTTCTGTGTGATTTAGAATAAATATGTTTATTTATCTTTTATTTTATTGTGGTGAGTTTTTAAATTCTAAACAAAATAGAGGATATTATCCTTTCATTCATTAACTTGTTTTGTAGTTGATTACATTTACTATGATTATAGTTTCATGATTAATTAATTTTATAAGATATTTCTCTTCTCTTTTTCTATCCCTTATTGTATTATCTGGGTTTTTGAATTAGTGTAATTCACACTGCAAAATGGATTTATAAGTTTTTCACTCGGTTCCTATTTTCTGAAAAATTATTTTGTAGAATTGGTCTCATGGCTTCCTTAACCGTGTTATAGAATTCTCTAATGAAAACATTGAAAGCAAGGTTTCATTTTTGCAAGGTTATTACATATTTATTCAATTTCTTTATACGACAGATACAATGTTTATTCAGCTTACCCATTCTTTACTGTGTAAATTTGGTTAGTATGACTCACCTACAACCTTACTCAATGTTATTATCAGTAAAAGTTCCGAGTAAGTGAGCACGGAGCAGGTGCTTCATGTTTATTGGGCAAACTTACAGGCAGTAGAGATACTGGAAGGAGTCAAGGAGTCCGAATATCCTGCCATTATCTAATTTTTGACTTGTGATTGCTGAAAGAAAGTTAGGAATTACTGAAACTGCAAGCTGTTTTATTAGACAATGAAGAGAAATGCTTTAGGAAACTTCAAACAGGGAATACAGGAAATGTCTCCCATGCCATACAGCCATGGAAAGAATTAGAATGTAGGCAAATGGAATTAATGGAAGTTCAAGGCTTCTGGGTGAGTAGTGATGGGAAACACAGAATTTGGACCTATGGTGTTTGCTTTCACTGTTCAGGTAAGCTTGATGGTGAGGTCATAGATGCTCAAAGAGTAAGCTACAGGAGAAACTGGGTGGCTGGTGGGGAAAAGAGCTCCCAGACTTCTCTTTGATTCCTTTTTGGAGATAAACTCTATAATCCTAAAGTTACTTTTACCAGTGAGGATGTTAAAGTCTCTCACAAACATCTGAGACCTCAGATTTGTACAATTTTTATGCCTCTCTATTCCAAGAAGTCTCCTGAGCCTTAAGTGTAAGGGTAATGTTGTATTTGTATCAACTGGGGATGGGTGCCTCATTGTTCTTTGCATTTTGTGGCTTTCTTTAATGATCTCCAGAAAAAAATAATTAAAAGAAGCTTCTGAGAGGAGGGGTGACATTTGAATAAGTGTCTAGAATGCAGCTAGATTACGATGGTTCAGGACAGTAGGAATGCTCTAGATTCTGTGGTCTCCACAGTCATGGCTAGTTAACCACGTTTGCAGTACTAGACGTGAATTTGTTCTCATTGAATGGGCCTTAAACCCAATTAATTATATTACTGTTGGCTACTGCCAAATTATATTGCACTATAATGTTCATTGCTGTACTTCATATTTGACAGGAAACTTGCACTTATGAGATCTTAACACTGTGGTAGCCTAAACAAGACCTTAAAAATGGCAGCAGTTCACAAGTAAATTTGAATGGAAGAAATCCAATGAGGACGCATCCCTAAATGAAGAGCTACAAGAAATTAGTGATTACAGAGAGCAAGAAAATTAGCCTTCCTGAAAGATTAGCCCTCTAATTGGCTGCCATATGGTCAGTCCTAAAAGCACATACATTTCTCTGATGACTAAAACTTTGAACATTTCTTTAAGTGCTTCTCAGCCAATTGTGAGTCTTCTGTTGTAAATTCTCTGTTTAAAACTATACCCCATTTTTTGATTGGGTTGTTTGGATTTTTGGAGGTAAGCTTCTTGAGTTCTTTATATATTTTGAATATTAGCCCTCTATCAGATATGTGGTTAATAAAGATACGTAGATACATACATAATTACATACATACCAAACAATACTAAGTGGACTCTGCAAGTCATATACATATATACATGTACATATATATAGGGCAGAAAAATAAATAATAAAACAATAGAGATAATACTTGATGAGAAAGGAGGGTTTGGAGGCAGAGGAAAAGGAACATGAGTAATATTGATAGAGGAAAAGGGGATAGTAATAGAGGATTAAAAATGCTCATTGTATATTATATATATTTATATTTCATAATGAAACTCATTTCTTATAATTAGCAAATGCTAATAAAGTGGATAAATGAATCTCTATGTAATACATAAAGGAACTGAGGGTTATACCATGCTGTTAATTTGGCTGTATACATGGACAAATCTCAGCTAAACATTTGAATTTCAGACTTCTGTGTGCTCTGATTGTGGAACCTCTGCTCCAGAGAGGCATTATTATCCTCTAGGATATAGATGGAACATTTGCACAGGTTTCACTTTCGCTTCAAAGATGTCAATTATCCTTTAATGTCGGCATTAGCAAAGATCTTTTGAAATCTGTTCTTATGCCCCATCTACTCTCCATTAAAGAAATCATAGTGTTAAAATTCTGGAGAATAGGTAAAACCATTTCATACCTCGTTAAAATGTTAAATTATATATCTCTGCAACAGAATTTTGTAATTTAATGAAAATTTGCTATATTCCTAGAATAATATATTTAGTTATTGTTATTATTAAATTACCTCTTTGCTGAGTTTAGCTTTCTACTCCAAAATGAGGTCATCTCACGTTCTACTGCCAGTGTGTGATGCATAAGCTCTTATGTCATTGTGAAAAGAAACAATACACTCATGAAGGAAATATTTCCTCTAATGATTCTTCAATCCTGCTATATAGTGTCTGATATTCCACTACAAATTGGAAGAGAGAATCTGATTTTAGATACTTACTGTGGAAACATATATTTTTAGAATTTTTACTTTCCAGAATACATTGAGCCAGATAAAGCTCATTTGACATTTTAAAACTTACAAAAGCAGGATGAAATAAACAAAACAAGACAAAATAAAACAAAACAAAAAAATCAGAACAGGACACTGCTAAACCTCATCACTGGGACCAGTCATGAGTTCTCAGAGGACTAAAATCTCTGTAGTTCGTTCCCTCTTTCCTGTATTATGTGTGTGTGTGTGTGTGTGTGGTTTTTTTAAGTTGATACCGTCTTTGAAGAGGATGTGAAGAACCTCTTGGTGAAGTCATCATTTTATTCCTTCAAGTTCCCATGCTTCATTTGCCAAGAAGTATAATCATCGACAAAGCAATTTGTATTTTTCTAGTTGTTTGCTTTTGTACCTCTTTCTTAAACCCTTTCCTCCAGGCTAAGTGAAGTAATTGTTTCAATGCTGGTAAGACAGCTCTGAAAACTCTTTCTGAAAGCCCTGGCCTATTTGGAAATAAATCATAGTACATTTGTGTGGGGTTCTTAGTCCTGTTAACAAAAGAACTTAGATTCAGGGGGAAAAAAGCTCAATGATCATTTTGTGTTTAGAGATTGAGAGAAAAAGAACAAGGTCGACAAACAGCACATCTTCTAGGAGATTTTGAAGGAATAGGAGAAGGAGATGGAGAAGAGAAGGAGGAGATATGCCTTTTAGTTAAAAGTTAAGAAATCAGACATGTTCTGAAATGAAGGACAAGAACAGAATTGCTTACCTTCAAAGTCTGTACCCTAAAGTTCATAAACCATTTTCTGTCACTTGTTCCCATCAATTAGATAGAAAGCAATGTTAACCTAGATCCTAATTACACAGTTCTGTTGCTTTATAAAGTCATTTATAAATGAATCAGTGCATATAAAGATGAATATTATGGCATTTTATTTTGAAGTAAGAGTATCTGTATCAAAATTAGTAGAAAGTGGGGAGGAGAAGAAAGCTTTCAAAGTCCCCATAAATGTAGATGTTTCTGTATTCATGGAGTTGTTCACAAGGAACTATCTTTGGAGTCTTTTAACTTAGTGATAAAAGCTAAATTTTAGTCCCATTTTTAAAAAAATCTCTATAAGCCAAGGATACTTTCTAAAAATGTAATTTTTAATCATCTCTATTTGTGCATCATGTACTTCTAGAGTTCCTGAATTTTAGTATCTATCAATATCTGGGGGAAGGGATGGCTTTTACTGAAGTGAGTTGTTCTACAGCAAGCTGAAGTAAGCCTAGCAAGTTATGGTTCACCTTAGACTATAGCCTTTCCTTGAATTTTTGAAATGTATTTTTCTCTTCTCTTTGGAAAATATAAGTTAATGATTTGATTATCAACACTCTTTTGTTATTTATATTTTGTCTGTGTTATTTAAGTTCTATGTTTTTTAACAATAGGCTAACATTATGCCATTAAATGATTTTTTGTTAATGAAGGTTTTATTCCTCCCCACAAAGTTAGTATGCATACCTCAGGAGGTTGAAGGAAGCATGACTTTCACTTAAGCTCACTAGAGGAACCACCAGACAGAATATATACCACCATATGGAGAGCCTTAGAGAAGTCCACCTCTTGGAATTCATTTTTAAAAAATTTCTCTGCTATAAACATAGTGGAACATGTGTCCCTGTGGCATGGTGGGGCATCCTTTGAGTATCTTCCAAAGAGTGGTATTGCTGGGTTTTCAGATCTGTTTCCAATTTTCTGAGGAACTTCCAGATTGATTTCCAGAGTGGTTGTACCAGTTTGCAATCTCATTAGCAATGGAGTAGTGTTTCTCTTTCTATACATCCTCGTCAACATGTGCTGTCGCCTGAGGTTTTGATCTTAGCCATTATGATTGGTGTAGAGTGGAATCTCAGGGTCGTTTTCATTTGCATTTCTTGATCACTAAGGACTTTGAACATCTCTTTAGGATCTTCTCGGCCATTTGAGATTCCTCTGTTGTGAATTCTTAGTGCTATACCCAATTTTTTATTGTGTTGTTTGTTTTTTTTTTTTGGTGATTAGCTTCATGATTTCTTTATATATTTTGGATATTAGTATTCTATCAGATGTGGGGTTAGTGAAGATTTTTTTCCCAATCTATAGGATGATGATTTGTCTTATTGACTATGTCTTTTGCCTTACAGAAGCTTTCCAGTTTCATAAGTTCCCATTTATAAATTCTTGATCTTAGAGTGTGCACCATTAGAATTTTGTTTAGAAAATTTCCCCCTGTGTCAATGAATTCAAGGCTCTTTCCCACTGGGTTTAGTCAGAGAAGACGCACCTAACCCTCAAGAGACTGGAGACCCCAGAGAGTTTAGAGGTCTGGTGGGGTAGGGAGTGGGGGACGGGGACATCCTTGTGGAGACAGAGTTGGCGGGGAGGAGGTATGGGATGTGGAACAGTTGGAGGATGGACCAGGAGGGGAATAAAATCTGGAGTTTATAATAATTAAATAAACAAGTAAACACATAAATAAGGACATAAATAAATAAATAAATATTTATCTGTAGAGTAAACTTGCAATTGTGATAGAGACTAATCAATAAGTCCTTACTCCCAAAAGTCAATTCATGTCAACTCTCTGTACCTTGCCTGTATCACATGAGTTCTAAGAAAAGTCTCACATTCTGCTCATGGGATGTGTTAAAATCAGTTGTTTTGACTGTATCTCAAAATAATAATATCAGAAACCTTAGATAGTGGCTTCAACATTCTGAACCATCTGATCCAAACTATTTTTCTAAACTCTTCAGATAGTTCCCCTCAGAAACACTAAATCTACTTGGATCTCAGTAAGCAAAGATGATTCTTATAGAAGCCAATTTGCTTTTTAATACATCTCATCATTTCAATCTGCTACAAGCTCATCAAGTGCATAAGATATGTCTCAGGTGTCACCTTTTTATATCTGCTCAGTGCTTTGCTCCTGGTGCTCTCATAGCACTCAACCTGTTCAATTATATTCTTTTACTACGCTCAAGTGCTAAATTAAGGATTTTTCTGAGATTAAGAACTTTTTGTAAAATTTAAACCATGGAACAGAAGCAAAATGTCAGACAGTCGTCAACACTATGACTCTTGCACTGTGAGTGGGCTCATAAGAGATGAGTGGGTACGTAGGTATATTTCGACTTGACTGCACTTTCAGGGGTTACACTTTCTTCTTTCAAGACCTAACACTCAAGAAACTATCAAGTAGCACATTCAGTTTACATGTTCCCTGTGTTAAGCTATGTTTTTATTTAAAAAAAAAGGAAACCAGCGCAAATCTAAAGAGAAACTGTGCTAAAGAAAAATAAATGAAGCATATGATCCTAAGAAATGTACAGGTAAACCTTCTAAAACTGTTCTCTAATTTCAAACTAACCTTACTACCTTAAGGATCAAATAATATAGCTCTGTAGTTTAAGCCAGCAGAATCTGAAAACTATACTCTCCAAAAGACTTTTCTATGGAGTTATAAGTGGTTGCTGGTCATTAAGGTAGTCACTTACCACATACAGTCATTTCTTCAAACACTGCATATTTAATAAATATGATGCTAATTTTTGTTGATATCTTTACATTTAGCACCAGGTCTAATACATAATCTTTGCTAGGTAAACCTACGTTGCATCAAATCTAATCACAATGCACAGCTGTGAGGATTATTGTAACAGATAAACATTTTATGGGGTTAAAACAATTCTCAAATCTTAATGAATGACAGTGTACTTGCATATTTTTAAAATTTGAGTATAGCTGAATTTTCAACTCCAAGAATGGCCTTGTCTCTCTTACGTGGATGAGCTATTTAAAAACATCATTAGCATAGGTCATATAATTTCATCTCACACTTTTTGTTGATGCCTATCTTAAAACTCACTAAGCTTTGAATGTTGTTGCCCACTCCCCTGATTTCATGTGTTGAATATCTAATCCTCAAATGATGACAGTTTATGAGCTTGGATATTACACAATAAGACTTTTATCTTTTCCATATGAGGATATAAAAGTGGCACTCTGCCACCTGCAAGATGACCACTTGAATAATCTGAACATGTTGGTATCTTGATCTCAGACTTCTAGCCTCCTATTAGAAGGGCATTTGTGTTGCGCATGTTTTGCCCAGCATGTGACTGTTGCTATAGCAGCTGAAGTAGAGGAAGATGGTAATAAGCAAAACAGCAAGATTCCTTCTTGATCCCTTCTTGTTTTATATCCCTTTGCCTTGGCTCTCCAATCTAATTTCAGAGTTTCAGCATAGGTTTGCTTATAAAAATCTTGTGCTACTTGACAAATTCGTTCATCATCTGCTACACTTGGGTGTAACTAATGAGCTAGCATTAGCAAAGTACTGGGAGTTCTTTGAATAAGTTTTGAAAACTATTATTCTGTTGTGACATCTTGTTAAAGACATTATCCTGCTTCATTATGTCTATGGAATCTGAGGGAGAAAATTAGGGAAAGATGAACATCTGAAAAGGTAGCTTCCCCAAAATGTACAAGCCCAGCAACTTCCCTGAAGAGCTCAGGTTCAGACTTCACTTGTTATACACCACTGTCTCCTGATGCAGGGTTTCTACTCTTTCTTTGACTATTTAGTTCCCAGAAAAAAGACACACACACATTTTTATTTACAATAAGCCTTAAACAGCACAAGAACTGGGCAGATACCTACCCTTTATGCTATTAGAATCCACTTTCCTAACGATGATGCCAAGTTATTACTTACTATGTTTCCTATCAGCTGCTCTTAACTCCAACTGGCCAGTCCTCAGGACCATGTTTTTCTGGCTCACCAAACCCATGGCAGCTTCTCTCCTCTCCTGATTCTCCTCCAACCCCGATCTGGGAAACCTAAACCCCACCTATCCCTTCTGTCCCAATACTGACTGTCAGCATCTTTCTTTACCAATCAGAAATAATTTGGGAGCTGGGTCACACCAGTCTACATTTAGACTCCAGGTCTTGGGAGCCTACACTTAGTATTATAAAAGACAACAAGATCAAATGTCAACGGTGTTGAAATTATGATCATCCTTCAGTGTTATCCTTCAAGACATGAAGTTTAGATTTGAAAACAATGAAAGACTTTATAAAAAAAAAACCACTTTTAATGTACACAGTAATGCAGGTATACAAGATGTTCAGGTCTTTGACACTGTGCAGTATTTCAGTTTAACACATCCTTGCATATCTCTCATAAGTACATGAAAAAACACTAAGAGAGTGTGTCTATACGTATTTCTTAGGTTTTCTTTTTGGCTCATTTTTTTTGTTTGTTTTATCCTATTCTTGTTTGTTTTTATTTTATTTTATTATTTATTTTTGACATCTGTTTGTTTCCTAATAAAAAAGAGAAATAAAGGGTGTGGATTTGGGTGGGTGGAAGGTTGGGAGGATCTCGAAATGACTGGATGAGGGCCAACCATGATTAGAATACACTATCTATATCTATCTCTCTATCTCTCTCTATCTATATGTCTATATATCCATTCATCCATATTTTTTTTTTCAAAAAATAAGCATTTCTTGTGAGTAACGCCCTGATTCGGGAACTCTGCTGTTTGAGTAGGCTCATTTGGAAGGCCCTGCTGCTGCCCTGCTGAGTGGCCCTGCTGGTGGACAGATGGCTGGTTTCTCACTGTGACCTCATTTCAACTCCATCTCTGCCTGGCTTCTTTTCTGTGTGGTCTTCCACCTGTGCTGAGAGTAGATGGAGGCAGTTCATTATGGACCACATTATACTCTTAGAATTCAACCTCACTTCATATTTGAAGGTCTAAATAGCTCTCACCTCGCATCCGTACCAATGGTTGCCCTCGATTTGGCATGTGTCACCTGTTTGAGGAGCTTCAGCACATTTTATTAGTTGATGATTCCTCTTTCATAATATTCCAAATTAAATTAACAAAGTCTATATTTAGGATCAAATCTATAAAAAGATGACGAAGCAGCATGATGTGGCAGTATGCTCAGCTCCCACAGAGCCAGGCTCTAGTCCTGTGGCCCTGGGGAAGAACTAAATGCATGCCTCTGAGCAATTTGTCTGAAATCCAAGAGCTCAAGACTGTAGTCTGTAAAATGAGATTATTGAGTCAGACACCTCCTATTGTGACTTCAAGCTGAACAATTCATTGGAATGGCATTTGAGGGGAAGTAAATGTGCTTGGCCAACTCTTTAATTTTGGGTGTCTAACCATGTACAATGATTCTGAGCTATACTGAAGGCTATGCTATTATTTTTTTAAAGAGAGCATGGCTTATCTTTGTGCCATCATCATTTAGGATGTAGACTTTATGCCAGTCATCTAACGCTGTCACAAGAAGTCAGGTAAAAAATTTAAAAAAAATTATGTATATGTAATGGCCTGAGTCTTAGAGAAGAGGAAGATGGTGTCTCCAACACTATGTTTCATATCTGTAAATTTGGATTAATGGTAATTCTCCCCAATTAGGGTTGCACAAGGAACTAAATGATTCAAAATATCTAAAACATTTTAAACATTACATGGTTTCTAGGATGTACTGCGAGTTAAGCATTAAATATGCAAAAGGGTCAATGTCATATAAAGCAAGAGATACCCATAAAGACATTGCCAAGAAATCATTGATTTGATGCTCATGTCAACTGAACAATGTGTGCATTCTCCTGATTGTGTTTACCTGAACGTGGTAGCACTGAGACACAGCCTAAATCAATGTGTACAGTCGAGGATGGGCTGTGTGGATGGAATAAGTAATATTAACTGAATCTTCAACTGAAATAAAGCTTCAAACTTTTAAATAATATTCACTTTACTACATGCACATATATACACACACAAATATACACAAACTGATATACTAGAGTTTTATGAAATCAGTATTCTCTAAATATCTTGTCTTAAGGTTCCAGGTGTGATGCTAAATAATTTTATAAATATAATAGTATTTTACCATAATAAAAGATTTAGAAATTTTCTTTTTTTTATTAGATATATTCTTTATTTAAATCTCAAGTAATTTCCCCTTTCCTGGTTCCCCCTCCCCAAAAGTCTCATAAGCCTTCTCCCCTTCCCCTGTTCCCCAATCAACCCCCTCCTGCTTCCCTGTCCTGGTATTGCCCTACACTGTTGCATCAAGTCTTTCTAGGACCAGGGGCCTCTCCTCCCTTTGATGTCCAACAAGGACATCCTCTGCTGCCTATTCATCTGTAGCTATGGGTAACTTCATGTGTACTATCTGGTTGATGTTTTTGTCCCTGGGAGCTCTGGGAGTACTGGGTGGCTCATATCATTGTTCCTCCTATGGTACTGCAAACTCCTTCAGCTCCTTAGGTCCTTTCTCTAGCTCGCTAGCATTTCTCTAGCATTGGGAACCCTCTGTTCAGTTCAGTGGCTGGCTGAGAGTGGCCCCATCTGTATTTGCTATTTTCAACAATAAAAAAATGAAAAATGTACAATGAGGTAGATGTAAACATTACAATGTATATAATTATGTAATGTTCCATTAATTTGTAAAACTTTTCTTTTTGGTGTGTTATTTAAAAGTTATGTAAAATATATAAGATTTTACATTCTTATTTATCAGTATTGGAAAAGGAATATAAACATGGAAATATTTTTTAAAAAAATACATTCCAAAATAATTTTTCAATTGAAAATGAGGAGGGATTTTGTTCATTCTTTTACACATTTTGTACAAATAAAAAGAGCAAAAGTAGATGGGCTTAGAGGCTTGTATTGACAGGTTCATTAAGAGCCCTGTCTTAAAGTACTAAGTGTATTATATAAAGTTATTAACAATGCTATCACTTTATAGCAATTCATAAAACAAGGACACTTCACACATAGATGCCACTGTGAAACCCATTTACGTGCATGCAACTACACATTCTCTTTCTCTCTCTGTCTCTCTCTCTTTACCTTATAACTAAAACAATCTGCGTTTACTAATCTTAAGCATGCTAGTCAAATGTGATTATTTTTTACCTCTATCTATGGAAACATTTCTTGGATGAACTTTCTTGTCTGAGAGTGTGAAATTGGCAAATAGGATAGCTAAACTCTAGATAATGAAATAGAAAGTGTTCAGTCATTTAAATTATATTTTGTCACCTAATTTTACAAAGTAGAGCAAACTCATTGAAGTGTTTAACTGTCCTTAGCCAATTTTAAATGCTAGAAGTATTTTTAAAGTACTACTTGCAATGTTATAAAGACAGGGAAAATCCATTATTGGTATACATGAAAAATTTCCACAGATGAGCTATACACCTCACATACCAGAATTCAGTGAGAAAGTCAATCAAATACTAGAAGAGATCAGAAATTTAACCTCAAAAAAACTAAGTGGCTTTTGAAATCTTAAATTTACTTTGTAATGCAATAATTCAAACTTTGTATATACATAGCTACTTATCTTCCTATTGTGTATATTTATATTAATTTAAATTATTTTTATTAATTTATTTTATCATTTGTATTACTTGTCATAGAATTTAACACAGACATCCTGTGTTTTCTGCCTCAACACAGGAGTGAAATATTGATATAGTTCATCTTGATTGTTGAGGGCCAAATGGTTGATAGAGACAGTAAAATAATTGTATTTCTAAATTCTAACAGGTCATATATTAAACAAAGTAGATAACTGAATAAAGCTATTATCAGTATCATTAGCATTTTCCAACTTGGCAGGACAAAAAATAATTCTGTATTTTGTATTATAAATATGTCCCATTTTCTTTGTTTTATTAGAAAGGGAATAATGTAGGGAAATATTAAATTTCCTATTCTAAGATTCTCAGACTTACTGTTCACCTCTCCTCTCCTCCTCCCTCCCCCTCCTCTCTCCTCTTATCCCTCCTCTTCCCCCTCCACCTCTCCCTCCTCCTTCTCTCCTTCCTTCTCCTCTTCCTCCCTCCTCCTCTTCTCCTTCCTTTTCTTCTCCTTCCCTCCTTCTCTTTCTTCTCCTCTTCTTTTTCTCCTCCATTCCTATATTCCCTTTATTAATTTAAGGATGTCATGATCAGTTCCAAATTTTCTAGGGTATCACCTTGATGAGGCCTTTGGTAATGGTCCCAAGGTAGCATATAATACTGAGTCATCTAGAAACATCATCAGACTGCCAATAGTTGAGGGCCTTCAAGTCTGTGATACTTTCTCACTCTTACAACTTACATTTGCTGTAGAAATGTGGGGACAGTAGAACGACACAGAAGGGATAATATGAAAAGCATCAACCTTTCATTCTTTCTCATCCCTACCCCATTCTCCAGGGTAACTCCATGTATGTTCAGGCTTCTAATTATTGTCCTTATTGGTCAGGCTATGCTAGAGGAATGGACCTGATAGAATGAACACATATTATAAAATGGGATTTAGTAGACTGTACAGTATTATCTGGCTAGTCCAACATTGGCTGTCTGAACTGAGGAAAGGTCAAGCTTCTTATTCCATGAAGCTTAATATCTAGCAGTCCCAATGTGGAACACAAGACCTAGGAGATTCTTGGAGAATTCTTCAGTCCATACTGGAAGTCTAAAAAAGCTAGGTTTTGATGTTAGGGGAGGATGCCCACAGCATAGTAGATGTACTGACCATCAAGAAACAAAGGCAGGCAAGCAGAAGCACTGGTTCCCTTTATCTCTTTGTATCTGGGATGGCACCCAAAGATACCACCAACTCCAGGGGAGGATTGCCTTTAAACCTGAGGCTGTAAGTTTGATACACAGGACACACACAGTGAACAGAGAGATCTGACCCTATTGTTGTCTTCTAATCTCAACATGAATGACATAGCAGGGGACACACATACAGAGCACACAAGCACACAGTAATATGTAGAGAATAAATAAGTATAACTTAAAAAATGCAATTGCAGCAGTAATCATTACCCCCTTGATATTACCTATAGCACTGAACCTTATTGAATAATATAGTTATGAAAGAGTTATTATTAGTTCTTTACCTACATAGTTTTAAACATTCAAACTCCCCTTTTTAAAATTTATTCTCAAAAAAAAATGAAAGCAAGTTTAAGGGAATGATGGAATGAGGAACATGCTAATGAGGAACATCTGATAAATATTAAAAATAATCCTAAGAGCTGTTGAATCAGTCTCTTGACATACCCAGTTCATAGAACCTCTCAAATTCCTGTGTGTCACAAGTACCACGTTTTAGGGGCATAAATACCCACCTTGCCCATTTGGTGATGGGTACGCCTTATTTTAGGAAATAAAACTTACAATTTCTGCCATTATTAGATGGAGTATCTTTGTTCACAGTCCTTTGCTGATAAAACTGTGAAGAGAAGACAAACTCTTTTATCTAAGTTTTGTAGAAACATTCATAAGAAATTTTCCCCCTCAGGAAGTATGGAATGAGTATGAAGTCAAAATAAACATTTTTAAAACTGGGCACTGAAGTGATTCAATAAAAAATATTTCAGTGAAATACCTTTACAAATGAAATACAGTGTCCCCAAAGTGTCTAGATCTAGAGGTCCAGAAAATTATACAAGAAAATAAAACAGTTCCCACTAGCCACCTAGTGAGAAGTCTATAATGACATAAGAAGAGTGAAAATGGGGAAAAGAGTTAGAACATGGAGATGTGAAATTTCGTTTACAAAGGATATTTCTTAGAAAGGTAATTTAAAGTTAACGTTCGAATTCTTTCTATTAGCTGTGTGCATCAACCCACTTGTGCCTGGAGCAAATGTTGGAGGCCCTGACATTAGCCAAGGAGAGGAAAACAGAGCTCCAAGGAGAGAAAAGATAGGACTGGGAAAGAACTAACCTCCGAGAGTTGACTCTGCCAATGCCTCTGAAAGAATGATTCAACTTTTCCAGGAAAGATTTATCTAAAAATCTAAGGACATTTCCATAACTATGGAGATTTGGATTTGAATCTACCTCAGCTTCATTGTGTTACGAATGTCAGAGAAGAATGAGGCTGATCCGTGAGTTTCAGAAACATAAATGGTTAAAGCGAGGAAGAGAAATCTTGAGCATAAATAACAGCTAGATTAAAGCATGTAAATAATAAACAATTGGAAAGAGATTTAAAAATTAAAACATGCTTCCTGCCCACTGCTCTAATCATCATAATCTTTGTACATTCTCACTCTATCTCTTGCCAGGCTTTCTGCAGCTCCTATTTTTCAAGTGATTTATTTGAAGCTTTTCATCTAATTTTCTAGAATGTAGTTTTATAAGAGGATAGAGGTGAGTGTTGTATTTTGTTAAATAATTATAAAATGGTTCTGCCCCACCAGGCCTCTGCACCAAGTCTTGGTGGGTCTCGCTCAGGGCAGCTCTTACTGTTACCACTGAGCCAATCTCTTCTAGCTAGCTCTCACAGCATTCCAACTGTGTTTCCTCTCTGCTACAGACTCTGTAAATGGTGGGAGTCCCATACTCCTGCCTAGCACCCACTCCTTCTAAGTACACAGTAAAACATGACTCTTAAACTTAAATAGTTAACTAAATATATTTATGTATAAGAAACTCCCAATTTCATAATGCCAATTAACAATGATAAAGTCTTATCCCAATATATCTAACCTCTCCAAAACACCAGAAATATGTCTGAAGCTCTGCATCTCTCCCCCTCTCGCAGCTTGTGTGGTTCTCTGCTCCTGTGCCTCCCTCTCCCCTTAGCTCCTCCTCCTGTCCCTTCCAATCACTGGTCTCTCATTGCCTCAATGTGAATGGATAGGAAATATCTTGCAACACTTCCATTGGGGTAAAAATGTCGTGGCATCAGAAGCTGAAAAGTGGAGTTAGTTACATTGTTTTCTCAGTCACAGTGCATAGGTGATGAGTGTTGGTGCTCTGTTCTTATGGAAGCCTTGTCTACTGAATGACAGCTCTCCACATTTAGGAGGGGTCTTCCTACATCAGTGATTTCACTGTAGAAGCTTCCTCAAGGACACCTCTGTTGTTCAGACTCCTGGGTGTCTCCATCAAATCTACAATCCATAAAAATAATTACATGGGCTATGTAAAAGTGAGTAGGTAAATGATAGGAGTATAGAATGTAGCCTAAGTTAGAGAAAGAAATTGTATAAAATCACTTGTTTACTTTAGAAAACACATTTTAATGAACTGAAAATATTCCTATTTAACCCAAAATGAAGCAGATCTTAAGATATGGCTTGGGAGGAAATGGTAGCATTTGCTTTCCATTTTGAATTGAAACTTGTGAGTATCCCATCCAGAGATTAATAGATTTAGAGTTAATCCAGATTGGTTGGGATATTTTCTTTTTTTTTTTAAATGAAAAATCCAATTTAAGTAGATCTATCACGGACCATACAAAGAAGAACCTCAAAAGAGATAACTACATTTCCTGCTCTTATCTTCAAACTAGTAACTGTGACATCCATCGGCTCTTAGACCTAACAGATTTGAAGGCCTCTTCTCTTCTGCAAAGACGTGCAGCCATATGGCCTACATTGTGGTCTTCCATTTCCACAACTACTTAATATGCTTGGTTCATGATGAAACACCAGCTCCCGGCTGGGAAATTAAAGTAGTGTTCAGCTCTTCTCAGCAAGAAAACCTCAGTTTGATATATTCTGTAAGCTACACTCCACATTAGCCGAGGGAAAGGAGTGACATAGTTAGGAAACGCAGCTGGACTTGTGAAAACAAGCGTTTCAATGCACAGATGCTAAGGCTCTTTGGAGTTGTGCTCCAGATCACTTTGCTCCTATGTAGCTATCAACTGCATATAATTCTCTTTTCATTCCTCTTAATTTTAGTCTTTAAGGAAATTTATATAAATGGCATCTTCAACTTCTAATGGATTTCAAAAATCATTTGCTTTGGGGAAAAGGTTATAGTAAATTGAAGCATTTTCTTTTACTGTGTAGGCGCCACTTTAAGCAGTGCTGCACAAGGATCGCTCAAAGATACATGCTGCAATGATGTTACAAGGAAAATTAACGGTTCTCTTCCAGATTCTTAGCCTCATTAATAAAACAATTTAGGAACTGGTTTAAAAAGAAGCTGGAGTACTCCTTGGTGGTTTAGACCCTGGAAGCTCTGGATGGTTGATAATGTTCTTCCTATGGGGTTGTAAACCTCTTCAGCTCCTTCGGTCCTTTATCTCCTCCCATTGGGGTCCCATGATCAGTCAATGGCTGGCTGAGAGCATCCCCCTCTGTACATATTGGCAGAGCCTCTTATAGAGGGACCCATGGCTCCAGCAGTATATGTAGCTGAGGATGGCCTTGTTAGGCATCAGTAGGAGAAGAGAACCTTGGTCATGTGAAGGCGCAATGCCCCAATGTAGGGGAATGGGAAGGCAGAGAGGTGGGAGTGGGTGCGTGGGGGACCACCCTCATAGAAGCATGGGGAGGGGGTAGGAGATAGGGGGTTTCCACGTGGGGGATGGGGAAAGGAAATAACATTTGAAATTTAGATAAAATATACAATATAAAAAAAGAAAGAAAACAATACTTTGATGTATTACTGAAAAAAAAGAGAAGTTAGAGGCCAATTATGAGGTTGAGAGAAAAATAATAGGCCAGGCAAATGGTAAATATTAGCAGCTGCCAGGAGGACAGAGTCGGCTAGAAGAAGAGAAAAAAACATACATTTTTTTAATTAGATAAATACTGGTATAATCTCCAATGGAAGTCAGCAACTAGCTATATTGTGAAAAGTGAGGAATATTCCAAGAAACAATGAAGAATGCCAGGGCAACCAGGCTTAGGCTTCTGTTAGTACCCAAAGGAAAAAGACAGAATGAAAAGGAAAGGGTGTGCTTTTCTGAATTGAACTTTGGAAACAGGCAAGCCCAGCAGTCCTGCATGGCAGATGCTCACTAAGCAAACCACAGAAGACACTCGGTGGAAGGTTGAGGACATGATCCAGTTCAGGGTATAATTACATTCCTGAGTGGTCATCTCCTACTTAGGTTATTGATATGCTCGCAAATTAACTCTTAAGGGATTGCAAAGTATATAATGCTGATTTTTGGAGCAGATCAGAATGTGTCCTGATATAAGAAGTAAAACTCAGAATCCATTCTTTTGATTAGAGGGAAGTAGATTTTCTTTAATGATCCACTAGAAAGGCTTGATTTCTACTCCTTTCATATGGTATTTTCTGGACAAAGCTGATGTTCCCCTACATGGTGTTAACAGGGAAATGGAATTGAGATCCAAAGGTCCTTCCTTAGTTGCCTCAGGCCTGTTAGTCCCTATAACAGCAGGATTACCCTACAAAGACTAAGTTCTTGTAACATTCCTTCACCATCCAATTATCTGTGCTTAAATATGTGTTTTTGATTCTATATAGTAAATTAAAGGTAGCAATGTTTATCGGTAGGGCAGTTATGAAGAATAAACTGCTACACCTGTAGAAGCAGTTGTCTTTCTTTTAGTATCAGTTGGAGGATGTGTCCAAGGAATCCTAGAGACACCAACATATAAGGAAAGATTCTCGAGTTCCTTAAATAAAATGGTGGAGCATTTGTAGATAATCTAACTTCCACCCAGTCTGCTTTTAATTCTATCAACATTATTAATAATTACTAATAGAATGTAATGTTTATTACTTATTTATGAGAATGTGTTATTTGGGGATGATGTCACCAAGCATGATAAACATTATGAACAAATGCAATTAAATTTTCCATCAAAATTAGATTGAATCTCTAGATACAAGCCCAAAGATAATTCAAGCTCAAACCACTTATGTTGAGATCTGCAAGTGTGTATGAAGATTTCAAATGAGTATTAGATAGTAGGCTTAGTTGAGTAACACAAAATTCTTTTTTATAATGCTCCCTAGATTTTTTTTAGCATGCCAATATGTATTAGTCTATCTATTTAGTTAATGTTTTCTATGTGATCATTGATTCCTGATTCTTCAGGCAAGACAGAGCACCAAAGAAATAATTCCATCCTAATTCAGCTTTGTGAACTATTGAGTTTATTGAGTTTGCATATAGTGTTGTGGGCACAGGATTATTTATAGGGATGTAGGTAACTCAAAAAACTGTCTACCATCATTATGAGTGGTGATCTCATGAAAATTCTATTACTAGAATCTTTTCTTTGGTTTACCTTGTTCTCTTATGTCCTCTAGCACTTCTACCAACACCACAGAACTGCAATATAGGAGAAAATGGTAGCTGAAATCCCAGCGGAGGGTCATGTTGCCCACTACCCTGTCTTTTTAGTAAGAAGGGTTATCAGCCTATTACATAGCCCTAGATACCCAAGAAACAATTCACATATCAAGTGATGCCCAAGAAGAAGGAATGAGAGGCTCCTGGTCCTGGAAGGGCTCAATGAGGCAGTGTAGGGGAATGTCAGGAAGGGGAGGCAGAAGAGGGTTGGTTGGGGAGCAGGGGGAGGGAAGAGGGCATATGGGACTTTTGGGGAGGGGGATCCAGTAAGAGGGAAATCATTTGAAATGTAAATAAAGAATATATCTAATAAAAAAATAACTTCTAATGCTCTATGAAATTATCCAAAGGTGAATCTGGATACTTCATAAGCATATAGAAAGTGTTCATATGGGAAGTAATGCCCTGTTTTCAAATATAATTCATAAAGATGAAAAAAAACACTAATGTTTTTCTTCCTTCCTTGTCAGGACTAAGGGGCAGAATTATCTCTGTTCTAAGATGGCATCTCAATGTTAATATTATGACAGTAAAAAGAATGTACCACAACCAGGGAGGCATGCTTTGGGAGACTGGCTCTTTCCATTTTCCCAAAATCTGGTATAACTCTGAAGGATGTTATTTTTGCTGAAATTCTTTAGGTAGATGTTATTGTCATGGCTAGTGTCATTTAAAGTTATAGGTCATGAACTCATCACTCTGCTTCTTTACTTGTATTCTTTGGCATTCGTCTTTACACACACTTGGTAGAAGGGATACTACATTCCTAAACTCCGGTCAAATTATTCTTACTCTCTTCCATTATTTTGAACTTTTAAAAACCTTTTATTGGATATTATATAATCAAATTTACTTGTAATTTCCATTTCAAATGCATGTAACCCTAAAACTCAGCCTTATGTTCAGTAGGCCTTCAACAGTATTTGTAAAATAATCACTCAAACAAGCTATGTATTTATATGCACGGACAATTACATTTTTCTCATTTGTTTTCCATTTCCATACCAATGTCTTTCTAATTGGTCCACTGACATACGGATTATATTAGAATATTTTATCTACTAAATATTAATAGAATTTTTTTGGACTAATATTTATTTATTCATCAAGCCTTATTGGAGTCCTATTTTATATGCAGGTCACTGTTCCCTGTAATCAGTCTGTCTTCAAGAAAGTAAACAGTCAGGAATCTGCATGCCTAAAGATCATAGTGATTGGATGAATTAAGAATATAAGAAAAAAACATAGCAGGAAAGCAGAATTTGTTCAATAATAATGCTCTGTGAGGAAAGCGACACCTAAAGTGACACCTAATTTGGACCTCAGCAGTAAGTAGGATGTAACAGAATGAGAAGATATTTATGGGGTAGGCATCCCAGACAGAAAGGATAAATAAAAGGTGAATTTAATGGAGATGGAGTTTCCATCCACAGTTTCAGGATATACAGAACCAATATTTGGAATGATTGGAATGAACTGTGTAAGGCAGGTGGAACATCCATGAGACAGATCTGGGCAATAAACACTCCCTATGTCTTTGTGAGGGATTGAAATCTTTTCCTATACTTAATGGGCAAGAATTAAAGGCTTTTAAAGTAAAGATCAACTTCACATTCAGGAATAAGCATTCTAATAAAGGAATGAACCAGTGCAGGGAAGTAGACAGGAAGATGTTAAGAGTCCAATCAAGGATAGCTGGAGAGATGGCTCAGGGATTAAGAGCACTGACTTCTAGAGGTTCTGAGTTCAATTCCTAGCAACCATATGGTGCTTACGACCATCTTCAATTAGATCCAGTGTCCTCTTCTGTTGTGTCCGAAGACAGCGACAGCATACTTACATAAATAAAATAAATAAATCTTCATTTTAAAAAAGAGATCAGGCAAGCACCTATTATTAGAGCACCCCCCCCACCCACTGCCTCCCTCCCCAGCATTAATGAAAAGTGGGGAAAGTTGTTTGCCTCCTCAGTCTCCGTGCCTCCACAAGCTGGGAAAAGGTACAGCCATCCCCTTGCCTTCCAGCGGTCTAAATGCTTACTGCTCAGAGCCCTAATTGGGTCCTAGGCAGTGTGAATACTGTCATGTTCTATAAGTCAAGCATTAACAGCCCCCACTCCCTTACAACTAAGAATGACCTCTATTGCATGCCCCACATCACATGTACTCTCTTTCCCTGTCTTTGTCTTCTTGTGGTAACTGAGCATGTAGCATAGCCTGTAGGTCACACATTAACTGAGCCTGCTTCCTTTTGATTTGAGACCTTCCTGTCTCCCCTCAAAACCTTTAAGATTAGGAACCTCATTTTTTTTTATGGTCCTGAAACTTCAGGCTCCTCCACACTGCTTGCAATGGAGTGAATAAAGCTCATTCCCGGAGGACATTTTAACTCAACACCATTCTTTCCATCTGTCATTTCCTTTTGAAAATGTATGAGAATTTCAGCAAACTCTAGGCATGAGGTTAGGAAAGACATTAAATCATAAGGTTGAATTAAATGAGTTGTAGTATAACAATTTGGAGAGTAAGATAAAAAGCTTTCACAAATGGTGCATGTTTTAGTTCAGATAACTTGGTAAATATGAAAATGGTACTGTGCTGAGGTATTGATTGGGTCCATTTTCTCTGCCGGTTAAAAAATCAAAAGGCAGGGGCAAAACCCTGAGTACATCAGATCGCACCCAGAAAAGCAAATCAGCCAATAAATAAGGTCCGAACGAGGGATAAGAAAACATACACGCATGCACACACACACACACACACACACACACACACACACACACACACACACACTACACCACAAGGCACACAATGAAACAGACCCTCTGTAAAGCAGAATGGAGAGGACTTGGAATGCTGGAGCCCTGTTCCCTTCTTGACATTGTGAGACTTTACAGGACTTTGAAGGAAGTCTTTCTCCTTCAATTTAGGGCTGACCAGTTTGAACAAAGACAGGTGGTGAGTTGATAGGTTCACAAGTTTGGAGTAAGTGCATCACAGACTAGACTTGAACTTACCAGACCCTATCTACAGGCAAAAGGTCCTACTGCCAAGAGAGAAAATCTCTTGGGGCCTTTGTTTTAATCTGCCAGGCTTTGGTATCAGGTCAGGAGGGTGAAGGAGAAGCTAGCCAGCGTGGAACGTCATCATCTTTATTTAATTGTGGCCATTCTCCCAGTCTACTTGCCTGTCAGGGAACTCCTCTGCCTCATGTTGTTTACTATGGATGTAAACAAGGATACAGCATATGTTCAGCAGTAAAAGTAAAAAGAGTCAGGGAACACATTGAGGTTAATTTTTCTAAAAGGCTCCAAATATGAAGAATACATATGTCCCATGCATCATAGTTCAAAGCTCATTGGTCTCTTAGTATTGGTTCTGCTGTGACAAAATCTACTGACAATTGCAACCTAGGGGAGAAGGGTTTTATTTTTGTTCACAGTTCCAGGTTATAGTTCATCACTACAAGGAATGCAAAATGGCTGAAACTTGCAGCAGCTGCTCACATCGACATCCTAGAAGAGAAAGAGGATGAGTTCATGCAGACCTGAATGCAGCTCTCTTTATACTGTTCTATACAGTCTGGGACTTCAAACCAAGGACCTATGCTGTCCCTCTTAGGCTAGACCTTCCCATGTCAGTCAGCATATCATAGCAATCCCCACAGACATATCCAGGAACCAACTTGAGATTACCTTTCCAGGTGAATGCAGATTTTGTCAAGTTCATTTAGCTAGCCATTACATGGTTTTATCTGGCATATTTTAATTTTATGCACATGATTAGCTAGGAAATGAACTATTCCACAAGTTACCAGTTGTTTCTCTTCTCAGAAAGGTCAAACCTACAGCTCATCTTTACAGTATTTACCAGTCTTAGTAAGATCATGAGTTCTCATACATGTTCAGTTGTGAATTAGCCTATTAAAATGAGCATTCATGAAGGAATGGCTCTACTTCTATCTACCAAAAAAAAAAAAAAAAACCACAATTTCAGCTACATGATAGAAAAATATACTTCACTATGAAACATTTATGTAAGAGAATGACATGGGCTGGGAAAGTTTTCTAGACCTGCCTTGGAGGAAAGTTCTTATTAGGAAACACTTTGCTTAATGGAAACAAGGTGAATCCATTACCTTGCTGTCACACTAATGGTCAGCATCATTTAATACATACAACTTAGCAGAGGAAATTCAACTTAACTTAATAATTTAAGGCTGAGGAGAAACTTGTGATGCCATGATCAGTGGCTATTAGGCCACTTGTTATTTCTCCTGAATGATAGAAACTTGCATCTGATCTTTGCAGTCCTAAAGCCCAGCAGATGAAGTGGTTATAAATGTAGAAAACTTTTTTACATCTTTATGATGAAATAAGTTAATGTAAGACCAATCTATAGGATTATTTATAGACATCAGAGTTAACTTTTTAATTTTTCCATTTTTTTATCTGTTTAATGGTGGATTGTTAAAGTTTATATATTATTACTTTTATATTGACTTTCTATTTTATGCATCGACGACAAAAGTAATTGGTCATTTGGCTTTTTCTCATTATTCATTTGTGTCCACATATGATCAAATGTGAATAAATTAGGGCCACTAAGACTGTTTCTTTACCTCAATTAACAAAATTTGAAACATAGTTGGATTGTTATGCCTAAATACATTTTAACTTCTTTGTTCATTGACTTATACATTCATATTCCTACAGTCTGTCCCAAATGATTATGTCAGTAACTATTGTAGGTAATAAGGTAAATATTGAAGTTAATAGTAAAGAAGGGAAGCATTGTTCTGTCCCTATTACAATTTACATTTTAGTTGTTTCAGAAAGACAGACAACTAAAGGAAAAATCAATACATGGTATAATTTTAGATGACTATAAATGCATTAAAACAATAAAACGCTTCACATATAAGAACACTCCATTGGTCAGAATTGTGCCCAGTCATATTCCACTTTACCTGAGCTGACCTAGGTGAGGCAGCCATGTAACCTATGGATTAGTCATTGGGTTGTAGTGAACACACTGTTGACAGCTTTAGTCGTTCTGTTACACAGTGACTCATTGTAGTGACTCAGGAAACATTTCTTTTTAGTGTGTGTAAGAAATAACAGAGGTTCTCATCAGAAAGCTGTTTTCCTCATCTTTGGGGAGAAAAGACTATTTAGTAGAAAATGTTAGTGTTGTATATGAAAATGAAGTTACATACATTTTCTTCACTTTTTACTTCGTGTTCCTTACTGAATTAGTTCTGAAATGCTTCCTGGGTGTATGTCACTGTCCTTGTCACCATTAGCAAAGTTCAATCATGCATGCTTTTTTCTACATTTTTCTGCCATTTGGAAAGTATTTACTCATGAAAACTCTTGGTCAAGACAAAATAATACTACTGCCAATAATTTAAATGATTTTTCTATCTTTAGTCCCTATTATATTTAGTACTTAGAAGCTAAGTATAACCCTTCAGATAGATATTCTGCTATGCAGTTTGAATCCTACACCATATTACCACACCCAGGGTCTGTTCTGAAATTCACATTTCATCACTTCTTATAACAGAACTACTTATGTTTTATAGCCCTCTGTGAATTTGAACTTTTAAACAGATAAAAATAGATGGATTGGTACATTAAAAATGTTATACAGACACACACACATGCAGAGAATCACACACACATACACCTTGATCACATAATATATTTGAAATAACATTTTACACAGAGTAGTAGAACAATTTTGAAATAACACAAAGTTAAACTTCATTTCTAAGATTGGAAAGCATTTTTTCGACCTAAAAACTAAATGTGTTGCTGCAGACTTAGATTTATCTTCAATGTATTACTACCTGTGTAAGACTAATCATTGGTAGGAGCTGATGTCAAAGAGCTTTTTGGCATCTTGCCTTGTTTATACAGCTGCACTCAAATTTATGAGTTCCTAGACAGGTAATCTACCACTTAAAAGTCTACCATTATTGAATTAATCATTCAATGAAAAAAATGACATTGGATTAGTTTGTGATAACTTTTTTTACATACTTACTAAAGAAATTAGAGAAATGTTAGTTGGTGATTCAAACAATAACTGGTTTTTTTATCATTCACAGATAATAGAACCTCAATACTTTGGTAAAAGACAAAGATACATAAAAAATTAATTTTATGCAAATTTTTTATGAATTTAAAACCACATTAAGTAAAATAATGTCCATTAGAAAACAAAATAAGACCTATGAGAGAAGAACAATTTCTTTTTATGTGAATATTAACATAAGATTCTTAAATAGATATCACTAAAACCTAGATTGAAATTAACCAAATTTGATTAGTAAACACAAATTAACACCATCCAACTTTTCAAGTGGCTAAAATTATTATTAAATTATATTAATTAGAAAAATGTAGGATTCAAATATGAAAAGTACAGTGTATAATTTAATATGAATTACTTAAAAGGTTATACATGGAGGTAGGAAAATAGTTCAATGGTTAAGAGCACTAGTTGCTCTTACGGAAGACCCATGTTTAACTCATAGCAAATACATGGCAGCTTATAACTTTCAGTAACTCCAGTCTCAGGAGTCTGACACCTTTTTCTGAACTCCACAGATACTTGGGATGCCCATAATGCATGGGCATACATGCCAGAGGTATACATTAAGTCATGAATTGAAAAAGAAGAGATCTCATCTGTTGGCATTTCTAAGTTTTAACTTAGAATAGTAGAAATATCTTATTTATGGAACTAAATTTAGGTTAATTATCTAGTTTCTGTGAAAATTTCTGTCCCCTAAATTGAACAAAATCTGAGGTAAATGCAAATGGAAGTCCCTAAGTCACATAGACATTCGTTCTGATCTTGCAACATTTGCCAAAAAGTACAACTTTGATGGCTATATTGAAGACAAACATTGTCAAAGATGATGCACATAGGAGAAGATTAACAGTGACTATAGCTACAATATTGGATGGGCTGTTAATAAATTAGATTATCTCAGTGAATCTGTGTCTTGGATGGAAGGTGATATTTATGTATATAGAGGACTTTACAAATGGCAATTTGAAAAAATAATGAAGACACACACGCAAGAAAAATGCCTAAGACTTGTGTTGTTCAAAAGAATAAGTAGGTAAGTCCATATGGGTAGCTTCTGTACAATCTACCTCTGTGGCTAGAAAACAACACAGAAAGAAGCACATAGCTAGAGTCGTTAGATGGTTACATTGAATATTTAAACCTGAGATGCAAGGATGCCCTGAGTAGACACCTGTAATACAGAGCAAAAATTGGAAATTTTGAAAGCCATATTAAGTAATTTGAAGTGTACTCTGTAAGCACTATTCAAGAATAAATTTTCATGATATACTAATTTGGCTTGAAAGATATAACTGTTCTCCCTTTGGTTATGAATATTTATCTACAGTATATAAGTGTAAGGTGGTATAAAGAAAAATTAAATGAACATGTTATTCTTCACATTAAATTTTGTCCTTAACCCTAATTTAGATTAATAGAAAGTGATTTCATGGTATTTTGAAATGACATGCCCTCAAGAAAACTGAATTTTAAAACCTTCCCTTTACATCAATATTAGTAGGGATAAATTTAATGCTGCCTTAATTTCCATAAAAGTACAAATAAATAAATAAATGCTGCCAGCATAATTCTGAAGTAGTTTTCAATAGTTTAAGTCTTATTTTAAGAGCTAATTAATGAGTGTTCATGAAATTCGAATACCTTTCGTTCTTTTAAGAAAAAATCATATTCTTTTTTATTCATACATGATATTTCTATTTGATGTAGAACTGACTTTATTTTAATTAGCCTTCCAAAACTATCTTTGCCTTTTTGCTTTAGTGAAAAAGTGAAGAAACTGAATCATATATCCATCATATATTCCACATTAAAAAAAAAAACATTTTTTTAACATTCCTCTGGTCATATGCTCAACTAGAGTCTCTCCTGATTATCTTATTCTCCAAGTCCTCAAATATTGCTTAAACACATCAAAAAAAAAAAAACAATTCAAGTTAGAAAGTTTTGTCTGTCATAATCTTATACTGGGTGCTGCTCATCTGTCCTGTTGTAAATTTTATTTTTCTGTTTCTCAGATTTTCTCTGCACCTAATAACCCAGAATTCCTCATCAGAGATTTCTTTTCTATCATCCTTAATTAAAATAGGTAAACCAACTGGCATTTTTTGACACTCAAATAGTAAGAACAATTAGACAGAAATTTTGAAAAGCTTCTCTAATGGGTTTAAATAGATTTATCTCATTAACTAAGTGATTAGCATTTGTTTTATAGTGTTCCAAAAAGATTAACCAAAAAAAAGATTGTATAATTAAAGCAAATGTTCCAAAGAGTTTAATTATAGTTGCTTTGGAATCTAAAACATAATTTTGAGATCCTATTAAATATGTGTGTGTGTATACATATGTATACCTATATATGTATGAATATTACATAATATATGTAGTAGATATATACATACACATATTAGATATATGTGTATATATCATATATATCTATCATAAATATATATATATTTATTATATGATATATATATCATAAATACCCACCATAGATAGATAGGCAGATAAGTTGGCAGATAGATAGATAGATAGATAGATAGATAGATAGATAGATGATACATAGATACATAGATACATAGATGCATAGATAGATAGAGATCAGTCTTGCAAAAGAACAAATGCTCAAGGAAATAGCATGTTTTCCACATTGTAGCAAGACTTGAAGATTTTACTGCAAGTCTTACAGAGATGAGAGACCAAAACTATTTCTTTATCACTTCTAGGTACTTGTCTCAGGGTGACACTTTTTTTACAACAGGATTTCTATTGAAAAACAGTAGGTTTAGGTCAACAAGATACTAAATGTTCAGTTTCCAAAGGTCTTGTGAGAACTAAGAGCTAAACCTGATTCATGTACAAGACAGAGTGCCTGAGTTCAAAATGTAAAAGTCCCTGAGTTTGATCAGCCCTGGCCTATAGAATGACTTTTAGTTTTAAATGTTGGTGTAGAGGAAAATTAATGGTAGTCAAATAACACTATGAAGTATCATTTTGCGTGTGTTTTGTTTTCATGCTTAGTTAAGTCTTTGAACTTCTCCTTCAATTAACTTTAGAGCATATTTCTCAAACTATTGAACATATTTCTGTTTAGAAATTTCTGCTAATGATGATAATCATAAGGAGTAAATAATAAACAAAGGATTCTATTTATATATTTATCCCAACACTAGGACTTGTATCTGTGTTTTGTTACTGTACAAATAATTAAAATTCCTACATTAAAAAATATTCTGTGTATGCTGGCTTTATATATGCATGCATGTATAGAAGCCAAAGATTAACATCACCTATGATACTCTATGACTTTTGCCTTATTTTTTGAGATATGGACACAGGCAGACCCTGGAGCTACTAGTTGACCATGCTGGACAGTGAGCCTCAGGAACTTGCTTACTTCACTGTATTTCTCCCTCCCACTGCAGAAGTTCCAGAATGAGCACATTTGGGTGGGTGCTGACCATGGTATAGCATTATAATGAATTACATCCTTCAGGACTTAGTTTTCTTGTTTTACATGTATAAGTTCTAAGATTCTAGGGGTTTTCTGCAAACTTCAGAGATAGCCGAGAAATTATCTGAAATTTGAAGAATTTTAAAATTAGCTCACTTCTTAATAGCATGAACAATAATTAGATGTTTGACAACATTAAGAAATAATTCTGATCCTTGAACTGAGCACAGGGTCCCCAATGGAGGAGCTAGAGAAAGGACCCAAGGAGCTGAAGGAGCTTGAAGCCCCATAGGAGGAACAACAATATGAACCAACCAGTACCCCAGAGCTCCCAGGGACTAAACCACCAACCCAAGAGTACACACGGAGGGAGGGACCCATGGCTCCAGCTGCATATGTAGCAGAGGATGGCCTTGTTGGATATCAAAGGGAGGAGAGGCCTTTGGTCCTGAGTAGACTCAATGCCCCAGTATAGGGGAATGCCAAGACAGGCAAGCAGGAGTGGGTGGATTGGTGAGCACGGGCAGGGGGATGAGTTAGGGAGTTTTCAGAGGGGAAATCAGAAAAGGGGATAACATTTGAAATGTAAATAAAGAAAATATCTAATAAAAAATCATTTACAGAAAATAATTGAACAAAGGAAAAAGAAGAATTATCAAATTTTTGGTAGGATAATATTAAAACTGCTATTAGAATTTAATATATTAGAAAGGAATAAAATAATTTATAAAAGCCCTGTGAATTCTGTCTTCTTCAAATATGTGGAAAATAAAATAATAACTTATTGAATATCTGGTAATGTGAAGTTCTTACAGTCATGATTTGGAAAGAATACAATCACAGCTCAGTTATGGTTTTGGAGAGAAAGCAAGTTTTTTTTTTCCACTGGATGAAGGCCAGACAATCTCTCATGGGAGAATTTTTTGGGTTGTTATGATGCTAGCTAAATGAATCACAAATGCTGTTTTTAATACAATAATGTGTCATGTGGCTACACTGTTAGAATATTTGCCCCAGTGCTTTACTTTGCTTAACATCACAGGCTGATACATAGTTAAAATATTCTTTAAATTAATGGTTTTTAGACATTCTTGAAGTTTTTAAAAATATTTGACCATATCAGGCATACATACATAATGAACTTTGGTAATTTTTGACATCATTACTGTCTTTCACCTTTCTCTTTCTCCCACTGAAATCTTTCTGCCCAATGAGATGCCTCCTAGCTTTTATGTGTGTCTCTGTCATTTTGACTCTGTCTTTGTTTCTTTGTGTGTGCCTCTGTCTTTATCTCTCCCTTCTCCTCTCCCCAGCCACCTTTCTCTGAGTGTATGATCCACTAATATTAATTATGGTTCCTTTCAGGAACAAGGGGAGTTATACACTGGAGCTTCCACAACTTATCAGCGCTATAACACGAAGGAAAATATATCTTGCCTTTCAAGTAATGGTTAATTGCCAATAATCCATCAGAATGGAAAAGCTCTTCCTAATCCCGGTTGAAATACTGGCACTGTCCACCTTATATGGGCCTTGGACATATAAACACAGAGGAAACGAGTTTCTGATTACAATCCTGAATTCCTATCCTTTGGTACTTAGATTCTCTCAGACCCAGTCTTCTGTTATAGTCCCTCAGACATAAAAAGTGTTATAAAGATGCTCTATTTGACAAACAATTCAAAGGCAGTTATCTGACAACTGTTACTAGAATTTTTGTTAGTGACATTCTTAGAGATACCTTATGGATCCATGGCAAATTTCATTGTTCAAATGTTTTTAATTCTGTTTTTAAAATAAAATTACAAAATTGAAATTATTTGGCCAAGTGAAGCTATAGTGAAGGACAACTAACATAAGAACAAAAAAAAAAATCTAAGAAAGTAATTGCCAAACATCCCAACAGACGGTCAGATAGCCAAGATGAAGGCTTTTGCTTTACATGCGGTCTCTGTAACAGATTCACCTTTTTATAAACAAACTTTCAAAACTCTATAAGGCATTTCGGGTTTTTTTTATTGGTTATATTCTTTATTTATGTTTCAAATGTTATCCCCATTCCCAGTTTACACCCCTCCCAGATAGCACCTATCCAATCCTCCCTCCCCCTACTTCTATGAGGGTGTTCTTCCACCCACCCTGCTCCCACCTCCCCATCTTCGGGGCATCTGTTGAGCCTTCATAAGACCAAAGACCTCTCTTCTCATTGATGCCGGTCAAGGCAATCCTCTGCTACAAATACAACTGGAGCCACGTGTACCCTTTGGTTGATGGCTTAGTCCCTGTGAGTTCTGGGGGGTCTGATTGGATTATATTGTTCTTCTTATGAGGTTGAGTTTAGGTTTAGTCTTCTCGTGTCCTGGATTTCCAGGATGTTTTGGGTTAGGAGCTTTTTGCATTTTCTTTGACTGTTGTGTCAATGTTTTCTATGGAATCTTCTGCACCTGAGATTCTCTCTTCTCTCTCTTGTATTCTGTTGGTGATGCTTGCATCTATGACTCCTGATCCTTTTCCTCGGTTTTCTAACTCCAGGGTTCTCTCCCTTTGTGATTTCTTTATTGCTTCTATTTCCATTTTTATATCTTGGATGATTTTGTTCATTTCCTTTGCCTGTTTGATTGTGTTTTCCTGTAATTCTTTAAGGGATTTTTGGGTTTCCTCTTTAATGACTTCTACCTTTTTACCTGTCTTTTCCTATATTTCTTTAAGGGGGTTATTTATGTCCTTCTTAAAGTCCTCTATCATCATCATAAGAAGTAATTTTAGATCTGAATCTTGCTTTTCCGGTGTAATGTTGTATCTAGGACTTGCTATGGTGGGAGAATTGGGTTCTGATGATGCCATGTTACCTTGGTTTCTGTTACTTCTGTTCTTATCCTTGCCTCCTGCCATCTTATTATCTCTAATGCTACCTGCCCTCGCTATATGTCACTGTAGCCTGTCCTTTCCGTGATCCTTATTGTGTCAGAACTTCTCAGAGTCCAGATGTCTCTGTGGTCCTGTGGTTCCAGGATGCTCTGATCCTAATATTCTGGGTGTGTTATAGCTCCTGAGAGTCAAGATCCTGGGATTCTGGGATCCTGGGAGTGTTAGAGCTCCTGAGAGTGAAGGTTCCTCTGGGTATTGCAGTGCTGGCTGGGGAATTCTAGCCCAAGTTAAACCAGCCCAGACTGTTAGGAGCCCGTGCCACTGGTTGGGCAGGGTTCCTGTATCCATGGGTCCCACTTGTCCCAGTTACTTCCAGTGGTGTTGGGACAGATGTTAAGTCCTCCCCACCTCTGCTCCTATTATCCTAGGCATATTAGAATCCTTGGGAGCAGAGGTTCTTCTGGGTGTTGCTAAGCTATAAAGAATTTAATTAATTATAAAACATGGACAAATCCAGGACTTGACTATATGATGGCTAGCCTAACAATTTTCTCTGAGCTACTCTTTTCTTCTAATTTCACTTATCTAAGGTTATGTAGTAAAACAAAGCATTCTATGAAGTACATTTACTTATGATCATCAATTTAATGCTTGCATGTTTCTTGTTAATTGTTTACTACTTTTTTATTGAAAATACTTTTTCCATGCAATATATTTTGATTATGGTTCCCCTCGCACTCCAGATCCTCCCAACCATTCTAAATCCACACCCTTTTTCTTCTCTTTCATAAGAAAACATACAGACAAATGAAAAATAAGTAAAAATAAAATGAAATGAACAACTAATAGAGGAAAAAAGCATATAAAGCAAAATGTATACATATCCAAGCATGTAAGAACACACAAACACACACACACGTGTATATAAACAATAAAGACACAATATCAGAAACCAAGTATACAAGCAAAAGACCAGTAAATAATGACCAAACAAAGCAATAGTCAACAAAAAACTCCGCAAAAGTACCTTTGAGTTTGTTTTGTGTTAACCATGCAATGCTGGGCAAAGATGTTACTGGTAAAAAAGCAGTGTTGCGATTATTTAGGAGGCTGGAAATAGATCCACCTCAAGATTCAGCTAAATACTCTTTACACTTTACAGATAGAGCTCATTGAGGTCAACTGCTTTCAGGAATCACAGTGGTTCCAGAAACTGGGCAGGAGGACACAAAACCCATACTACAGCATAGTTGGATTTTCAACCATTTCCTGTGCAGTGACATGACAAGTTTCTTTATGAGTCATAGTCTGCTGAAAACCTACCACCAGGAAGAATTAACCACTCAGGTCTCTAACCTTGTGTAACTAGTTAGAACAATTTTTTTCTATATTTTTTTATTTACATTCCAAATGATTTCCCTATTCCTGGTTCCTCCCTCCCCGAAAGTCCCATAATTCTTCTTCCCTCCCCCTGTTCACCATTCAATCCCCTCCCACTTCTCTGTCCTGGTATTCCCCTACATCCAGTCTTTCCAGGACCAGGGGTCTCTCCTTCCTTCTTCTTTTTTTTTTAATTTTTTTTATTTTCTAAGTTTTTTTATTTACATTCCAAATCATTTCCCCTTTCCTGTTTCCTCCCTCCCCGAAAGTTCCATCAGCCCCTTTCCCTCCATCTTTTCCCCATTCAACCCCCTCTCGCTTCTCTGTCCTGGCATTCCCCTACATCCAGTCTTGGGTATTCCGAGAATTTGGGTTAATATCCCCTTATCAGTGACTGCATACCATGCGTGTTCTTTTGTGATTGGGTTACCTCACTAAGGATGATATTTTCAAGTTCTGACCATTTCACTAAAAATTTCGTGAGTTCATTGTTTTTAATTGCAGAGTAGTATTCCATTGTGAAAATATACCACATCTTCTGAATCCATTCCTTCATTGAGGGACATCTGGGTTCTTTCCAGCTTCTGGCTATTATAAATAAGGCTGCTATGAACATAGTAGAGCATGTGTCCTTATTTCATGCAGGGGAAGCTTCTGGGTATATGCCCAAGAGTGGTATAACAGGATCCTCTGGGAGTGTCATGCCCAGTTTTCTAAGGAACCGCCAGACTGCTTTCCAGAGTGGTTGTACCAGCTTGCAATTCCACCAGCAGTGGAGGAGTGTTCCTCTTTCCCCCACATCCTCGCCAATACCTGCTGTCTCCTGTGTTTTTGATCTTAGCCATTCTGACTGGTGTGAGATGGAATCTCAGGGTTGTTTTGATTTGCATTTCCCTAATGACTAAGGATGATAAACATCTCTTTAGGTGCTTCTCAGCCATTAGATATTCTTCAGGTGAGAACTCTTTGTTTAGCTCTGTACCCCATTTTTAATAGGGTTATTTGGCTCTCTGGAGTCTAACTTCTTGAGTTCTTTGTATATATTGGATATTAGCCCTCTGTCAGATGTAGGGTTGGTAAAGATCTTTTCCCAATTTGTTGGCTGCCGCTTTGTCCTTTTGACAGTGTCCTTTGCCTTACAGAAACTTTGCAATTCAATGAGGTCCCATTTGTCAATTCTTGATCTTAGAGCATAAGGTATTGGTGTTCTGTTCAGGAAATTTTCCCCTGTGCCCATATGTTCAAGGTTCTTCCCTAGTTTCCTTTCTATTAGTTTCAGTGTGTCTGGTTTTATGTGGAGGTCCTTGATCCACTTGGAATTGAGCTTAGTGCAAGGACATAAGAATGGATCGATTTGCATTCTTCTGCATGTTGACCTCCAGTTGAACCAGCACCATTTTTTGAAAAGGCTATCTTTTTTCCACTGGATGGTTTTAGCTCCTTAGTCAAAGATTAAGTGACCATAGGAGTGTGGATTCATTTATGGGTCTTCAATTCTGTTCCATTGATCTACATGCCTGTCACTGCACCAATACCATGCAGTTTTTAACACTATTGCTCTGTAGTACAGCTTGAGGTCTGAGATACTGATTCCCCCAGAAGTTCTTTTATTGTTGAGAATAGCTTTAGCTATCCTGGGTTTTCTGTTATTCCAGATGAATTTTTGTTTTGCTTTTTTTTGTTTGTTTATTTGTTTGTTTTTTGAGACAGGGTTTCTCTGTGTAGCCCTGGCTGTCCTGGAACTCACTGTGTAGACCAGGCTGGCCTCGAACTCAGAAATCCTCCTGCCTCTGCCTCCCAAGTGCTGGGATTAAAGGCGTGCGCCACCACCGCCCCCAGATGAATTTTTGAATTGCTCTTTCTAACTCTATGAAGAATTGAGTTGGGATTTTGATGGGGATTGCATTGAATCTGTATATTGCTTTTGGCAAGATGGTCATTTTTACCATATTAATCCTGCCAATCCATGAGCATGGCAGATTTTTCCATCTTCTGAGGTCTTCTTCAATTTCTTTCTTCAGAGACTTGAAGTTCTTGTCATACAGATCTTTCACTTGTTTGGTTAGAGTTCCACCAAGATACTTTATATTGTTTGTGGCTATCGTGAAGGGTATCATTTCTCTTATTTCTTTCTCAACCTGCTTATCCTTTGAGTATGGGAAGGCTACTGACTTGCTTGAGTTGCTTTTATATCCGGCCACTTTGCTGAAGTTGTTTATCAGCTGTAGGAGTTCTCTGGTGGAGTTCTTTGGGTCGCTTAAGTATACTATCATATCGTCTGCAAATAGTGATAGTTTGACTTCTTCCTTTCCAATTTGTATCCCTTTGACCTCCTTTTGTTGTCTAATTGCTCTAGCTAGAACTTCAAGTACTATATTGAAAAGATATGGAGAGAGAGGGCAGCCTTGTCTAGTCCCTGATTTTAGTGGGATTGCTTCAAGTTTCTCTCCATTTAGATTGATGTTGGCTACAGGTTTGCTGTAATTTGCTTTTACTATGTTTAGATATGGGTTTCGAATTCCTGATCTTCCCAAGACCTTTAACATGAAAGGATGCTGAATTAGTCAAATGCTTTCTCAGCATCTAATGCAATGACCATGTGTTTTTTTTCTTTGAGATTGTTTATCTAGTGGATTACATTGATGGACTTCCTTATATTGATCTTTCCCTTGTTTGGTTAGAGTCACACCTGAGATCTATGATAAAAGCAGGGCAACTTGAACTACAGGAAAACCCTGCTTCTGGTGAACCTAGCAATAGGAGCATCTACACTAATGCAACGAAAAGTTTCATGAAATAAAATTTTCACTGGATGCCAAAACTTTGGTTATTTTCCTCCCAAGTAACCTTTTATCTTCACTCAGAGAAGAGATGGTGCTTTTCTTTTATGTCTAGCTTCAAATCCATGGGTTCACTATCACCTTTCAAGTTCAGCTCTGGCCTCATTTCACTGTGAATCCTGGAAAATTTTACTCCTGTGTTCAGTTCAATGGTTTTAGTGCAGACAAATCCCTGTCACACATTTCTAAACTTGTCAAAAGTCCTTTATCTATCTTTACACTGCCTACTAAAATTCTCAGTTCTAGTTCATTTTGCAAACCAAATATAATTATTCTTGTGCCACAAATATTTTGTAAAGAATAAGTTCAGTGATTTTTTTTTCTGAGCAAAGCTAGATGTATGTCATTTCCTAAAGCAGAATTTTACATATAGACTTGTGCTTTCAAAGTCCTGCTATAATGTTGCATGTAAAGATGTTTTCATTTCTTAGTGTATTGTACTCTAAACCAAGTCAGTCTCCAATGATCTCATATTCTTATTTAATTTATCAGCCACCCACCTGTCTCAATACACAGTGTTCTGTGAGCCTGTACTCAAGATTACTGCAGCCTACTACCCTATTCTTACTTCTGTTTGCTTTTCTGCCTTCTTCTTTGCCTGATCTATGAAATACTTGATGCAAAGCCCATGTAAGTCCCTCCATGTCACTCCTGGCCAAGAAAAGTCTCTCCGTTATAATTAGTGATGTGTCATTTAAAGTCATATGAAGCAACTAAAAGAAAAATTATCTTTAGAATTATTTTCTAAGCCTTTTTAAGACATAATGCCTGAATTATGGCCAGATTGGTGGACTTTCCTCATTTTGTGTTCCTTGTGGCTTCAAAATGTTAGTAGTATTGGAGAAGTTTTCACAATTATTATCTCTTAATTTGTATCCCTTTCTGATAACTACAATTACACATTATGTTGAAAACCTATCCCTGACAACACCTTGGAGCATTGGGAAATGTTCTAGACTTAGAAAATCCTAATATGTTTTTTAATGAGGTAACCAGATGGTAGCTATGAATATTAAACCAAGAAAACTCTGTAGAAATCTGAGTTAGTCATTTATTTTTGCATTAAACAAACCATAAAAGTATACAATTAACTGTATATTGTCGTTTATGTGTGCATACATGGGAAGTACCTGCAGGTTTATATGAGGTGTGAGAGTTGAGAGAACTATTTGAGAACAAATAAACTGATTTTTTGATGTAGCAGACTTGTCTAATACATATACAGTGAATCTTTTTGAAGAGAGAAAAGTTTTTTTGAAATGCTTCTGTCCCATTTTGTGCGAGCATATTAAATGACACAGGAAAACAGAGCTGACAAGAAATCACTTCACAAATTACATCTGAGGTCTCTAAGCGCTGAAATCATTTGATGAATTTTTTAAGATCTGGCTGCTTTTTAAAGAAATTTATAATTCACAGTGTTTGATTAACTTTTAAAGAGCTGAATGTTGACAGATTTAAAATCAAAAGGAAAGAAGTGGAGTGATCTGGTAGATTTTTAAAGCTGGTTAGAAGCAAGAAGTCAGTGATCTTACCCTCCTTAGTTTTGATATTTTTATGTTACATGTATGTACATTAAAAATTTCAGTTTGTGTATATGTTCATTCCGGCTTACACAAAAATAACAATAGCAGCTTTTTATTTAGACATCAGACACTCTAAGATAATCCCAGAATAATCAATAGTTAGTATTTTAATTTAAGAAAAATTATTAGTATATGTATGTTTTTGATAACAGTTTATGAGCACTGCCATATAAATATGATTTGCATCGATATTAGGCATCTGACAGAGTTACGATGGAATGGAAAGACAACAACATAAATTGGGAGATGAAGGGGAAATAAGCTAAGAGGCTAAAAAACAAACCAGAAAAAATATACATATATACAACACAGGAACATGATATCATGTCAGAGTGTTTGTAATCAACTGGAATGAAAAGAGATTCTCATGACTTCTAGAATATAGAGTTAATGGGTCACCAGCTAAGAGCACACACTGCTCTGGCAGATGACTAATTTATATCTCTTAAGCAAAATGGATCAATTTAATATAAGGTGAGAGCTACAATTTGCTTGACACACCAATAGCTTTTAATGACCTAAGTATTCATAAATAACAATTGCCAATGGGATAAGAGAAGACATAGAAACTGTGCAAGCTGGGTGATCTCTATGCACAGGGAAATTATCAAATCTAAACTGGAAAATGGGTCATTAAAATAGCTATCACTATATGAAGTTTGTCAATATCTAAACATTGCTTTATATTATCCATGATTGAAAATTTATCAGTTTAGTCTGTGTTTTAAAATCATAAACTTTGAAATATATAATACAAACATGGCATTTAATGTTTTGTTTTGTCCACATTTCTTTGGATTCTTGTTCTAATCTGCTTAATATCTAAAATATCACTACAATATAAGCTTGATATGCAAACTGGTAAATCTAAATGTTAATGCCTTTTATACCATTTGGAGGCAACAACTTATTAGTTCTAGTGTAACTAATAGAAAGACTAGAAATATAATAAATATGAAAAGACAAAAGTGATATTTTCTCTGACATGTTAGTATAAATTAGATACTGGAGTAGAAAGGCAAGAAATTTCTATGAAAAAGTAGCATTGTGCTGCATAATAGATGATTATCCTTATTTCATGATATTGAGATTTAGGAAAGGAAGCAACATTTGCTTCAGTTACAATAAACAACTGAGTACAATTTTTCACATCAATTCTAGAGCTCAGGGTGAAAACACTACTTTAGAAAGTCTATCATGAGTTCCTGATTAACTCTGTGTCACTTCAGTGTCAAACTGTTTTAGAGGTCAGTGAAATCCTTCTCAATTGGAAAATGCTTGAAGCTATTTGCCCTACCTCGGGAAATAACTGCTCATATAGGTGACAGTAATGTCAAGTGGACTTAAATGTTTAGAATCAGGGTTAACGAATGTCAGCAAAAAGAGCACTGGGCAGATGATACATCTCATAGCTGAAGGATTATTAAAAGTAGTCACACGGTGTGCTAGGCCAAATCGAATCTCTCAAACAACAGTCCTTTTGAAGCTGAAATTGGGACCAGCTTTCTATCATGCCTGTGACAGGGCACATTACTGACAATTTCATCTTAGTCAAATAGAGTAACCTTTTACCAGTTCCGTCATCACCCTACAAAGTACACTGGGAAAATTCGGCCTAAGGGACAATTATAATATATTACAATACAATCTGTAGGTGAATAGATTTATCACTAAGTATATTTGTGCTGAGACTCTTCCTTTTGTGTGTAGAACTGCAGATTGAATCCAGGCCCTGTGCATACCATGAAGTACACGTCTACTGAGATAACTTTATGACCCCATAATAAAAGAAGTCTGAACTGAGTTCTCAGTGAATGAATAAAAATGAGCAGATAGTTTGAGAAATAAGTGGCAATTAGAAAATATGCAGACAAATCTTTAAAATTTGCATTTTAGATTGCAGGCTTCGCAGGAATTCTGTTTCACTTGTTTTTATTTCATCTTGTTTATGGGATCAACTTGGAAACACCAAAGCAACTTAATTTGTAACTTTTATGACATCTCTATGTCTAAGAGAACACTGGTAAATTTTCTCAATAAATTCTTTATTTATAACCTAGCAGAAACCTTAAACAGAGTTTAGTGTGGCATAAACTACATGGCAAGTTCTACTACAAATATGTTATATCTAACAGGGAAGCCAATGTAGTTCCATAAACTAGAAACACGTGTAGATAGAGATCAGAAGACAATTATTTTGAAAATAATGTCTAGTAGGTTAGTTAGCAAATGGGAAATTCTAATTAAAAACATGCAGTTACCATATTTTGAGGATATTATTTTAGTGAAAAATTCTTGGGTGGTATCTAATTAAGAGACCACATTTATATATTTGAAATATTTTTCTTCATTCTAATATCAAAAGGAGCACACAATGTATACTGAGGTATTTAGACTCATTTATGATTCCCCTAGATCATACTATCTGCTTCCTGCCCCCTAGAGTTTACAAGATTTTCTGATTGTAGCATTTCCTTTCCAATTCCATTTTGTATTTATTAATGACTTTTGAACCAAACCACCCCCTTTCTTATTTTAGAGTGAAAACTTTCTTCTCTCCCATTTGAACCCAAAAGCCTCTATTGTTTTAAAGATACTTATAATCTTTAAAGTAAATATTGTCCATTGCCAAATGGTCAGGCCTGAAAACATACATACAAATCACAGGATACAAATGGATCAGGCTACATTAGGGGTGTGTGTGAATATACATGTAGACATATGAATGTAATAATGATGAAGGAAAAGGGGCTATGAAATAGAATGAGGGTAGAGAGGGGTATGTGGTAGAGTATGTAGGGAAGGAAGGTAAAGGATAGTTGTAGTTATAATCTTCAAAAAAATTTTAAAAAGAATATTAGCAGTCTCATGGTTTTAATACCCAAGTGAATTCCCTGATAAATTGAAAATGAGTGTCTCTGATCATTGGCTACTCACCTGAAGCTTTTAATTATAAGAGGCATTCAAAACTTGGAAAAGAACATAACCAACCCAGTCATTCTCCCTTCTTTTTTTTTTTTTTTTTTTTTACAGAGATATGCCTGCTGACCAAGGGCCGGCGCACTGCCAGCGTTCGAGCTGATACCTACTGTCGTCTTTACTCCCTTTCGGTGGACAATTTCAATGAGGTCTTGGAGGAATATCCAATGATGAGAAGAGCCTTTGAGACAGTCGCTATTGACCGACTAGATCGGATAGGTACTCCTTAGCTTTCCGCTTTCCTCAAGCACAATTTAGTTTTCATTTCAAATTCTAGTGTATAGATCCCTTGTTAATTTGTATAAAACAAATAGCAAATAGCTGTGTAGTAAATAGTTGTATAGAAAGATCTGAGGCCGTATCTGCTGCTTCTACGTGTTCTGGATTGATTTGTTCATATCTGTTTTTACTAGCTATGCAATCTGATAACCCAAGTGATATCACTTCAGTTTGAATCTTCAGGTAAAAAGCACTGGTATAAACTCTAGATAGCTGTAAAATAGTACTTAACGCTAATATCATGAGTCTATATTACATTCTAAATTTTATAAGGTTCTTTGTATCTTTAATGGCCAGTTTTACATTTCATACATTCAAAAAAAAAAAAAACAAAAATCTGCCCAACTAAATCAGTCTCAGCAAAAGCATCAAAATGTTTGTAATACAGACTCAAACAAAATCCTTTGTAGAGATGCCCTACATAGATGTTTACTTTGCAAACATCAATTTATGAAGTATTTTCTGTTAGAGAACTAAAATATATTAAGTAGAACTTCTTAGTTAGCTGAAGATTTGCATAGTTTCCACAGTCACGTAGGACTAGGTTGTCTTGCTGTTAAATTCCCTAGCTATTCTAGGATACACTTCAATTTAACGAGTTAGTATGCATTCATTCTTCAAACCTTAACCTTTTTGTTCACCTTGTCTATCCTTCCTCTTTGTCTTAGCATAGTTCTGCAGTAGATTCATAGTTCAGCTTAAACATTATTCCCTGTAGAAATGCTTTATGGCGCCTCATCATAAACTAAACTGAAGTCCCTTAATGGGTTCTTGTTTAGTGTCCTACATTCCCCTCACTGCACTGCCTTTGTTACAGTAAATGTTCTACAAAGAAAGGGGGGTGGGTACATTGTAGCTGTCTTTAGACACACCGGAAGAGGGCATCGGATCCTATTATAGATGGTTGTGAGCTACCACGTGGTTGCTTGGAGTTGAAGTAAGGACCTTTGGAAGAGCAGTCAGTGCTCCTAACCGCTGAGCCATCTCTTTTTCAATTAAGATTGATCCTGATCATATATCTAAATATTGTAGGTTTCATTTGCAGTAATTAGGTCCTAAAGACTATGCAACTCTAAAATAACTATGTGGAAGAAAATGATTTATAAAGTTAGAAAGGCAAAGCACTTCTCCATTGACAGTCCTACCAATTATACATATGTATTATGTAGTAGAATACCTAATTGAGCATAATAAAAATAGCAGAGTGGAAAAGGGTGGGTACTAACTTTTATGAATGGAGAGAGACTCTCTATCTTACTGTTACAGCTTCAATACCAGGTCTAACACATGTATACTGAAAATAGGGGTGGGGGAGGGGGTAAATATACCTGAAGCAGATGGAGTTGAGATCAGTTAGAAGTCAAGAAACAGATATCTCAAGAGCTTCATTCTTATAAAGGTAAGGTCTTAGTAAGTTTCTCATCTCACCTTTTCTTCCCTCTATATATCATAGAATGACAGATTTTAAATAAATGAGGTAAAAGTACTATTTGGACATTATCACAGGGCACAACAAATATACTAACCTTTAGGAATTGACAGGACATAGTCATTTAGAGAGATAGCTCCCATGAAATAAGAAGACATTCCTAAGAGCAAGATTTGAAGACAATCTATTTTTTGCTGAGTTCTCATGACAGACAAAGAGGCTGACTTCCCTGTATTTGAGACTGGTTTCCTAAACCAAACAGACATCTTTAGATACATTTTTAAAGTATAGCATATTCAGTAATTTCTATTAATCTTGTTCATCTTCATTCTCTTTAAAATTATAAATGCTCAGGAAAGTTACATTAAATAGTTTCAGTCAATAGAATAAGGAATAACATTGCTAGTTAACACCAAACATTGGTATTTTTGAAACTGATAAAATTCTAACAATGCATTAAAGCTATGATAACTATTCTTTCTATGAATAAAGATACCTCAATCGTGAAATATTGCTTTTTCTAATAAAAAGTAACATTGTCCATCTCAGTTGTATGATCAATACGTAAATATTTATTATAGTAAGTTAAGGCACCATATCAAATAAATATCTGTATTCATTATTGATACTAACAAATGTGGCTTTTTCTATGGGAAATTAGAGAAGCATTGAAAAAAGGAACAATACCTACTTTGACAATGATTTTAAAAATATCGCTTTTCTTGGCATCCAAGTAAATTATCATAATGTACCTTGTTGGACATATACTCAGTTATTTTTGAAATTATACTATTTAACAGTAAAACAAGGTTTCTTCACCTTTCAGTTACCATGATCATTTATATATATATATATATTATATGTATATAATATATTATATATATATATAAATCTGTGTTTTCTTATTTTTTATTATTGAAAATATATTCTTTTCTCATTCAACACATCCTGACCACAGTTTTTCCTCCCTCTACTCTTCCCCCACTCTCTCTTCTACTCCCCTGTTCTCCAGATCTACTCCCCTTCTTTCTCCCTTCAGAAAAGAGCAGGACAGCAAGAGACAACAACCAAGCATGACAAAACAAAATATAATAAGCAAAGCAACCAACCCAACAGGAGGAAAAGAATTCCAAGAGCAGGCAAAAGAGTCAAAGACACACCCTCTCACTCCCACAGTTATCAATGTCAAAAAAACACCAAGCAACAGTATAACGTATACACAGAGCATCTGACACAGATGCCTGAAGGCCATGTGTTTGCCTCTGCAGTTTCTGTAAGCCCAAATGTGTCCAACTTGACTGAGTCAATGGGCAGTGTGCTCCTGGTGTCCTCTGCGCTTTTACTTTATTTTATTTTATTCTATTTTATTTTTGACCAACTAGCTATTGATTCTAATTGATATTATACCAGGGAATGCTTGGCTATTGCAAAACTCTCAAAAAGCATGATAGGGAGTAGAACTAAAGCTTATTTACGTCCTGAAGTGAGATGAGAAGGGTAGAGCTTTGTGAACCCCTTTCCATAGCCACTGTACCAAAGAGGGATGATCATGAGTTGAGTCTCAGTGTGCCAGTACATAAGCATCCCCTGCTTGCAAGTGCTAAAGTCTGGACCACATAATTGATATGCACTGACTTTCATATTTTTTAAAGCTCCAGAGACGAGAGAAATATGCAGCTAGAATTAACAATCAGTGGTACCTTGCACTGGTCAAAGGCTGAGTCTCTTAGTTCTCTATGAAACTGTATGTGTATAAAATAGTATCAGGTTCAGCAATCTGTGTCTGCTGTGAGGAGCCGCCTTTCTAGAGGGACCCAGATATTACAGATGAAGCAAATGTGTTCTCTGTAGCAAGGTTTCACAATCACAATTCTTTCCTTTTTTTTTTCTTTACAATCTCTTTCCTTTCTAGCCTAAATTTCTAAACAGCGGTATTACCTGTTTCATGCCATAAATATGAATTTGTCTGCATCACAGCAGTGAGCATTGGATAAATGATTCTACTTAAAGCCTTTCGTTTATTATTTCTCAAAGCAAATGTTCTTGTGTTGACTCTTATCCCCCATTGTCTTGCCTTGCAAATACAACTTCAAATTAAAATAATGATTCTAGGCTCAGCCTGACCCAAACACCCTCTTCTCCTCTAATCCTCAAATAACTCTATTAAACATGTACATTTCTCCTATAAAGCAGCTTTTATTTTTTCCATCTTTATTCTTTTCGATTTTTTTTTTAAAATAGAGGGGAAAATTTCTAAGCAGATGTAAAATTATACATAGGCAGAAATTTCATTTCTGTTTGATGGCGACAGGTAAGTTGGTCCTAACGCTGACAAGGGTCACCCTGGAGTAACCAGGCCCGTGTGGCTTTATAAGTTCTTTTTCAGCCTGTCTAAGTGCCTATTTTTCCTTTGCTGATAGGCAAGAAAAACTCTATTCTCCTGCAGAAGTTCCAGAAGGATCTGAACACTGGTGTTTTTAACAACCAGGAGAATGAGATCCTGAAGCAGATTGTGAAACATGACCGAGAGATGGTACAAGCTATCCCTCCAATCAACTATCCTCAAATGACATCCCTGAACTGCACATCTTCAACCACCACCCCAGCCTCCCGCATGAGGACCCAATCTCCGCCAGTCTACACAGCAACCAGCCTATCTCACAGCAACCTGCACTCACCCAGCCCCAGCACACAGACGCCCCAACCCTCGGCCATCCTTTCACCCTGCTCCTATACCACGGCAGTCTGCAGTCCTCCTATACAGAGCCCCCCGGCCACGCGAACTTTCCATTATGCCTCTCCCACTGCGTCTCAGTTGTCACTCATGCAGCAGCCTCAGCAGCAGCTACAGCAGTCCCAGGTACCGCAGACTCAACCTCAGACTCAGCAGCAACAGCAGCAGCAGCAGCAGCAGCAACAGCAACAGCAACAGCAACAGCAACAACAGCAACAACAGCAACAGCCACAGACACCTGGTAGCTCCACACCGAAAAATGAAGTGCACAAAAGCACGCAAGCTCTTCATAACACCAACCTGACCCGAGAAGTCAGGCCCCTGTCCGCCTCGCAGCCTTCGCTGCCCCATGAGGTTTCCACTACGATCTCCAGACCTCATCCCACTGTGGGCGAGTCCCTGGCCTCCATCCCTCAACCTGTGGCGGCAGTCCACAGCACTGGCCTTCAGGCAGGGAGCAGGAGTACAGTGCCACAACGGGTCACCTTGTTCCGACAGATGTCCTCGGGAGCCATCCCCCCCAACCGAGGAGTGCCTCCAGCACCCCCGCCACCAGCAGCTGTGCAGAGAGAGTCTCCCTCAGTCTTAAATACAGACCTAGACGCAGAAAAACCACGTTTTGCTTCGAATTTATGATTCTTGCTCACTGTCAAAGCAGAAAAGAAATACTCTAATAAACAGACTATTCTCAGATATTATTTTATTCTATCTCATGATAGATCCCTATAGCCTACTCTGAAAAGATATTTTAGAAGCTGTGGCCTACATGCAAATGTAAAAACATATATACATATATAATTAAATATATATATATATATCTAAATGCCCAAGAGAAGTTCAAAAGACTTGTATAACATTCAGTGTTACATGTCTTCCTTTCTTTAAAACCATTAAAGGATTGAACACGTTGTTGTAAGATCATTGATTTCTAACCTTTTACTTGATTCCTTTGATATATGTGTTTCTCCCTTTTATGAAGAGTTCTTGGAGTCAATGGGAACAAAACTCTGATTTTAAAAAAGGCAACTCTGATTAGATCCAGCATAGCACCAATCAAAGTTTTCTTTCATTAGTTGTGCCTCTGCATCTAGGTTGTTAATTATGTGGGATTCAGTAAACAAATCCCAGTTTCTAGCTCTAAATTGTATTTTGGTGCTTTAAATTTTGAGTTAGGTGAAAGAACACACTACATGCTCGGCCACCATAGGAGACTAGCATTGCCACTCTTAAGGCTTCCTCTAACCTCAAACATGTTCATTGGTTTTGTGAGAAAGGTGAGGAGACATTTGTCTTCATGTGTTATTGGACTCTTACCAGGACTCAGTCAATGTTAGCTGTAAATAACTTCCAACCCGAATAAAAGTAACCATTCCGTGTTGTAGAAAGGTTAAAGTCACTGTTTAAGAATTTAGTTTTATTGCTTCACTTCAAAAGTTAGAGTTTTAAATTTCTCAAAACATAATTGTGGCAACTGTTCAAATGTAATGCAATGGCTTGAGACCTATGATATCATTTTTAACCTACAATATTTTATGCAAAAATTGTATGCTTGAACTTACAAATTGCTTGTATTACACCAAAAATCATTACTTTTATTCCTTCTTGACATAATCTAGCATCTGAACCTAATCCTGGCATGCTTTTGGGGGCAAAAAAAATTAAAAAAAAAAGAAAAAAAGTAGATTCAAACCAATCATTGTAAGAAAAGGCTTACAGTATTTCTCACTTCTAGAAGAGTATCACTATTCATTAATTGCCTCTCTTAAAATTCTTAAAAGGCTGACTTGGATCTCTGACTTAAATCTAGAAGTGAGGTTTTCACTTTCATTTGATATTGTTGCTGTTCTTATCATTTAAACAATTATTTGCAAATCACAGCTTGTTTTGGAGTTCTGTGTCTTCATGTTAGTTGGTAGTTCATTGTGACATTAATGTGAAGAAATAAACATTATATATCATCACATCTGTTTGGAATTATACATTTTGCCCTTTGTATATTGTAACTAAGCAGTTAGTAGATCTTAAGGCATGTGGTAACCTACATAGTCCTTAGATAGACAGGAGGTTTGTTCTTTTAAATGTGCTGAAACTTATATGGACTTGGTGACAGGAAGCAGGGAAGGAGTTGAGCTGTCAGAAAGCACTGTCTGTTCACTTGTCTCCTTAATTCTCTCTGTGAGCATCATGATGCCTCTTCTAGAGAAGTCTCTTAGTAATCATGTGTGTTTACTGCACCTCACACAAATGACAGATGAATGGAACACAATAGCAAGCTTTCCAGTGCCTGACTTCTATAAATAACTCAAGAGAGTGACCTGAGGTGGAGGTGTTTGACATTACAGGCACAAATGATCTATTTAAGAACACAAAGACCATACATTCTTTTGGGACAGGGCCTCCAGATAGACTTGAGGACCAACAACAAAAGCAGAAGCAAGAGGTCTAAAGTGGACCTACAATGACTTTTATGGATCTAATAACTATGAAACCAAAATAAGTTGTTACAATTAATTGCTAACAGATCCTACCTTGTGTGATACAATCAACAATGCTAGGAAATGTGATGTTACTTATTACTGGCATGCCAGTGACCAATGACAGCCGGTTGGGAATGATGTAAGAGATATATCGTTCAGCCTACCTAGAATCTATGGGAAAGTTGCAAGACCTTTCACATATCAGTACAAAACTCCTTTATTTTATTAAATTAAAAATTAGGCTTTTGTTAAGATCATGCAATAGTCCTTTAAATTATGATTTAAATAATTTAAAATTAATAAAATAATGTAAAAATTATTACATTTCACAAGATTAATGCATTTGGTAGTAAAATATTTTTATATATCAATTTTTTTGAGCACTATTGGAAAACATCAGCAAAATTGAATTGCATGGTCATTCAGTGCAACCATAAAATTTTTATTCATTTTGTACTTGAATGGACAAAGAACACTAAGGTTTATATGTTAAAGTAACAAATTGATACAGGGTATATTATATACACATATATATGAATGTATATATATATATATATATATTTAGATTAAGAAGAAAGTGATTGACATTCCTGTAACATAAAGGTACAGTGCTAGGTGATCATGACCTTTTTTCTCTGTACATAGTTAAGCTCAAGTATAGAGTTTTAATCTGTACAGAAAGAACTGTATTATGGCCTTTTGCTGCTGAGAAAATAGGTCAATAGCTTATACTTTCCACTGTATGACCAGGGAAGAATTAGAGTATTTCTTTTGTCTTTGCTCAAAGCCATACATATATACATATATATTAAGATTATTAATAAATCCAAAAGAAAATAAACCAAATTATGAATATTTTATTTTGTTGTTGAACTCTAATCAAATGTTTAACTCACTGAGGAGTACAGATTTGCTTGCCTTTCTGTCTTTGGATAATCTCCCAAAAGGTTTGCTCTTGAAATTCACCATACAATTATTATAGATATTCTACAAGTATAGAATGAATGTAATTTAAATAGAATATAGATTTTCCAGTCATCTCTTTATTTAACTTTTATCATATAGGAAAATTTGGTTGTTTTATTCTTTACCCCATGCCTCTTTAGTATGTGGTGTTTCTCCAGTTTCAAAACAAAGCTATGTCTTTAATATTGGATATGGGAATGATTTTTAATTTACGTACATGACCTGTTTTCTATTGACTCTTCAAAAGCCTCAGATGAGATTTATCACAATAAGGATAAATAGTGAAGCAGTCTTAAATACAAGGAGGATAAAATGTGATTTTTCAATTGGTTGTCCTCCTCAAATACACAGCCTGCCTCCAGGTCTTTGTGACCTCTCCATACGTGAATGGTTACCAAGTGGATATCATTCCACTTTTAAAAGATGTTTATTCTACCATTTACAGACTTAAATGAACATGGTATTTTAAGGACACTACAAAGAAAACAGTTGCTATTCTAATAATTCCTACAATGTATGAACAATTTAAACAATATAAGTTTCAACTTTAGATACGTTATGCTAAAATCAGAATTAGTTATGATTCAAAGTATAAATCACCTCGATTCCTTTTCAGGATTATTGTGTAAAATACTTCCATATATTTTTATGACTTATGTTTTTTATTTGGTAATTTTACTATAATTGCTCTTTTGGATCTTACTTTCCTTATTTTTATAGTATTGAACAAGATGACTAAGATTTTTCTCACTTTTTATCTTCTCCATCCTTGTAAAGCTTGTTTCATGTCATGCAAGTGTGGGATGTGTTGTTGTTTCTGCTGCTGCAGCAGCTGCTGCTGTTAATACTAACTCTAAAAAAAATTTACTATATGATAGGTATGTCTACCTAAATAGTCATAAGTCTGTGCCATAAGAAAAATTTATGCCTAGACTATAATCAAGTATTGAGATATACAGAATCCTGAATAGTCAAAAAAAATTGTCTTGAAACATGTAGTTGAATATGTGGACCAAATTAATCCAGAATTTTTTAACTTTATTCAAAATAATTCCTAAAATATTTTCAAAATCAGGAGATTTTCTTTCAAAGATTTTTTTTTATCAATTTAAGGGTGATTTGTAGTTGCTGTACCACTTGAAAATAGTGACTTTCTTAAGCAGTTTTATTTCATTTTAATAAATAACATATTTTTATTCTTTTCTCATATATTATATTCTGATAGAATTTTCCCAACCTCCCCTTCCCCCAGACTCTTCCCTCCCCCACCACCAGTCTCTTCCGGATCCCCACCCCTCTCCTTCAGAAAAGATCAACATTTTTATTGTGTATATTGATATGTTCATGAACAGGTCATTTTGGCCTTGGTCACATTTTTAGCTTTAAGGTATAAAAAGCATGAGCTTCTCCATATAGTAAGAAATATCCAGGCTGAATAACAAATCTATCACCACGAAAGTTTCCCTCATTCTAGCTCAAAGGATATGTCAGTGACATTTGCTCTGTTGCTTTACACTTTATGCAGCTCTCTCAATGAAATGTCATTACTACCTTTTCTTCATATTGAAATGGTCTCTCTGACACAGGGTGATAAGAAATGAGGATAATTTTCCAAACAAATCTGAAATGAGATGAATGGTATAATTGTTTCATGTAAAAATTTTGATGTCCCAGATAACTTAAAATAAGACAAATGATGTTTTATAAAATCAAAGTTAGTGTGATAGCCGTAACCCAAGTATACAAGCTTAAATTAAGACAGGACCCAACCTCATATTCACATGAGCATGCCTCTCTTACCTTACCATAATCTGACCCCAGTTTCCTTAGCCACTGGCGGGTGCATAGTGACAAATGAAGACTTGAAAGACTTTGTTGAAAGAAGGCTTAACAAGATTTGTCCCTGGCATATCATGAGACTTCTTAAAGATGAAAATAAAGGAAAGTGTATGAAAGTTTATTAATTTATGTCTGAGATACTTGGTGTAGAATGAATAAAATTGGAAGAAAGCATCTACATGCAATGATGAATGAAACTTGCTACTATGAATGCCTATCAGAACACTGGTGATTGGTAATACTCACATCTTATTGAATGAAGCTAGAATGTATTATAGGTCAAAGAAAATGCATTTGAAAGGGTAAAATTGAATTTAAACCCTCTTAAAAAGCCATTTTTTGTTATCAGGCCAAAGGTTTTATAATTTTATATTTCAATCTTAATTTTGTAGAGCAATCAAAGGCTACGTGATGAAATGTGTGTTTTGTTAACGTGAATGAAAGAAATAAAATTTATTTGTGACAGAGCAAGAACTGAGACCATCTGTTCCCTCACACTATTTGTGAGGAGACTGGGTCTGAAGAAAGACCCTATGTTTGCCAAAGAGTGGGGATAAATTTGGAAAACCAAAAATTCATCAGCTGTGCATATAAAAACAGTACAGGGTGAAGGACAAGAGCAAGGATAACCAAGAATGAATGAAAAGGAATTAGAATATATGACAGGGAAATGATGTAGATTCAAAGGAAGCTAATTTCTCAGAACTAACTGGTAGTATCCTGTTCCACAGACATTGGCAACAATGTCTAATCAAACGTAGTCATTCCTTGGTAATATTTTATTTCTAGTATATCATAAATGATCATTCACCTCAATGAGAACTGTCTCTTTATTAATATGTAATTATAATTATTCTATAACATGAGTAGACAATGTTATTGGACACACCTACAAAAATTGATGCATATGGCAGTTCTTCAAAAGTAAGGACCACTTGTGTTTCTATTAGATTTTTTAAAATGACATAGTTACTCATAATTCTTTTCTTTAGTATTTGTTTATTTGTTTTTAGCAATGTATTTATTTTTAATTTATGTACACTGGTATTTTGCCTATATGTATGTCTGTGAGAGAATGTGAGAACCCTTGAAACTGAAGTTACAGACAGTTGTGAGCTGCCATATGAATGTTGGGAATTGAACCCTTTTCCTTTAGAAGAATATGTGGTGTTCTTAACCATTGAGCCATCTCTCTAGCTCCTACTCTTATGTTTTTTAAGTAGAACTAATGGGCTTTTGTCAAAACAGAAGGTAAACTTTTGTCTGGTTAAAAGATTTCTTTAAAGAAAATTCATATTTGTAGAGGCAAATATATTTTCCTAAAACATTTTCTAGTTTCCATTTAAATTGTGGCAAAACCCTGAGAAATGGGAGACACAATTTCGAAGGAAGGAATCACATAATCCATTGGAGAGATCCAAAACTGATTTGCCCAATGTATAGTGTCATTTACTTTTAGTAATTTATGTGGTGAAGGCATGAGTCTAAGTATTTAAAAGTAAACATTGCTTGTTGAACTCCTTTAAGTTGTACTGCCAATGTCTTATACAAAATTCTAGAAAAAACATGCAGTTCTGAATTGATGAAAGTATGATATTCTGATATATAAATTAAATTATTGAACCTAGTAAGATTAAATAGCATTTTATATAAAAAATATTCACACAGCAAAACAAGCATATTTCCCATATATCTCTATTGCAAAGTTCCAATATATATTAACCATATTGGCTCACAGATAAAAGTATGGAAAGATATAGCCATAATGTTCCTCAGAGAGATCATAAGATGCTAGGCACATCCCCAAAACAACATAAATCAAACTGTTTTTGCCCACCCAATCAAAAACAGCCTTCAGGGTCAGTACCAAGTTAATATAACTATTCAAAATGGTGATTTCTCTCTTCTTGGCAACTGAAATCTCATTTTTGGAGTTATCCAAAATTAATTTCAAGCCATATTTCCTTAATCTGATAAATGGTCAGGTTAGAGCCATGTGCCTAACTCGTATGCTGTCCCTAAAAGTCTATAGATGATTGGAAAGCATCAACATATACAGTTTCATAGAGTCTGCCTATGCAGAATGGAAGCAGTATGGAATTTACATTCAAAGTGCGAATATCTGCTAGACTTAAAATATAAAATGCTTATAGTTTCTAAGAGGCAAAAATAAGCATGCTTCTGTACTGATGCTGCATATCTTTTTAATGGGATGAATGGTTACATAAGCACTGTAGTTTTTTATGAGTAAATGGTGTTGATTTTTGATTGTTTAGAGAAACTTCTTACATGAATAATGGCAAAGGGTGGGTTATCTTTATATTAGCCTTTATCAAAAGGATACACATAAAAGCCTATTACATTATTTCATCATGGTCTATACTATAAATGAATGTCGACCATTGTTATTATTACTTGTACCTCAGTGTTTTATGTTAAACTTTACTGGGCTTCTAGAAAGATGACAAAGATTCTCTATTAGTAAAAGAAAGAGAAGGAAAAAGGACAATATGGAGGGATGGAGGGAGGAGGAAGAGAGGTAGAGAATTTTGCCGAACAATATTACTTTTCCAGTTAGTTTATTATAGATTGGTAACCTCATCATGGATCTGAATGTCAACTAGAGGTGGAAAATGCCCAGTAGAAATTTTGACCTTGCCAGAAAACCTCTCAAGCATTTTGTTATTAGAAATGGTGGTCACTTTGCAAGTGAGCAGTCATGGGTGTTATAAAACGATTTTGGGTATTAGTTCAGGATAGCCTTTTTTTTTTTCCTTCATGTCAGTGGTTCTCAAGGGTGGGGCATGAACTCTTTTGAGGGGTCAAACCACACTTTCAAAGTCATCATCTGAGACCATCAGAAAACACAGATATTTACATTACAATTCATAACAGAAGAAAATTAGTTATGAAGTAGCAATGAAAATAATTGTATGGATGGGAGTCATCACAACAGAAGGTACTGTATTTATGGGTTGCAGCATTAGGAAGGTTGAGAACCACTGCTTTAGGTTGCAACGTATTATAATCATTTAATTGACTGCAGTTGGTATGTCTCCTCAAGAAATGAGGTTATGTCTGTTAAACCTGAAGCAGCTTGGAAAACCTATCCTAGGGGTTTCCTATTCAACAACTCTGCACACCATGTTTATATAAAAAAATATTCTGATAACAAAAAATATATAATTTCTGGCAGGAAAAATTTTTCATATTTTCAAGAACATCATTCCTCATAAATTAGTAATCCATTAAAAGCTTTACAGGTTTGCTATGAATAAGTACATCAAGTGCAGAAAATTTGTAGGTATCCTATTAGCTCTTCACATTATATATGAGAACAGGAAAGAAAGAGACAATGACCACCAACTAGAAAGAAAAGAGACTGCACATTTCAGTCCTTAATCTGTATTTTTAACATATAGTTGCAGTTAATTTCCTTCTATCTTGGCCACAAATTGATATCTAACTTACAAACAATATCTGCAGGCCTCAGATTTCAAAGTAAATAAGTTCAGAACCCGGGAAATATAAACTGCAAAAGTCATCCAACTCAGATCCATGAAAGCGGGAGAATGACACAGATGTAGGTCTGAGGGCATCATTAAGTTTTCATTTCCGTCCTGTGCTGTACACAGTGGTTGTTCTAAAGGCAAGTAGAAACATAGCATTGACCCGGATAGGAAGACTGCTTTAAACTATGTGAGATTAAGGTTTATAATTGTGTGGGGACTGACAGCCATCATTACTCAACATCACATGCCTTTCTGATTTTCCTGCAGTGTATTTTTACAGATTATTTCCTCCCTATAGGCCTTTCTCCATAGTCTAGTCCTTAATTGTCTCATATTTTATGAAAAACTACTCAAATAGTCAAGTGGTTATCTAAAATATATCCCCCAAATGGGTACTTCAAGTCAAGATTGTCATACTAAATTAAATCATTAAATATGATTAAATTAAAAAGAAGTAGAAGGAGTTCATCTGAAATTGGTGGAAAAGGAAGGTATAGACTTCAAGACTAACTATCAATCTCTCAGAAATAAAGGAAATTTGGAAAAAAAATTTGGGAAAACAAGATCCATGTAAATGCATATTTCAGATGTAATCTTGTGTTCCTTCTGACCCAATGTTAATGACAATACCAAAAATCCTAAGCACATTATTTTAAGAACACCATGGCTACTGGGAAAAGGATAATGTTAAAGGAATCCAGAATGTACATAGACCAAAAATGTGCCTTATTTATTGAAAAAAATGCCCACAAACAAGCAAACACAGAGGCAAAACTACCAGCAGGAAAAGCATGAGGTGTGTTAAATAGAGAGGTCTTCTGATATATAAGTGCATGGACAGTCTCTAAAGTGCCACAGTGGCAAAGTATCCCACAACCACATGTGATAACAAAGAATGGTATCAGTGCTCACATAAAACTGGATGCCAAAGATGGAACTCCTCTCCCATACTTGCATCAGCAAGCTTCATATCTGACTGTAAACTCACAAGTGTTAAACATTTTTCAGTCCCATATGATCAGTACCATTCTTCATGAAAAGAGTACCAACTTTGGAAGTTCCATCCTTAGATGGTGGGAGTGTATATGGGAATAACACGACAAAGATGTGTACAGCATGACAAAGAATTGTCTCACAGTATGTACACAAAAAGTTTTTTAGTTATTTTAAGGGTTCGTTTTGCTCTACTGATAATTATCATTTCATGATAAAATCTTCCCTATATAAATAGGATTGAGAATTTCCATCAACAGTGCTAATGAACAAAGGCGTTTCTTTCTAATTTTCTTACTGGTGAACATTTCAATGTGTTTTTTCTTTCCTTTAAATTTCTCCCTCTTTCTTTTCTTTCCTCCCTCCCTCTTCCAACAAACTCTATTTCTACCTTACTTGTTTTCTATACATTTTTATTATTATTTTGTATTATTTTCTATCGCCACACAATCATGGCTATTCTAGAATTTATTGTATAGACCAAGATGCTTTTGAACTTATGGAAATCCTAATGTCTCCTGAATGTTTGAATTATAGGTGAATGCCACCACAATTGATTGAAAGTCTAATATTTTTTTCTATTTTTACTTTACTTCTAGAGGGAAGAAACAGAAGGTAGAGGTGTTGAAACAGTTTAGAGTATGCAGACTAAATTCATTTGTAAAGATTGCTTTACTGTCCTAGAAACATACATGTTGCAAATTCGAGGGCTATAACACAACCACATTAGAGGATTCCTGAGGGATAGGGATACCATTGAATATCAGACTCTGTGGCTATGTGCAGAAGAGGCATATTAAATATAGATGGGTCAGGCAGATTTAGAAATAAAAATCGTTTTCCGGATTTTTTTTCTAAACCAACAACAACAACAAATCTTTCTGGCTTGCTTTGTGTATACATGTATATATAGGAACAGCCTGGGGGAGGGGCTGTGTCATTCAATGAAGCAAATATAGGAAGATGGAGCCTTTGAGAGAGGACCCTTAATGTTACATAAGGAAAGCATAAAGGTGAGGTTACTGGAAAGTCTACTTTCTATAAGACAGCACATTACACGATAAAAAGGATTTGACTTAGAAGAAATAAATTGAGTAACAGAAAACCAAGGGGAAAACTCAGATTGATTTGAAAATATCTAATTGGACTAACTGTATTTTCCACAGGTTTCTTAATAACAGATCCATAAAATCTGTAATTATTAATATGCAATTATTGAGAATTATATTTGGGAGCGTAGATCTTATCAAACAGATTCTTTCTAATTAATGAAGCTTACAAATTTCTATTAGGGAACTGGATGCTTAGCCAGAGGAGTTCAAATGGTAATATCTGAAGAACATCTAGTGATCCATTTGGAGGTATTGTTACTTTTATGTTGTTTGGAACTCTTGTTATTTAGCCACTTTGTTTTCTTTTGCATATATGTATGCAATATTGCATATATATATTCAAAACCAGGCTATTATTTTTGCTCCTTGTTTAGGTGCTTGTTAACTAACATTCATTCCTTGAACAGTGAACTGTGTCATCAAGAAACCCTAGGTATTCTGAATACGGTTATAATTTAAAAAATAAAAATTTGGGGCTATAATGATGACTCAGTTGCTAAGAGTATTTACTGCTCTTGTAATGGGCCTTGGTTAAGTTTGCATATACTCACACAGTGGCCCACAACTGCTTACTATTTCACTTCCAAGAAATGCAGGACTCTAATGTCTTCAACTATTTGCTAAGGGTACCAGGAGCACATGGTATACATACATGCAGAAAAAAAATACACAAAAAATATATATATAAATCTTTTCTAATTTTTGCAAAGAAAAATTAAGGGTTGCGCTCTACTAAGTTTATGTCTTTAAATAAATAGATGATAACCAACTCAGTAAAAACATAGATAAACATGAATAAAGCATTGGAGGAAAGGGATGCAGGGGAGTACCAAGGAGTGTCTAAGAATAAGGACTGGGAGGAAATCCTATTATCAGTACCATGGTCTAGGATAATTAAGAGAAAAAAGTGAACAATAATCAATGGCCACAAACAAGCAGGCTATCTAATAGTTCTATGCCTTTCAGTACCTTACTACTGAGATTGTGACACATGGGTCAGCAACATTCAAATCATTCCAGAGTTTGTATTAAGAGCAGATTCCTAGGCCTGATACCACACAGGTAGGAAATGTGCTTTCTAGCACAGTCCTGGGGAATTAGCATGCGTTTACTATGAAGATACATGAACATGGTAAAGTCCTAGAAGAGTAAAATAAACTTTCATGTAAATGGATATTTCTGGGAATGGCACATCACAATAAAAAATCCTGGCTACACAGGAAGAGTAAGGGGGCCTCAGATAAACATATAGATGCTAATGGTTATAACCAATTTTACATATCATCATTTTGCCTTGGATCACACATTATTTCCTCTAGCCTGCACTCCTTTCCACAACCTGCCTCCTGGTACTTCTATGGGAGCAGAAAAGAATAATGGTTATGTGAAAATTTCTTCATTTTAACTGTCTTGCTATTATAGCCATCAATGTTTTTAATCTATGTAATCTGATATATTATCTTTCCAGTTACTGTTTAATGTTAACAACTACACATTATCACTGTAAAAATAAATTGTCCAGTGTTCTGTAAATGCTTCTATTCCCCCCATTAAATCTATGCACTTGTAGTGTTTTGAAAGTCTGGCTACAGTGACTGACTCTATTATCTATACTATTCTGTGTGTGTTTTAATTACATATTTATGGAGTAACTCAATTTTTTTTATTTTATTTGTGTGTATGTGTGTGTGTGTGTTTGTGTGTGTGTGTGTGTGTGTTGTATGCATGGATGTACATCTGTGTGCAGGTGTGCATACCCATAATATACCTGTACAGACCAGGGGTCATCATCTGATGTCATTCTCTATAGCTCTACACCTTGCTTTATAAAAACAGGGTTTCTCATCAAACATAGAGATATGCTTCCCTCTGCTTCCCAGCACAGGGTTTTAGGCTTGCATAACAGATCTTTATATGAGTTCTTCAGACCTGACTCAGATAATCATGATTGTACAGCAATAAATTTACACTGATCTCTCTCTCACCATAGCACCTCTATAAATCAGTTTATGTGGTGTGTGTGTGTGTGTGTGTGTGTGTGTGTGTGTGTGTGTGTGTGAGAGAGAGAGAGAGAGAGAGAGAGAGAGAGAAAGACAGAGACAGAGACTGACAGATGAATGGACAGACACAGACAAGACAGTAGCAGATGGAGAAAAAGACAGAGACACAGGGAGATATCTGAGTATGTGTGTGAATGTCCATGTCTGAGCAAGTACATATACAACCGTATATTTTTGTGGTTAGAGGACAAACTAGGATATTGACCCTTGACTTTCCATTTCATTTAGGTTGAAGTCTCTTCCCTGCTGCATACGTGAGGTGAACTGGTCACTGTGGCTTCTGGAGACTATTTGCCTCCCACTTCCCATAGAGAACTGGAATTGCAGACTCTCCCATGCATCTAGTTTTCACTTGGGTTTTAGAGGTCTTGACACAGGATGTCCAAATTGTCCATCAAGACATTTTTACCCACAAATCCATTACTATTTCTATTTAGGGAGAAATAATAGATAGATGGTAGATAGATAGATAGATAGATAGATAGATAGATAGATAGATAGATAGATAGATAGACAGACAGACAGACAGACAGACAGACAGACAGACAGACAGACAGAGACAGAGACACAGAGAAAGATTGTACAGGAACAATAGATCCACAGCTAGAAGCACTCACTGCTCTTACAGAGGACACTAATAGTATATCCAGCATCTACGACTTACGGCAGCTCTCAGTCATCTGTCAGTCTAGCTTCAGGGAGCACCTGCATTCATACCCACATAGCTCTACACAGACTCACACATATACACAATTAAAAGTACATCTTAAATATTTTTTAAAAGGAGACTGGTATATAACTTCTATCTTATGGGGTGCATATTAGAGTCCTGTAATGAAAATCTTACGAAATGTTTTGCTCAAACACTTGGCTTACATTAAACAGTTTATATGCAACAACCAGAATTTTCATGAATCAGAAGTCACGACACAATGAATTGTATGGGAACTGATCTGTTGTAAGAACCTTCCCAGTGGAAAGGGTCACTAAACCTGTAAGCCAACTTCATTTCCAGAGGAACCTAGACCTAAACTCAGTGCAATGCTTCTTTGTGCCACAAGCTCCAGGGTTTAGTGTTTAGTCTAATACTTCTAGAAGAGTTTGTGAGCAGCTGATACCATATAATCAGTAGTCTTAGGAGCAGCCAATCAGAGAATGAATAAGGACAATTATTAGGATGAAATTCCTTCATTGGAACAATCCATTCAACAAAACTCTTCTTGAGCTAGGAGTATGTGACTCTAGAGGGTTAGTATACTCTTCCTGCTTCTTAACATAGATGGTGTGACAGTGGAATATGTACTGATGTCTATTGTAAGAAGGGTTCATCTCTAATTGGATACTGTATACAACATTTTTGTAGTTAAATAATCGAGCATAAAAGTCACCACATTGGAGGAGAATAAAGATTAAAACATATGTACATGCAGCTATATACATTTCCATTTGGCTACTCACAGAACCAAATCTTCTGTGTGACTAACTTAGGACGAGTCAGCTTCCTGAAAAATACCACACGAAGTTTTCTCCTTGAATGTATGAGTTCTTTTTCAGAGCCAATTGCCTGACTTGAGTTGCTGAAAGAGGTGAACAGCATGTGACTGAAGCTGTGTAAGTGTCTGAGCATTGTCCAACTCTTCTGGCTCACAGTAAGCATCTTTGAGTAAGAACTTGACCTTCTTGCTCTGTCTTTAAGTTAAGGATCATTGCTAGGCAGATCTCACAGAATCGATATAAGGTCATTCTTTTACTTTGAACCTTGTACTTGAAAATACCTACTACAATGGCAAACCTGCACAACCGTGGGGTTGATAAGTTCTCCTTGCTGTCATATGGAGTCAGTTCTACAAGCTTTGTTCTCAGCATGGGGTGAGACTTAAACTTCTCAGTTATTTCATGGTTTCTGTAAAATAAATAAATAAATAAATAAATAAATAAATAATGAAAAAATGTAAAAGTAGAGAAAAAAAACGTACCCACTTCATGCCAGAGTGCTTTAATGTTATTGTGATGAACACTGTTGTCAAAGATCTGTAGAAAGATGATAAAAGAACAGGACTAAAATAATCAGAGAACTGTGAAGTCTTAAGATTGAAGTTTCTAGGAGTTTCATGCCTGCAGCTTCTATGTAATCAGGTGCTGTGTCTGGTTACAGAAGCTGAGAGCTGCTCATTTCATTGCAAGTTTTCTGTGAAAATAGATATGAAAATTAAAGGCACTTAGGGGGCACAGAATTTATATTTTCAGGGCTGACAAGATTTGGCCCAGCAACAAATGGGGTGTACTACAGAGGTTCTGCACCCATGTCTGGTGGCTTTTAACCATATGTAGTTCAATTCCTAGGGGCTCCCATTGTTTCTGATCCCTTCAGACACCTGCATTCATAGCCAAATATACACCCAGAGAGACACAAAACTACACAGACTTTAAAATAATAAAATCATAAAACTAAAGTTAAAAAAAATAATAACTTGCTATTAAAGTTGTGATTTCAAGCATTGTTTAGTTTTTAAAACATTTATGGCCAGATTAAGTGCAGTTGCTCGTAAAAGAATCTGTTGTTTTTAGGGGAGCTAATTTACTGGCATTGACAAATGCTCTGTTCTATTTCCTTCCTTGGCTTATTTTTGTCTAAAAATAAAGGAGGTGATAAAGGCTCGAAGTTTGACTTAACATAAAATTTATATGCATTGATTTTTTTTTCTGTTGGGCAGAGTATAAAAGGCTAATGACCTTCACACATCTCATTCTTTGATTATCTGGTCAATTATTAGTATTGAAATCATTTAATATTTATGTGAGGGTGACAATTTGACTGTCCTCTACATGGAAAACCCAAAATGTTTATTTTAGTATACTTACAATAAAAGTGAACTTGTCTTTGAGTTTTCTCATTACCATTTTCTATATTATTCAAAATCCATTAACACTCCATTGGTTCTAACAGACTTAAAAAACAAACAAACAAGAAAACAAAAAAACAAAAACAAAAACAACAATCTGACATCTCTGTAAACTCCATGTGAGTTAATTAGGTCTTGAGTTTTCCCAAGGTGCGTTTGCAATTCAAAAGGAAAGGCAATCTTAAAATAGGAAATTGCTAGGAGCTTCCAGGATCTGAGAGGGTAGTGGAATAGTCACAAGAGGAGGACTCTGGTGATGGCTTTAAAGTCTGAGGGTCTCAGGGCTTTTTAGCTCGCTAACTGTACTGAAATGCTGATGATAACTTTTAAAAAGTCCTAAAAACCTTGTTGCTCTTTCTGAGGTAAAAGACTGCTTGCTCACTTAAGTGATTAACACCTGTAGCCTAACAGCAGAGGGTTAAGCAATGTGGTCTTTGTTATATCTTAGCAGGAACTGCTGGGCTCTAACTTTCTTTCTTTATTTTTTTTTTCTTTTTTTAATTTTTATTTTCTAAGTTTTTTTTTACGTACATTCCAAATGATCTCCCCTTTCCTGTTTCCTCCCTCCTCGAAAGTCCCATAAGCCCCCTTCCCTCACTCTGTTCCCCTGTCCTGGCATTCCCCTACATCCAGTCTTTCCAGGACCAGGGGTCTCTCCTTCCATCTTCTTGGAAATCTATTGATATGTGAATTGTGTCTAGGTTATTCTGAGATTCTGGGTTAATATCCCCTTATCAGTGACTGCATACCATGTGTGTTCTTTTGTGATTGGGTTACCTCACTAAGGATGATATATTCCAGTTCTGACCATTTGCCTAGGAATTTCGCGAATTCATTGTTTTTAATTGCAGAGTAGTGTTCTATTGTGTAAATATATCACATCTTCTGAATCCATTCCTTCGTTGAGGGACATCTGGGTTCTTTCCAGCTTCTGGCAATTATAAAGAAGGCTGCTATGAACATAGTGGAGCATGTTTCCTTATTGCATGCAGGGGAAGCCTCTGGGTATATGCCCAGGAGTAGTATAGCAGGATCCTCTGGGAGTGTCATGCCCAGTTTTCTGAGGAACAGCCAGACTGCTTTCCAGAGTGGTTGTACCAGCTTGCAATCCCACCAGCAGTGGAGGAGTGTTCCTCTTTCTCCACATCCTCGCCAACAACTGTTGTCTCCTGTGTTTTTGATCTTAGCCATTCTGACTGGTGTGAGAACTCTTTGTTTAGCTCTGTACCCCATTTTTAATAGGGTTACTTGGCTCTCTGGATGGGGGGGAGTGAGGGAAACATGATCTGGCATTGTGTTAGGGAAAAGACTGAAGCCCTGAGGGCCAGGAGAAAGAGAGGAAACAGGCAACCTCCGGAGGTAAGAGGTTGGGGGTACCCTCCAGAATGTACCAGAGACCTGGGAGGTAAGAGTCTCTCAAGACTCAAAGGGAGGGACCTTTGATGAAATGCCATACATTGGGAAGAAGGAACTTGTAGAGCCCACCTCCAGCAGAAAGACAGGGCATCAAGTGAGGGATGGGGTTGCTATCCCATAGTCAAAACTCTGACCCATAATTGTTCCTGTCTGAAAGAACTGGAGGGATGGAAATGGAGAAGTGCCTGAGGAAATGAAGGTCCAATGACAGGCCCAAAGTGGGATCCAGCTCAAGGGGAGGTCCTAAGACCTGACACTATTACTGAGGCTATGCAGTCCTCACAAATAGTGACCTTTCATGATTGCCCTCTGAAAAACCCAACAAACAGCTGAAAGAGTCTGATGCAGATATTTGCACTCAACCAATGGATGGAAGCTGCTGTCTCCTGTGATTGAATTAGGGGAAAGCTGGAAGAAGCTGAGGAGGAGGGCAACCCTCTAGGAGGACTAGCAGTCTTAATTAATATGGACCCAGAGATCTCTCAGACACTGGACCACCAGCCAGGCAGCTTGCACCGGCTGATATGAGCCCCTAACACATATACAGCAGAGGACATCTGGGTCAGGTTTGGTTAGAGAAGATGTACCTAACCCTCAAGAGATTGGAGGCCCCAGAGAGTTTAGAGGTCTGGTGGGGTGGGGGATGGAGAGCAGGGATGGGGAGGAGGTATGGGATGTGGGGCACTCAGAGAATAGACTGGGAGGGGAATAAAATTTGACATTTTAAAAAATAAACAAACAAACAAAAGATTTTAAAAAAAATGACTTCATGAAATCCGTAGGTAAATGGATGGAAATAGAAAATATCATCCTAAGTGAGGTAACCCAATCACAAAAGAACACACATGGTATATACTCGCTGATAAGTGGATATTAACCCAAAAGCTTGGAATACACAAGATACAATTCACAGGCCACATGAAGCTAAAGAAGAAGGAAGACCAAAGTGTGGATGCTTCCATCCTTCTTAGAAAGGGGAATAGAATACTCATGGGAGGAAATAAGGACACAAAGTGTGGAGCAGAGTCTGAAGGAAAGGCCATCCAGAGACCGCCCCACCTGGGGATCTATCCTATATACAGCCACCAAACCCAGACACTATTGTGGATGCTAAGAAATGCATGCTGACAGGAGCCTCAGAGGCTCTGCCTGAGCTAGACAAATACAGAGGCAGATTCTCACAGCAAACCATTGGACTAAGCACAGGGTCAACAATGGAGGAGTTAGAGAAAGGACTGAAGGAGCTGAAGGGGTTTGCAACCTCAGAGGAAGAACAACAATATCAACCAACCAGATACCCCAGAGCTCCCAGAGACTAAACCACTAACCAAAGAGTATACATGGAGGGACTCATGGCTTCAACTGTATATGTATCAGAAGATGGCCTTGTTGGGCATTAATGGGAAGAGAGGCCCTTGGTTCTGTGAATGCTCTGCCCAGTGCAGGGGAATGCCAGGGCAGGGGGCAGAAGTAACTGGGTGAGGGCATGGGTGGGTGAATGGGGGAACACCCTCACAGAAGCAGAGGGAGGGTGGATGGGATAGGGGGATTTTTGGGGGGAGGAAGAACCAGAAATGGGATAACGTTTGAAATGTAAATAAAGAAAATATCTAAAAAATGGTAAATGGGCTATTAAAATACCGGAATATTAAATAATTTCAGGACACCAGTTACTCTTCTTATCTGAAAAGAAATAAATTAACAAAATAATTTCTTGGACTTCTTCAAGAATAAAGATTTTGAAGCTTAAAGAGTATTGGAACTTGGTGGGAGTGCTACTTTATATTCTCAGAATGATTTAACAGGGCCAGTCACTCAAACAGTCTATAATAAAGCAAACCAAATATTTCCTGAGTATTGAGGTATGTAGAAAAACAAAATACTTGAAATAAATGGTAGAAAAAAATATCCAAAAATTAAAGATAAATATGGAAGAGATGCCACAGACTGTAATTGTATCAATAGAATTACATAGGTATGAATGATCACAACTATTTTTTTTTGTTTTTGTTTTTGTTTTTGTTTTTTTTAATTTGTAGGTTTTTTATTTCCCAAGAGCTTTAGAAAACCATTACAATTTTAATATATTTATGTATTAATAGACACATGAATTTCTTTGCTATATTTTCTCCACCCCAACCCCTCCCCCCCATTAACTTCTTTTCCATTGCCAGACATAAGTGCTTCCAAGGGGTGACAAGACCATGCATATTATCATGGTACACATCTAGGTAATACTTAATCCTACTAAGGATGAGCATTGGTGCTCGGAACATGAATGAGAAGTTGTAGGACATACCCGATTAAGACTTCTCCTTTGAGTTCCTGGTCCCTCTAAAGCTGTTCTTCTCAGCTACATGGTCCAGATCAAAGGTAGCAGCCAGAAGCCCCAGTAGGTTCAGGCAGCAGCTGCAATGCCAGGAGCTTCAGCAGCTCTGGGAGCTGGGTGCACAACAGAATACTGAGCATCTACTTTAGGGGGCAGTTCCACTGCTGGTTTTGTTGGTAGAGTATATGAGGGAGTTCATGACCCTAGAATCAAACAAGCTTGGAAGCATAGGAGCCTTTAGTCAGTATCTCTTCTCTGATGGGTTTCATAGAGATCTGTTTTTGAACCAAGAAAATGTAAGAAGAAAATAAAATTGATCTCATCAGAGAAAGAAAATATGTATTATGTTTACATAAACTCACCAAAGAACTACAGATGCCATGGTTAGTTACTGATAGTATTTATCCAGTCTTGCAGCTAATTATTCTGAGGTTACTCACTCTATGTGTGTCACATTCTACTCTGAATTCTACTGTCAAGGACCAGACATGGTCTTTACTAGCCACATACTATTGCCTAAGTAGAGGACATAGGTAAATGTCAGAGCTCCCTGACCTGTTGTCTATGTCTCACCCTATTAACAGAATGGTTTAGGTCTAGTGCTGAGCTGCAATATTGGATTCTATTACCCATCCTCAGGTCCCTATTCCTTGGGGCATCAGAGACAGTCCTCTTCCGTTCACAAAATCTTCTGATATCCATGAAGTATGATGAATGCTTAGTTTAAGACGATTCTTGCATTGGAAGTACTGGGGAGACCAGGCCAGTATCTCTCAGAGAAAAAGAAGCAGAGAGTGTGGAGGGAAGGCAGCAGGAAGGAAACAGCACGATGAGTACCTTCGTGGATGTGTCAGGGGTTCTGTCACTACAAAGGTTCCTGTCTCAACCACCTCTGGGCTTTTTATGTTTGTGTTCTGAAAGAATTGATCATCCTGCCAGACCTCCTCCAGGAAGCTTTCACCTGACAATCTCATCTTGGATTATATAAAAATAGAAATGTTAGTAAACCAACTAGAAAATACTAAGTAGCCTTTTATAACAGGAGATCACAACTATTATAATAACAATATAACATCTATAGAACTATGAATTAATAAAATGTATACCTCATATGTAAAAGCAGATCTGAAATGCCAGTATTATAAGAAATTTCATGAAGATCAAAGAATGATTTACTAGAGTACCCAGTTATTTGCACTGGTAGCATCTCTTAAAAGGCTCATGAAGTTAAGGACTTTATTCCTAAGACAATATTCAGAAGTAGTGTTTGACAGAATTGAATCATAATGGCTCTGAACTAATCAACTTTACAATAATCAATAAGAGTTTCTTCATGGGTTAGTACTTAATTCTGTTGTTTTGGAGATGGTGAAGCTAAGAGTTAGAGCCTTATTGCAGGCAGTACTGGTATTACTTGGATTTTTGGGAGTATTTCTTGTCCCTAATGTTCTTGCTGTGTTTTATCTCTCCTCCTCCTCCTCTTCACCCCCCTCTCTCTCCCTGCTTAAATATGAAATAAAATATCACACCAAGTGTTTGAATTAGCTATTTGTCAAGATCCAAGGATTGAATTAAGAGCAAGAGGAGATTCAGAGTACTTAGAAACTATACACAACAAAAACTGGAACAGGTGCACTGTGGCTTTGGCTCTCTACATGTCTCTTTTGTGTTTCCCAAAAACTTGTTACAGCTGAGAAGTCTCCACCAAAGCTTATGGAGTCATTAACCATCACTGAGGATACCATCAAAATGAGCTTTCCATAACAGTAACAACTTGTGCTCTATCAGACACTTATTAAAAAGTATTGATGAGACCTGCCCTGGAGATCAGAACATCCCGTCCAGAACCCTCTGGAAGAAGCCTTCTTGTGTCTGTCTCCAGCTTGGGAACATCCTCTGCCACTGAGCTTCATACTCAAGTGGAACAGGGAGGTAGTTAACCACCCAGGAGTGGGGAGAGGCCTGACAACACAAATAGAACCACTCCCGCAGCTCAGAGAATCCAATCCTGAACCCTCTGGCAGAAGCCCTCCAGTTTCTGTCTCTTCCTTGGGACAATCCTCTGCTACAGTGCACCATATCCAAGTGGCACAAGAAGGTAGCTAACCACCCAGCAGGGCAGAGAGGACCGTCAGCACAGTTGAGACCTGCCATGCTTCAGAGGAAGCAACCGGAAACCTTGAGGACATAAAAACCTAAGAGCAGTCTAGGACAGGCGTCTTCTGCTTTCCAACAGTACCCAGAACTGATCGGGGCCACAGAATTACAAACCCAAAAACAACCATAAGAGAGCAGGTCTCACAGGAGCACCTACATCCCTGTGTACACAGAGAGAACTGGTCTCCCAGGAGCACTGATACAGAGGCTTGCTTGATAGACAAGGCATCATCAGAGACAGCAACACCGGCTAACATCAGAGATAACCAAATGGCAAAAGGAAAAGGCAAGAACATTTCCAACAAAAACCAAGGCAACATGGCATCATCTGAACCAAGTTCTTCCATAACAGCAAGTCCTGGATACTCCAACACACCAGAAAAGCAAGATCTGGAGTTAAGATAACATCTCATGATGCTGATGGAGGATTTGAAGAATGACATAAATAACTCCCTTAAAAAAATACAGGAGAACATTAGTCAACAGGTAGAAGTCCTTAAAGAGGAAACACAAAAATCTCTTAAAGAAATACAGGCGGACATGGGTCAACAGGTAGAAGCCCTTGAAGAGGAAACACAAAAATTCCTTAAAGACTTATAAGAAAACACAAACAAACAAGTGAAAGATCTGAACAAAACCATCCAGGATCTAAAAATGGAAGTAGAGACAACAAAGAAATCACAAAGGGAGACAACTTTGGAGAAAGAAAACCTTGGAAAGAAATCAGGAGTCATAGATGCAAACATCAGCAACAGAAACAAGAGATAGAAGAATCTCAGATGCTGAAGATACCAAAGAAAGCATTGACTAAACAGTCAAAGAAAATGCAAAATGCAAAATGCTCCTAATCCAAAACATCCAGGAAATCCAGGACAAAATGAGAAGACCAAACCTAAGGATTACAGGTATAGAAGAGAGTGAAGATTCCTAACTTAAAGGGCCAGTAAATATCTTCAACAAAATTATAGAAGAAAACTTCCCTAACCTAAAGATAGAGATGCCCATGCCCATACAAGAAGCCTACAGAACTCCTAACAGACAGGACCAGAACAGAAATTCCTCCTGTCACATAATAATCAAAACACCAAATGTACTAAACAAGGAAAGAATATTAAAAGCAGTAAGGGAAAAAGGTCAAGTAACCTATAAAGGCAGGCCTATTAAAATTACACCAGACTTCTCACCAGAGACCATGAAAGCAAGAAGATCCTGGGCAGATCTCATATGGACCCTAAGAGAACACAAATGTGAGCTCAGACTACTATATCCAGCAGAACTCTCAATCACAAAAGATGAAGAAACCGAGATATTCTATGATAAAACCAAATTTACACAATATCTTTCCACAAATCCAGTCCTACAAAGGATAATAGATGGAAAATGCCAATATAGGGAGGGCAACTACACCCTACACAAAGCAAGATAGTAATCTTCTTTCAACAAACCCAAAAGAAGATAACCACCAAACATAAAAATAACATCAAAAATAACAGGAAGCAACAATCAATATTCCTTAATATCTCTTAATGTCGATGGACTCAACTCCCCAATAAAAAGACATAGACTAACAGACTGGATATGTAAAGAGGACACAGCATTTTGCTGCATACAGTAAACACACCTCAGTGTCAAAGACAAACACTACCACACAGTAAAAGGCTGAAAAACAAATTTTCAAGCAAATGGTTCCAAGAAACGAGTTGAAGTAGCCATTCTAATATCGGGTAAAAATGACTTTCAACCAAAAGTCATCAAAAAAGATAAGGAAGGACACTCCATGCTCATAAAAGAAAAATATACCAAGAAGAACTCTCAATTCTGAGTATCTATGCTCCAAATGCAAGGGCACCCTCATTTGTGAAAGAAACTTTACTAAAGCTCAAAGCACACATTGCACCTCACACAATAATTATGGGTAACTTTAACAGCCCACTCTCATCAATGGACAGATCAGGGAAGCACAAACTAAACAGAGACACAGTGAAACTAACAGAAATTTTGGACCAAATGGATTTAACAGATGTCTATAGAATATTTCATCCTAAATCAAAAGAATATATCTTCTCAGCACCTCAGGGTACATTCTCCAAAACTGACCATATAATTGGTCACAGAACAGACCTCAACAGATATAAGAAGATTGAACTAATCCCATGCCTCCTATCAGATCACTATGGAGTAAGTAAGGGTGGTCTTCAATAGCAACAAAAACATAAGAAAGCCCACATACACATGGAAGATGAACAATGCTCTACACAATGATACCTTGGTCAAGGAAGAAATAAGGAAAGAAATCAAAACCTTTTTAGAGTTTCATGAAAATGAAGGCACAACATACCCTAATTTATGGGACACAAAGAAAGCAGTGCTAAAAGGAAAACTCACAGCTCTGAGTGCCTCCAAAAAGAAGCTGGAGAGAGCATACACTAGCAGCTTACCAACACACCTGAAAGCTCTAGTACAGAAAGAATCTAATACACCCAAGAGGAGTATATGGCAGAAAATCATCAAACTCGGGGCTGAAACCAACCAAGAAGAAACAACAACAACAACAACAAAAAAAAGACTATACAAAGAATCAACAAAACCAGGAGCTGGTTCTTTGGGAAAATCAATAAGATAGATAAACCTGTAGCCATACTAACCAAAGGGCACAGAGACAGTATCCAAATTAACAAAATCAGAAATGAAAAGGTAGATATAACAACAGAAACTGAGGAAATTCAAAAACTCATCATATCCTACTACAAAAGCCTATACTCAACACAACTGGAAAACCTGGATGAAATGGACAATTTTCTGAGCAGATACCAAATACCAAAGTTAAATCAGGATCAGACAGACCTTCTAAACCCCTAAAGAAACAGGAGCAGTTATTGAAAGTGCAGAATTCTGTCACACCTTCAAAGAAGACCTACCACCAATACTCTTGAAATTATTACACAAAATAGAAACAGAAGGAACACTACCCAACTCGTTCTATGAAGCCACAATTACACTAATACCAAAACCACACAAAGATCCAACAAAGAACAAGAACTACAGATCAATTTCCCTTATGAATATCAATGCAAAATTACTCAATAAAATTCTTGTCAACCGAATCCACTAACACATCAAAACAATCGTTCACATTGATCAAGTAGGATTCATCCCAGGGAATGCAGGGATGGTCCAATATATGGAAATCCATCAATGTAAACCTCTTCATAAACAAACTCAAGGAAAAAAATCATATGGTCATTTCATTATACACAGAAAAAGCATTTGACAAAATTCAACATCCCTTTATGTTAAAAGTTTTGGAAAGATCAGGAATTCAAGGCTCATACCCAAACATAGTGAAAGTAATAAACAGCAAACCAGTAGCCAATATCAAACTAAATGGAGAGAAACATGAAGCAATCCCACTAAATCAGGGACTAGACAAGGCTGCCCTCTCTCTCCGTATTTATTCAATATAGTACTTGAAGTTCTAGCTAGAGCAATTACACAACAAAAGAAGGTCAAAGGGATACAAATTGGAAAGGAAGACGTCAAACTCACTATTTGAAGATGATATGATAGTATACTTAATCAATTCAAAAAACTCCACCAGAGAACTCCTACAGCTTATAAACAACTTCAGCAATGTTGTTGGATATAAAATTAACTCAAACAAATCAGTAGCCTTCGCATATTCAAAGGATAAACAAGCTGAGAAAGAAATTAGGGAAATGACACCCTTCACAATAGTCACAAACAAGATAAAGTATCTTGGTGTGAATAACCAAACAAGTGAAAGATCTGTATGACAAGAACATCAAATCTCTGAAGGAAGAAATTGAAGAAGATCTCTGAAGATGGAAAGATCTCTCATGCTCATGAATTGGCAGGATTAATATAGTAAAAATGGACATCTTGCCAAAAGCAATCTACAGATTCAATGCAATCCCCATCAAAATCCCAACTCAATTCTTCATAGAGTTAGAAAGAGCAATTCTCAAATTCATCTAGAATAACAAAAAAATCCAGGATAGCTAAAACTATGCTCAACAGTAAAAGAACTTGTGGTGGAATCAATACCCTGGACCTCAATCAGTATTACAGAGCAATAGTGTTAAAAACTGCATGATATTGGTAAAGTGACAGGCATGTAGATCAATGGAATAGAATTGAAGACCCAAAAATGAACCCACATACCTATGGTCCCTTGATCTTTGACAAAGGAGCTAAAATCATCCAGTGTAAAAAAAAAAAGATAGCCTTTTCAACAAATGGTGCTGGTTCAACTGGCAGTCAGCATGCAGAAGAATGCAAATTGATCCATTTTTTCACCTTGTACCAAGATTAAGTCCAAGTGGATCAAGACTTCCACATAAAACCAGACACACTGAAACCAATAGAAAAGAAACTGGGGAAGAACCTTGAGCACATGGGCACAGGGGAAAATTTCCTGAACAGAACACCAATAGCTTATGCTCTAAGATCAAGAATTGGCAAATGGGACCTCATAAAATTACAAAGTTTCTGTAAGGCAAAAGACACTGTCAATAGGACAAAATGGCAACCAACAAATTGGGAAAAGATCTTTGCCAACCCTACATCTGAAAGAGTACTAATTTCCAATATATACGAAGAACTCAAGAAGTTACACTCCAGAGAGCCAAATAACCCTTTTAAAAATGGGGTACAGAGCTAAAGAAAGAATATTCTCCTGAGGAATATCAAATGGCTGAGAAGCATCTAAAGAAGTGTTTAACATCCTTAATCATCAGGGAAATGCAAATCAAAACAACCCTGATTTCACCTCACACCAGTCAGAATGGCTAAGATCAAAAACTCAGGAGACTGCAGGTGCTGGAGAGTATGTGGAGAAAGAGGAACACTCCTCCATTGCTGGTGGGATTGCAAGCTTGTACAACTACTCTGGAAATCAGTTTGGCGGTTCCTCAGAAAACTGGGCATAATACTACCGGAGGACCCTCATATACCACTCCTGGGCATATACCCAGAGGATTCTCCAGCATGTAATAAGGATGCATGCTTCATTATGTTCGTTGTAGCCCTATTTATTATAATAGCCAGAAGCTGGAATGAGCCCAGACGTCCCTCAACGGAGGAATGGATCAATAAAATGTGGTATGTTTACACAATGGAATACTACTCAGCTATTAAAAACAATGAATTTATGAAATTCTTGGGCAAATGAGTGGAACTGGAAAATATCATCCTGAGTGTGGTAACCCAATCACAAAAGAACACACATGGTACGCACTCACTGATAAGTAGTTATTAGCCCAGAAGCTTGGAATACCCAAGATACAACTCACATATCAAATGATGCTCAAGAAGAAGGAAGAACAATGTATGGATACTCTGGTCCTTTTTAGAAGGGGGAACAAAATTCCCACAGTTGGAGATAGATGAAATGTGGAGCAGAGTCTGAGGGAAGGACCATCCTGAGACTTCCCCATCTAGTGATCCATCCTACATACAGCTACAAAACCCAGACACAGTCATGGATGCCCACAAGTACTTGCTGACCAGAGCCGGATATAGCTGTCACCTGGGAGGCTCTGCTAGTGCATGACAAATACTGAGGGGGATACTCTCAGCCAGCCATTGAACAGAGCATAGGGTCCCTATAGGAGGAGCTAGAGAAAGGACCCAAGGAGCTGAGGAGGTTTGCAGTGCCATAGGAAGAACAACAATATGAGCCACTCAGAACTCCCAGGGACAAAACCATTATCCAGAGAGTGAACATGGAGTTACCCATGACCCTTGGTCCTCAAAAGACTTGATGCTGCTGTGTGGGGGAACGCTGGGATAGGGAAACAGGAGAGGGTTGATTGGGGAGCAGGGGGATGGGAGATGGGTTATGAGACTTTTGGGGGGGAACCAGGAAAGGGGACAACATTTGAAATTAAGAATATTTCTAATAAAAAGGTTAAAAAAAAACCTAAAAAAAAGAAAAAGAAGAAAAGTCTTGTGTAGAATATTAGCAGAAAGGATGATCATGCTGCAGTCTACAGATCCAGAAAGTCTATATGTCGAGGAGGTCTCAAAGTGGGATTTCTACCAGGGAAGGGGTAATACATATCAAGGGTAGACCGAGGTGTGTGGAGTAATAAGAACATGATGGCTAGGTGAGGGGAGGAAGGAGGGAGAAGTACTGGGAGGGACAATTAGTATTGGCATACATCTTAAGGGTGAGGTAGAAACCTAGTGCAATGGAAACTCTCAGGAATCTACAAGGACAACCCTAGCTAAGACTCCTAGCAATGGGGGATAAGAATCCTGAAAGGGTCATCTCCTATAACAAGGCAAGACCTCCAGAGGAGAGATTGGGACATCAAACCAACCACAAAGTCTTCAATCTAAAATTTGTCCTTCCTGCAAGATGTGCTGGGGATAAACTGTGGTACAGCAATTGTGGGTGTGGCCAACCAGTGACAGGTCCAGCTTGACACCCATGCCACAAAAGGGAGCCAATGCCTGACACTGCCTGGAGACTGAGAATGAAACACAGCTGGGGGGGGGGAAACTCAGTGAAATGATTCCTAATGATATATCCCTATATTCATAGACAGGAGCTTAGTATATTCATTCTCAGAGATGCTTCATTCAGCAAGTGAAAGAAACATATACAGAGACCCTTAGCCAAACATTAGGTGAAGTTCAAGAAATGGGAGGAAGAGGGGGAGGTAGGAGCCAGAGGCATCAAGGACACCACAAGGAAACCCACAGACTCAACAAACTTGGCCTCATCAGTGCTCACAGACAGTAAACTACCAACCAAGGCACTGGCACAGGACTGACCTAGGCCCTCTGTTTATATGTTACAGTTGTATATCTTGGCCTTCTTGCTCTTAGCAGTGGTAGCAGAGGATGCCCCTGACTCTTATGCCTGCTTCTGGGACCCTTTACCTCCTACTGGGTTGCCTTGTCCAGCCTTAATATGATTGGAGGTGCCTAGTATTTGCAAGTTGATATGCCATGTTTGGTTGATATCCATGGGAGGCTTGCCCTTTTCTGAAGAGAGAAGAGGAGTGGACGGAGGACAGGGGAGACTGGAAGGGGAAGAGGGAGGGAAACTGCAGTCAAAACATAATATGTGAGAGAAGACTAAATTAATAACATAAGAGAAAGAAAAATCTCTTGTAAAATTTGATAAAGAAATAATTGCTATTTTCAACAATATTTTTAGCATCTTAATCGCATCAAATTCAATTTGCTATCAAATGTCCAGAGTAATTAATTATTTACTCTTATTTATGTATTTTGTTGCTATTTGAATTTTTACCTGTTCTAAACATGGTGGTATGCGTAAAGCATCCAATCATTTTCTGTTATAGTGAGAAAAGTGATTGACCCAAGATTTGCAGTTGAGCATACTGGCACATCCTTTTAATCTAAATGCTTGGGAAGCAAGTGGATCTCTGTGAATTCCAAGCTATGTACAATGAGACCCTGTCTTAAAAAGAAAAAAAATAAAGAAAAGATTTGCAAATTTAATAAATATTCAATTCTGAATTCAAGTACTCCAACATTTCCTAATTCTGAAAGTTGAGGTTAATCTTTAAGGTTCTGAGATATTCCCGTGGGGAAGCATTATAAATTATTTTAATATTTGCTACTTAGATTTTTGCTATTTAGATTCATCTAGAACTACCTAGTAGAATGTGTACCCCCTCAATCCCTCCTATATAACTTTCCCATGTGATGATTATTTTACTTGATTATGAGTTTTATAATCTCTACATAGCCAACCAGATTGGGTTTTCCTCATTGCACAAGTCTTTTCCTATGTTAATATTCTTAAAATTCTTAGATTACAATTGTAGATAATTTCTACAACCCTTTGAAGAATTCTGTTCTTAATACCTTCAGTAACTCTGTCTAATGTTTCTGGTCCTTTGCACTTATAGAATTTGGGGCCTATGCTACTTACTATGTATGCATAATTAAGGCTGTGCTGTTCATGAATGGATTGATTAATATAAATATCTCCCAACCTAAATTACAAGGTTCTTAACACTATTAAGTCAGATGTCGGTGTTGGGCACAGCGACTAATCAGATTCTAAGAAAGTGGTTAAAGAGAAAAACCACTAAATAAAATTCTTCTGATAGTTATCTTCATTGTCCCTGAAAAAATGCTCCCTTTCTGGCTCTTTAGGAATCTTAAATATCTTAACTGCTCATTTTATGCGAAACAGGATAAAGCAGTGGTTAGAGACTTTCAATTCTGGAACACATTCACTATAATAGCTCTAACACTTTACACATAAATAATTACTAGCAAGTTACTCAGCAAACCTAATGAGCCTCCTTTATAAAAGACAGATGTTGATAGCAATGGTATGAATCTCTGCATTAAATGAATGAGGCTGTGAATTTGAATGCTTAAAGCAGTTTATAACACACAGTCCATACTATTGAAGTGACAACTGTTAGTTTGCTGAAAATTCCAAGCCAATATTGTCTTCCCTTTTCCTCTCAATTTCAGATCAATCCACCCGTTCACCCACGTAGACCTTCTGCAGATATATAAATATGTTCAAAACTCCATTCTGCATTTTCTGGGTTCATCGATAAAGATAAACATCTGTTTGAGCCAGATAGAAGCTGATGACACACCAATGCAAGGACAACACCACTTAAGGGCTTACATAAGTTTTACTGGCGTTATTTACAGGCATAAGAATCATGGATTACTTAGAAGAACAAAAATGACTCGAAGACAGCTGCAGCACCAAAGCATACCCCAACATGGATGGGTGACAATTCACAAAAGCTGGAGACCTGAAAAACACTGCAAAACCTGGCTGTTCCTCATTTTTTTTCTCTAGACAATTCATTTGGTCTCTGCTTCTTCCAGGTGGCTAGGCTTATCTAAGAGTCTTCTTGCAACATGGCTCCTCTGAAGTGACTATAAATTAGCTTTATTGCTTATATACTTGTGGGCAGGGAGGGGCCTAGTAAATCTGGTCAGTTTCAGGGTCTTCCTGGGGCCATTTTGAGTTCTGTACTTCTCATCTTAACAAGCATCCCTGCAATTTATCACATTCTCTTAGAGCAATGGTTCTCAACCTTTCCAATGCTGCATATAATCCTTTAATACAGTTGCTTCTCTTGTGGCAACTCTCCCAACCATAAAATTAATTTATTGCTGCTTCTTAACAATAATTTTGCTACTGTTATAAACTGTAATGTAAATATCTGATATGTAACCCCCAATGGGGTCTTGATCCACAAGTTGAGAAACACTGACAAAGAACATCCTGTTATATCACACCACACACACACACACACACACACACACACACACACACACACACACACACATTGTAAACATCCTATCTTCAGACTCAGGTATCCATAAGGGTCTGGCCATTAGGAGTTTGCCCATGCTACAGTGAATATATAGACAAAACTAATTGTACTTGTTTTTTTCCTTTTTTTTAGGGGGTGTATGCTAGGTCATAAGGGGGGCAGCAGTCCTTCCAAGACTGGAAAGTGGGTGTGATAGGTTGCATGATGTAAAATTCTCAAATAATCAATAAAAATATTATGCTAGAAATTTTTTCAAAAGTTTTCCTCTAAGATTGAAGGTTTTAATCTTTTTTGGGGGGGTTCTTTTTTTTATTTTCTATGTTTTTTTATTTACATTCCAAATCATTTCCCCTTTCCCGTTTCTTCCCTCCCCGAAAGTCCCATAAGCCCCCTTCCCTCCCTCTTTTCCCCATTCAACCCCGTCTCACTTCTCTGTCCTGGCGTTCCCCTACACCCAGTCTTTCCAGGACCAGGGGTCTCTCCTTCCATCTTCTTGGAAATATATTGATATGCGAATTGTGTCTAGGGTATTCCGAGATTCAGGGTTAGTATCCCCTAAGGAAACTGCAATACAGCAGGATTTTATCACACAACCCATTTCTCTTCTAAGGTAGAGCCACTCAATAGAGTTATGCTTCTATTACCTTGGTCTCTGAGTGTTAAAATTTTAGGCACACAACTGCACCTATCTTTCTTTCTATAAGGTGTGTGTGTGTGTGTGTGTGTATGTGTCTGCCTGTCTGTCTCTGTCTCTCTGTCTCTGTCTGTCTCTGTCTGTCTCTCTGTCTCTGTCTCTGTCTCTGTCTCTCTCTCTCTCTCTCTCTCTCTCTCTCTCTCTCTCTCTCTCTCTCTCTGTGTGTGTGTGTGTGTGTGTGTGTGTGTGTGTGTGTGTGTGTGTGTGTGTGAAGCTTATAAAGACAGGGTCTTAGGTATCCCAGGCTGCTCTTGGACTCAATATGTAGCTGAGGATATACTTGCATTCCTGATCCTCCTGTTCAGACCTTGTAAAGCCTGAGATTATAAGTATGCCCAATTGTTCCAGGTATTTTTTACATTTTAAGAAAATAATAAAAACACAGATTGTATGTCTTACTTCATAAGTTTTTGTTTTTGATAATAAATGTCTAAGACTAGGTAATCAATAAATGGAAAATATTTCTTGTAGTGGGTGGCTGGGGAATCCATGATCAAGGAACTAACAGATTAGGTATCTGCATGACCCTACTCCTTATAAACAGGATCATCTAGTTTTGTTCTCACGTGATCAAAGGACACAGAGCTTCCCTTATATCTCCATCATCAAGGTGTTAATTCCATTGATGATTCTCTGCCTTCACGCTCTACCACTTCATCAAAGTCTTGTTAACTGTATTTTTGAAAGGTCTGTGCTCATGACTTACTACCTCATAAATGCTCACTTGTTTATATCATCTCTTAATGAACCAGCCTTCAGCATGAAGTTGAGGGGAAAAATACATCTAGACCATGGCAGCACTGAAACCATGAATTTGAGCATTATACAAAGATTTTGTTTCTGTGAATATCATAGGTCCAACGTTACAATTATATTTTCAAGTTCTATATGGGTTACTTCAAATACTCTTTCATTCAGGACCTTTGTAAGTATGACTTCCTAGGTTGAGCCTATGTTGTCAGGGTTCCATTTTCTTCTTATTATTACACATATATTTTCCAAACACTTGGGTGACCAAAAAAATGTAGTAGAAATTCTCCTAGGGAAATAAAGAAATAGAAATGTGGGGCAAAGGACTCAAAATATGTACCTTCTTCTCTTTTCTGTACTAAAAAAGAACAATTTGTAAAAACTCTCTTGGCTTTCCCGTGTGAGTGTCTGCTCATCATCCACCCATTTCCTCTGAAAGTTCTCACTCATTAGTAAAGGCAACAGAAAGTTAATGATGGGGACACAGCATTTCCAGTATGTATTTCACTCATCCCTTCATAAAAATGAAGTGGATGAGTCCTGACATAAGATTATTTCCATAGCTCCTAGCTCCCAAGCTTGAAGAACTTGAACCAACTTCTGATATACCTATAATTCAGCAATTTAGCTCTTGAGTTAAGCTTGAGTGAGTGACAAATGGGTTGGTTTTTCTTTTTGACTCATCAATCTGGTTTACTTTGGAGTAGATATTCTCAATATTGTTTTGTGTTCACTTTCACATGAGAGAGATAGGAACTTTGCAATGCTTTCTGAGTGATGAATTAGCATCTTGTTAATGGGCAGGTCAGATTAAGTGTTTGGAGTGACACCAACACTTTCAAAACACTTTCTCGAAAACTGAATGGAGAGCTACAATTAGACAGAAAAGATCAAAATAGATTCTAAAGCATTTCATAATTCAAAGGAAAGAAGCTACTGTAGCTCTAATTTAGTTGCTAACAAATGACAAACTTTGCAAGGTTTATGTTAGAACAATGCTCTTCAACCTGTGCTGTAAGCAAGACACTCATGTGAAACCCATCCAAGGGATCCTTGTTTTGTTGTTTTTGATGTGATCTCATCATTTAAATTTTTCTATAGGTTACAATGTGTGGGCAAAATTGGCAACCACACCTATAAGTTAAAAAACAAAAACTAAAATAAAACAAAAACAAACAAATACCTAGCATAATCTTCATAGGTAATTAAGCAAAAATTTCTTTGGAATTTGTGTGGTTTCTCCATGAATATCCATCAAACCTCGCTTCTAGGCTGCAGTGGTTTCATATTTACAAGGAACCATCACAGGCCTTCACATGAAGAACATGGGCAGTTAGGAAAAGAACACTATTTAATGGGTAAGTTCTTGTTACATTATTTTCTATGGCACATAGAATGAAATAGGATGACAGAAATGAAAGTATGTGAGATGCTGGGAGTCACCTCCCCTTTCTACTAGGTGTGTGTGAGACTAGTTCTGAAATTATAACTGTGAACGGAAGTGATAGGAAACCCAACACACTGCATGGTACTGCTATAGGAGATGGATACATAAATAGCTATCATCACTCATACTTTACCTGTACGTTTTTTTTATTTGCAAGTCTTAGAACTAAAATCAACAAGAAATAGTTCCTTCTTCAGTTTAAACTGAGCCTGTGAATATCAATGGTTAATAAAATTCAGAAGTCAGAAGAGGATGCATCCCACACTTGACCTTCAGAATCTTCTAAGTCTTTCCACTCTATTGCTCTCTTGGAGTATAGATAACTGCAATGAATGAAACAGAAAACAGTCTGCAGAAAAAACGAGAAAGCACCTTAACAGCACCGGACATTCTAGCCTGGCCAGCTTCCAAGTGGAAGAGGCAATAGCCACCGCATAACTAAGCACAGCCCAAAATCGTCTAACTCAGCGCACCACACCGAAATCACAAGGCACAGAAATACCACCCTACATAAATTATTTATATTCAACCCAACAAATTTTTGGGTGTTTTTTAACCACGATTTCTCGTTAACAGTGACTGATATAATAGATCCGTCAAATCAGGTAAACATTAGTTGATACTCAGAATGCTGTATACATGTTACTTGGGGTTTCCAAACATGAATGCCATCTCTAAATGTAAGAGAAAGAACATATAAATACAAAGAAATGATACATGAGAAAAGAAGAATGAAAAAGATTTTCTTGACATTCCATTGATCTATGATTCCAAGTTTCTGACATATCAGCTTTATATTAGCTCTTTACTGAAGTTGCATCAAAATCATTAAATTCCTTTCTTTTAGAGTAGCTGTATCTGTAGGAACCCTTAGTAAATCATAAAGGAACCAAATTAAAACCGACTGAGTTAGCCAACAATCTAATATTTCATACATAAAATAATATAACACAGAACCAGTCAGCATTAGTTTGGGATCCACAAGAAAAAATAGTAGGGACATGACCCTGTCATTATAGGATTTATATTTGAGTACATAGAACAGACTAGTGCACCCATAATTAAGTCTTATAATAAGATAATAAATCTGTAAGAACAACCTCAAACTCGGCCTGAACACAGTAAATTTTCACATTAGAACTAAGTGGAAAGCAGGGCTGAGTTCAAACACAAAAGTCAAAGACTACATTCTTTGAGTCAAGACATCAGGATTATAGCCTGTTGTTTATCGAAAAAGTGTTCTTTGCTGGCTTATTAATGTTGATGTTTAACCATAAACCAGTTGTGGAAAGAATTAAGGGTAAAATTTTAGATCCTGCTTCAGAAATATGTATTTTCTCTAGCTTATATCATGAATTTAATGCGCATTAGAAGGATTTGCATTTTTTTTGCAGTCCACAGTAATCATAGATGTCTAGTTTGGTCTTCAGAGAGGTACCCTGATAACTGGAGTGCAGGCCATCCCTGACCCTGCTGGCTGCCTGCGGATCCTATTCCCATAACTGGGCTACCCTGTATGGCCTCAGTGGGGGAGGATGCACCTAATTCTGCAGTGACTTGATGTGCCAGGATAGGTTGATACCCAAGGTGCCCCCCCTCTCAGCGGAGAAAGGGATGGGATTGAAGGGGCACTGGAAGGAGAGGGGGAGCTGCAATCAGGATGCAAAGTGAATAAATTAACCAATTAATGGAAAAATACAACAAATGGATGTTGTATTTCATATTATTATATCATTTGTCAGAATTCACTTTGAAATAGTAAAATTCATTAAATTTAAATTTTAGCCCTTTGGGAGATTGCAAGCATATTTGAACGATATAATTGATCATGATATGTAATATCCACTATTTAGGAAAGAAAAAATAGTTTGGCATCAACTTAATTAGCAAAGTTGACTGATTCTAAAGTTTATTGTAATTCTTCACATACAAGTGTTACTGGCTCAAGACGTCAACAAGAACATTCATTCTGTGTTTAAGACCATGCTTTTGGGCTCTTAACATAGCTTCCTTTAATGTTATCCCAAAGACTAATAACAAAATGAAGTTCATAAACTCCTCTTTATGGTTAAAAACCTCTGGGTCCTAGAAATGTTGACTACAGCTTCAGTTATATTTTAAATTTTCCTTTTCTCAGCTTGGCATTCTATTGCTGTGGTAAAATGCCATGATCCAAAAACAACTTGGAGAAGAGTTTATTTCACCCTGAAACTCCCAGGTCACAGTCTGACACTGAGGGAAGTGTGAGCAGAAACTCCAGACAGGAACCTGGAGGCTGGAACTAAAGCCAAAGCAATGGAAGAAAGCTGCTTACTGGGCTGTCCCCTGTGACTTGCTCAACGTGCTTTTTAATACAGATCATGATAAATACCTGAGTGTAGGAAGATGCATTAGTCACTTTTTGATAAAGCAAGAATGTCAAGGAACAGGAAGAATGCAGAGAATTGCACACACAAGCATTGACCTTATTGTCTTTCCCTGACTCTCCAGAACCAAAATTTAGTCTTATGAAATATTTATCATTGTCTTTTGGCTATGTGAAAAAGAACTTCATACGTCTAAGAAGTTCACCACTAACTTCCTAAGATGCATGTTGCGGTTCTGTTACTTGAAACCAAATGATCTCTGATGAAGCCCTGTTGGAAACAAACCGATACAGAATACATTGATGCTTCCTTTCTCTTGTGCCATATAGTCTTTGTGGGTTTTTTTATTCAAATTAGTTGGCAAGTTTTGCTTCTAGGCTGTGTTGACTTGCACTGTTCTTGTGTAGGTGACCATCAATGATCCTCTCGATTTTAAAAATTTGGCCCCTAGAAATTGCATTTGACTAGAGAATTGATTAGATTTTTTAACTGCCAACTCGTCTAAAAATTACTAGGAGTTTATGTATTAACATTTGTTTGTTGTTTTCTGGTCAGAACACTAGGTCAGAACAACCAGACATAGAAGAGCTTAGACCAAGAATGAACTCTTACAGTAGCTGGGACATTTTTCTCTCCTCTTGTCACAGTTAACAGAGCCAACAACAGAGGTTCTCAGTTCCTTTGAGGAACTGAAAGCCATAGTGTAAAAAAAGGCTTGTTGTACTTCATCTCACTTGGAGATGAATGGAGGTAGAAAGTTTTCTGTTTTTAAGTGCCTCAAAATGTTTCTTCTCATTAGCTCAGTAGGGCAGAATTATGAAGCTAAATAGTCAATCTAGAGCATTCCATATTCCTTTTGTTCTCAGTATGTCATAATGTTCCATGTTTTAATGGGGACCAGAATCTTCACACTAAGATGATGTCACTACCTCTGAACACAGGTGCCTCTATCGGCCCATGAAGTGTCATCTGGAAATGAAACTAATGAGAAGAATCAGCAGATCCTCTCCACACAATCTCTCTTCTAATTGACCACCCTTCTCCATGATGTTCTTCAATAACAACAGAGGCTGCTGATCTTATTCATCCTTTTCCCTTATGCTTGTCACAGACCCAGATGGATGTTCAGGCATGCTCATTAGCTTTTGCACACCTGCTCACATAATTATGGCTAGAATATAACATTTTACTCATTCACTAAACTAAAAATAGCATAAGCTGTGTGTAGCATCAGCATTTTGCAAGGCAGTAAGATATATATATATATATATATATCTTATAAATATATCTTATATATATACATATATATATAAGATGTTAATAATGCTTTTATTAGATCAAATTTTGCTATGTTAAGTAATAATATTTCCCATTCCATGCATAAAAATGATCCCCTAGAACTAGCATACAACAAATCAAGCGACATTTAAACACACATCCAGGATATAATAGTTAATGCAGACAATGTAGCTGGTTTCCAGGGTTGAATTCCTTAGGAATGAGACCTTTTTAATTAGATGTTTAACAGTGTTACTTATGCTTTGTAGAAAAACTAGTGAAAAGCTAGATTTGCATTTGCAAAAGTTGTCCTTTTTTTTATTAGATATATTCTTTATTTACATTTCAAATGTTATCCCCTTTCCTGGTTCCCCCTCCACCAAAAATCCCATAAGCCATCTCCCCTTCCCTAATCAACCATCCCCCACTTCCCTGTCCTGGTATTCCTCTACACGAAGGCATCAAGTCTTTCCAGGACCAAGGACCTCTCCTCCCTTTGGTGTCTAACAAGACCATCCTCTGCTGCCTATGTGTCTGGAGCTATGGGTAACACCATGTGTACTCGTTGGTTGATGGTTTTGTCCCTGGGAAATCTGGGAATACTGGATAACTCATATTGTTGTTCCTCCTGTGGCGCTGCAAACCCCTTCAGCTCCTTGTGTCCTTTCTCTAGCTCCCCCATTGGGGACCCTGTGCTCAGTTCAATGGTTGGCTAAGAGTGTCCCCCTCTGTATTTGTCATGCAGTAGAAGAGCTTCCCAGGTGATATCTATATCTGGCTCTGGTCAGCCAGCACTTGTGGGCATCCACAATAGTGTTTGGGTTTTGTGACTATATATAGGATGGATCCCTGGGTGGGGTAGTCTCTGGTTAGTCTTTCCCTCAGACACTGCTCCACCTTTTGTCTCTGTATCTCCTTCTGTGGGTATGTTTTTCCCCTTTCTATAAAGGACTCAAAGATCCATACTTTGTTCTTCCTCCTTCTTGGGCATCATTTGATATGTGAAATGTGTCTTGGGTATTCCGAGCTTCTGGGCTAATATCCACTTATCAGTGACTGCATGCCATGTGTGTTCTTTTGTGATTGAGTTACCTTAGGATGATATTTAGATTTCACCTCACTCTGGTCAGAATAGCTAAGATAAATACTCAGGGGACAGCAGGTGCTGGAGAGTTTGCGGAGAAAAAGGAACACTCCTCCACTGCTGGTGGGATTGCAAGCTGGTACAACCACTCTGGAAATCAGTTTGCCAGTCCCTCAGAAAACTTGGCATAATACTACCAGAGAACCCTGCTATACCACTCCTAGGCATATACCCAGAGGATTCTCCAGCATGTAATAGGGACACATGCTCCACCATGTTCTTAGCAGCCCTATTTATAATAGCTGGAAGCTGGAAAGAACCCAGATGTCCCTCAACGGAGGAATGGATACAGAAAATGTGGTATATTTACACAATAGACTACTATTCAGCCATTAAAAACAATGAATTCATGAAATTCTTAGACAAATGGATGGAGCAGGTTGTCCTTTTAATGGAATATTTCTACTCTACTTCTGTACAAACACTCATGTTCTGTTAAATATATCTACCATTCTACATATGAGAAAAATATGTTTATGTGTCCCAGTCAACGTGTCCTCCAGTCAACCTGGGCAGAATCATTTTTGGCTGGACAAGATCTTTAGCATTTTCTAAAGACAATTGTATGTGCATTAGTGTTTTACCTGCATGTATGTCTGCATGTGGTATACAGTCCCCTGCAACTGGAGATACCAACAATTGTAAGCTTTCATGTTGGTAATGGGAATTGAACCATGCTCCTCTGGAAGAGCAGCCAGTTCTTTTTTTTCAGGGATCTGGCATTTATATACCCTCTGAAAATTTCCCAGAATTCCAAGCATCACACAATTGCAGATACATGTGCAGCTGGCAAAACCGTGCATGCCTCTGTAAGAACACAAGATAAATCATAGTCAGCTGCTCTTTATCCCATGCATGGGGCTCAAACAAAAAAAAATATTCTTACAATATTTATGTCTTTTTTAAAAATACTAAAATTCCATAATTTCCACTATAAATGCCATAATTAAGTACTTTTTATTTTATTGGTTATTTGATTTGTTTACATTTCAAATGTTTCCCCCTTTCCAGTTAAAGCCCCTATCACATCCCCCATACACCCTCTCCCACCTCAGCACCCTAGGGTTCCCCTACATTCAGGCATCAAGTCACCACAGGACCAAGGGGCTCCCCACCCATTGATGTCAGATAAGGTAATTCTCTGCTACATATGCAGCTGGAACCATGGGTCCCTCCATGTGTACTCTTTGGTTGGTGGTTTAGTCCCTGGAAGCTTTGGGGAATCTCTTTGGTTGATATTGTTGGTCTTCCTGTTCTTTTAATCCCTGGGCCACCTCTCCAATCAAACCCATAAATTTCTTTTTTATTCAGACATTCAAATAAGAGATCAGTGTGGTAAATATTTTTTATATTGACAATATTTTCCTATTTTTTTAAGTTTTTGTATTGTTGATATCCTCAACTCTGATATAAGTACTCAGAAGGAACTAGTCCATTTTCTCTCTTTTGTGCTTGCAAATGCTTTCAGACATGTATTTCCTCTCTTCCTTGATCAGTTCATGAGCTCTCATTCTACATGTTTGAATCACACTGCTAAGAAAACTTTAAACTTAAAAAAAGTGAACAGAAAGAATTCCCTTGATCAATGTATGATCACCTTGCAGTGATGAATGTGCACTTGTGCTTAGAAGCAGACATTTCCTTCTGTAGATGTAAAAAGAGCTGTATTCTGGGTCAACTGTGATACACATTACATCAAGCACTTATAGAAGAATGTAGAACCCAGGTGCACAGTAAAAAGACTGGGAGAGGAGGAGGGAGAAAATGGAGCCAGCAGAGGGAAAACCCAGAACTGAGTTAATTAAGATTGTGATAAATCAGAAGCAGACAACATGCACTGCTGATGCAATTAGAAAGCACATGGAGAATGGAGGAGACTTTAGAGAAGCCTAAAGCAAGCACTGACCTGAGGACAGAGACTTGAAGATTGCTACTTTGCTGCCTTTGTGACTCAGGAGAATTTACATAAAGATCCTCCCCTTAGGTCCTAAAGGGGAACAGGTTAAAATATTAAAAGAATATTTATAAGGAAAATACACTTATTAATTTTAACCACAGTATCCATTAATGTTTTACTTTTGAAGTCTTCTTGGTTTATTTTCCTATTGCCATGATAAAATATTCAGAACAAAAGCAAATTCAGGGAAAAATAGTTATTCTGGCTCACAGTTCAAGGGTATAATCTATCATTCTGGGGAGCCTAGGTAGCAGGAGTTTGCAGTAATTGATCACAACATATCTATAATGAGAAAAAAGAACATAATGACAGTATGCTCTGCTCAGCTCCCTTTCTTCAGCTGTATATTTTATGATCCCAGCCACAGATGGAAGATCTTGTCACACCACTTAACATAATAATACCTGAAAGCCATTGCCAGAGGCCTGTCTCCCAGGTCATCTAGATTCTGTAAAATTGGCAATAATACCAACCCTCATATCTTCCAATTGTCCAGGTGATTTTTGTGGTCTATATTTTCAAGCCAGAAAACCAAGATTTGGGAAGATTAGTTAGTTTAAGAATAGAGAACACGCAAATGAAGAAGCTATAGTTAGGTCTTTTTTATTCTGCTAATGGGAGAAATGTAACTATATGATTTCTAATATAGGTTTTTTCGTAGAGACATCAACACCAGACTAGGACATTTTCTTACAATGTGTCTTAGTCAGAGTTTGTATTCCTGAACAAAACATGATCAAGGAGCAAGTTGGGGAGGAAAGAGTTTATTCAGCTTACATTTCCACATTGCTGTTCATCACCAAACGAAGTCAGGACAGGAACTCACACAGTGAAAGAATTTGGAGGCAGGAGCTGATGCAGAGGCCATGGAGGGGTGCTGCTTACTACATTGCTTTCCCTGGCTTGCTCAGCTTGGTTTCTTATAGAAACCAGGACTACCAGCCAGTACACAATGAAAATCACACAAATAATCATTGTTAGCTAGAGTCTGTCTATTATATGAGATGTTACTGGTTGAACATTCTTTGGGTTATAGCTGTATGACTTAAGGCCAACTTTAGAGTATACACAGACCGACTGCCCTGCCCTGAACATCCTGTGTCTCTCTTCATCCCACCCTTCTTATCAACCCACAAACTTCTGTTATCTGATATTTTTATTTGATTTTTTTGTATTTTTGCTTGTATTTTTCAAAATGTCATTTATATGGGGTCTTTAAATATATCACCTCTGCATATCAACTTGTTTCACTTGTTAATATTCTTTTAAGTTTCTTCCACACCACTTCATGACTTGATAACTCCTTTCTATTAAGTACTAAGTATCTTACTGTCTATTTGCACTCTGATTTTCCAATGTCAAACATTTTGGAAGATTCCATGTTTTGGTAATTATGAATATGTTTACTTATAATATCCTTATGCAGGTTTTGGTGTAAACTTGTTTGAATTTATGTTGGGTTACACAGTGAGTGCAACTGATATATTGTGTGGTATGTTTAGTTTGTGAGGAACTGCCAAACTGTCTTCCAAAGAGACTGTCATTTTTCAGTCTCTAAGTAATGCATACAAGCTAGAAAGCCTTGTCAGAATTTGGCATTTTCAATGTCTGACAGTGTAACCATTCTGTAGCATTGTCCCATCGCTGTTGAAATTTACATTTTTTGATAATATAGGAAATGATATCTTTCCACAGCTTATTTTCCACCCTTATACCTTTTGTGATTGGAAGCCAAATAAGGCCTTTGTCCTTGTTTTAAACTGGTTTGCCTTTACCTCGTTGTGTTAGTGCTTTTTGTGCACTTCGAAGAGTATTTTACTGGATATGTCTTTAAAAATCCCTCCTCTGTGTGTCTTGACTTGTTTCCTCAACATTGAGACAGAGAAATTTTAAGCATCAAGGAAGTCCATCCTACTTATCATTTTATAAACCATGCATTTAGGTTGCATCAAATGTTATTCTTGAACCCAAGATCAGCCAGAGTTGTTCCTACATCATTTTCTAGGAAAGGTTCTATAGTTTTGAATTGCATCTATAATCTTGATTCACTTTCAGTTAATATTAATGAAGAGTATTAGGTGTATTTCCATATATTTTGATTAAGATTTCTTGATTCTTTAAGAAACATTAGAAAAAGATCTTATGAAAACAGTATTGTCTTTAAAGCAGTTAACAGAGAATTTGTCTCTTATTTACTTATTATTATTTAATATACTTCAAGAATGACTGTTATTTACTAATTATTATTTAATATACTTCAAGAGTCAAGAATAGACAGCAACATTTATTTTTTAGATTAACATTTTTCATCAATTGTTCCTCCGAACACTCTCATATAACCCTCCTTTCTCTCCTTCAAATTCATGGCCTCTTTGTTTTATAAATTATTGTTACAGGCATAAATGTATTGACATGCATATTCCAAAAAATAATCTGTTCTGTCTGTATAATGTTACTTGCTTCTATGTTTTCATGAATGAGCATATGTTATTAGATAACTAGTCAGTATGTTTTACTGCGAGGAAGATTATTTCTTCCACTCTTGGCACTCCTTAGTTGATGTGATTCTTTGTAAAGGGTTGAGAGATCTTTATTCAGTTGATGCTTACTCATACTGGTGAGATTTTATGGATGTAGTATCTGGCATTACTAAGAGATACAATCTTCCATCAAACTCCTTGATCCTCTGGTTTTAACAACCTTTCTGTCCCCCTATTCTGCAGTGTTCTCTGAGATTTTATTTTTTAGCTGTATCCATTGGAACTGGGTTCCATGACTTCATTTTGATTAGTTGTGGCCTTATGTTATAGTCTCTGTTTGTTCTAAAGAGAAAGTGTCCTAGATGAGGGCTAACAACCAAATTTATCTATGTGTATAAAGATACTTTCAGTGGAGTTAGGGAATTTGATGATATTGTAAAGGGTATTTGTAGGTTCTTCTCCAAGATCTGTAAAATCACTAGCCCTAGGTAGTTAGTTATCATGGCTTCCATCTTGTTTATCATAGTTTAAGTTCGTCTAGAAAGTTGTTGGTTGCTGCCAAGGTATACATGCCACTACTGCATGTTTATAATGCCCTGCTAGTCATTCTTGTGTTTCATATACATCATAGCTGGGTAGGACAGTTGATATTAGTAACATTTTAATTAAAACAACACCCAGCCAAATAAATAAACCAAATAGCATTGAAGATGATAGTTTTAAGCCCATGTGAGGGTGGTTTCATGACATACCATTTTCACTGGACATCTAAGGGTAAGGAAGAATATATGAAAAATGAGAACAAAACTATATGTTCAAGTTCAAGTTTCCAATAACATATATATATATATATATATATATATATATATATATATATATAAAACATGAAAATTTCATATATACATAATATACATGATAATTTTCAGGGTCTTGTTATTTACTGATTATTGCAATGAATTAAAATAATTAACCCCACCCAGAAGCATTGAATGACCAGAATTTGAACTCAGAATTCAGGTAAGACATTTCTTCAATTTCAAAGGTTCTAAAATTATTTTAATATGGCTATAACAATTATTTAAGCTCTTATATATATGCCAGGAGCCAATAAAATAATAAAAACTGATGGTTGTTATGCTTTATTAAACACTACAATATAATGCCAGAAATCTTGATTTATTTTATCATTGATTATATTAGGCATATGTCCCCATTTCCCACCTTCTCCCTCCCCCCTTCCCTTCACCTCTCTGCACCTTAATTTTTGAGACAGGATCTCTGACTGACCTTTAGCTTACTGGTTCTGCTCTGGCCCCTGAGATCCAAAGATCTGCCTGTCTCCCTATCGCACCACTGGTAAACCCTCAGGCTGGGGATAGAGATACATGAATAACCAGTTATGAAACTGGTGCTGAGAGCCTAACCTCAGACCTTCACATTTGTGATACAGTATTTATAGACTGAATCATTTCTTCAGTGTCACTACCACGACCACCACTTTTTAAAAAAATAAGTCTCCTTTACCTAACTTTTCCCAATTCATTCCCTTTTGCTTCTCATACAACTTTGAGTCTTGTGTGAATTTTGGTTTTGTATTGTGTTGTGTTGTGTTTTTTTGTTTTGTTTTGTTTTATTTTTTGTAATGATTCAAGTCCAATTTATGATGTCAAAATATTCTTGGACATGTAATCCTCTAATGGAGAGGAGTCAATTTATATGGGGCTATAATCTTAGAGGAAAGTGTTTCTCACATTCCCAGCAACTATCAGTTTGCCAATAAGTCTACAACTTGAGAGAAGGTTGATGTCTTGAAGTTTGGGACATTTAATTCATGATGACTGTGATGGTTTGTATATGCTTATCACAGGGAGTGGCACTATTAGAAGGTGTGGCCTTGATGGAGGAAGTGTGTCACTGTGGGGTTGGGTTTAGAGATCTTCCTCCTGGATGCCCAGTCTGTTCCTGACTTCTTTTCGATAAAGATGAAGAATTCTCAGTTCCTCCTGCACCATGCCTGCCTGGATGCTACCATGCTTCTGCCTTAATGACAATGGACTGAACCTCTGAACCTGTAAGCCAGCCCCAAGTAAATGTCTTTTATAAAACTTGGATTGGCCATGGTGTCTGTTCATAGCAGTAAAATTCTAACTAATACAATGATCATGATCAAAATTCATGGGTTTCCAGATGACATACCATTGAATTTCATTTTGTTAGGAAATACTGCCCTCAATCTGTCTTAAAATTTGTCCAGGGGGTAACTCAATGGGTAAAGATGCTAGATGCCAATCCTGAGTTCAATCCCTGTGATCCACATGGTAAAAGGGACAACCAACTTAAGCAAGTTGTTCTCTGGTTTCTGTATGTGTGCCATGATACATGTATGTAAACATATACATGTATAAACACACACACACACACACACACAAAATAACTGTTTAAAAACAAAAAGATATCCAAATCTCTGAATCTTTGAATTTATCTCCAAACAGTAGAAGGGACATTCCAAATGTAATTTAGCCTTACAATGGAGAAATTTACATAGATTTATTTCCTGGACTGCACCAGGACTTCTGATCTATAGTTGTGCAGATGGTAGATTGCTGCTTACTTTTTCTTTAACTCTAATTTTTATTTTATGTTTTCCCCGTATATATGTCTATATATCACATGCATGCCCAGAGTCAACAGAAGGATATATATTCCATGAAACTGTAGTTTCAAATAGTTGTAACCTACCAGGTATGTGTTGGGAACAGAGCACAGGTCCTCTGGAAGAACAACCAGTACTCTTAACCATTGAAACTTTCTCCAGCCCCCATAGAAGGATGTTTTAAATTGTTACATTTGTTCTAACTTTTTAAAGCAGCTCTAGAAAACTCATACATTTCTATGAATATATATATATATACATATATATGTATATATATGTATATGTATATACACTCATACATACATACATATGTGTGTGTGTGAATTTGTTACTTCCAATTCCTATGCTAATTAAATTCTTATACCTAAAATCGTTACTGATTTCAATTCTTGTGCTAATTATAATTTGAATATAATTAATGAATGCAGTCTGAATTAAATAAATATGTAAAAGAACAATATTAAAGACATAATACCACCTTATAATATAGTGGGAGAAAAAAAGTAATGGAAGAAGCAGGCACAGCAAATAAGAAAGAAAAAATGGGGCTTAGTAAAATATCTATTACGTGGCTGAAACATCTGAAAATAAAGTATTACAGTTTCAGCACCATGCTATAGCAACTGCTTGCAAGTACTCAGCTGCTATTGGAAGTCAATCACCACAGCATTTGTTTCTTCTAAGCTATCATTTGTTCACACATTTTTTATTATCATTTGTCAATTTTATACATGCATATCCTCTGTTTGGGTTATATCGACCTCCATCTCTTCTCCAATTCCTCTCCAATCCTCTTCCACTATTCCCTCTAAATTTCATGTACTATCTTTAAAAAAACACTGAGTCCATTTAATGCTAGCAATAAGAATGTGATGCAGGACTATCTACAGGAGCATGAGTAAACTCTCAGCAGCTGAATCCCTGAAGAAAATTGGCTCTCTTTCTGTTAACAGACATCCACTGCCAACAGCAACTCACTTAGGGGTGGAACTGTGTGACTCCTACCCCATTCCTGTTAGGATTCTGGTTTGATTTTGAACAGATCTCATATGTGTGGTCACAGCCACTGTGATAATGTGTGCAACTGCTTTGTCACTTCCAGAACACTATATCTGTGTAGTCATCCTCTACTTCTGGCTCCTACAATTTTTCTGCCCCTCTTCTGAGACAATCCCTCCCCAAACATTCTTAATATTATTATTTCTTCAATATCTTTAATTAAACTTATGAAATGGATAAGCTTGATTTACTAAATGCAGCTTATGTGTCTTTTTGTGAGCCAGCCTTGTGTCTGGAAGAGGATGAGCTGCTAACTCCCATGTAGTTGATGAGTTTTCAAAGGACAGGCAGATGCAAGCTCAGTATCACTACCATCCAAATCATTTCCTTGTGATACTGAAGCCTCTTTCTAGGATCATTTAGTCATTTGGCTTCCTGAAATATGCTTGAGGGTTGTATTCATTTTATTATTATTATTATTATTATTATTATTATTATTATTATTATTATTATTATTATTTACTTTTCAAATGATTTCCCCTTTCCTGGTCCCCCCCTCGCCAAAAGTCCCATAAGCCCTCTCCTCTTCCCTCTGTTCCCCAATCAACCCACTCCAGCTTCCCTGTCCTGGTCCCCTACACTGCTGCATCAAGCCTTTCCAGGCCCAGGGGTCTCTCCTTCCTTCTTCTTGGGCATCATTTGAAATGTGCATTGTATCTTGGGTATTCCGAAATTCTGGGCTAATATCCACTTCTCAGTGAATGCATACCATCTGTGTTCTTTTGTGATTGGGTTACCTCAGTCAGGTTGATATTTTCCAGTTACACCCATTTGCCTGAGAATTTCATGAATTCACTGTTTTTAATAGCTAAGCAGTATTCTATTGTGTAAATATACCACATTTTATGTATCTATAACTCCATTGAGGGACATCTGGGTTCATTCAAGCTTCTGACTATTATAAGTAGGACTGCTATGAAGATAGTGGAGCATATGTCCTTATTACATGCTAGAGAATCCTCTGGGTATATGCCCAGGAGTGGTATAGCAGGGTCCTCCAGTAGTAATATGCCCAGTTTTCTGAGGAACTGCCAACCTGATTTCCAGAGTGGTTGTACCAGCTTGCAATCCCACCAGCAGTGGAGGAGTGTTCCTCTTTCTCCACATACTCTCCAGCACCTGCTGTCTCCTGAGTTTTTGATCTTAGCCATTCTGACTGGTGTGAGGTGAAATCTTAATGTTGTTTTGATTTGCATTTGTCTGATAATTAAGGATATTGAACATTTCTTTAGGTTCTTCTCAGCCATTCGGTATTCCTCAGGTGAAAATTCTTTGTTTAACACTGTACCCCATTTTTTAATAGGGTTATTAGGCTCTCTGGAGTCTAACTTCTTGACTTCTTTGTATATATTGGATATTAGCCCTCAGTCGGATGTAGGGTTGGTAAAGATTTTTCCTAATTTGTTGGTTGCCATTTTGTCATTTTGACAGTGTCCTTTGCCTTACAGAAATTTTGCAATTTTATCAGGACCCTTTTGTCAATTCTTGATCTTAGAGCATAAGCTATTGGAGTTCTGTTCAGGAAATGTTCCCCTGTACCCATGTGCTGAAGGCTCTTCTCCAGTTTCTTCTCTGTTAGTTTCAGAGAGTCTGGTTTTATGTGAAGGTCCTTGATCTACTCGGACTTGAGCTTAGTACAAGGAAATAAGAATGAATCGATTTGCATTCTTCTGCATGCTAGCCGCCAGTTGAACCAGCACCATTTGTTGAAAAGTCTATCTTTTTTCCACTGGATGGTTTTGGTCCATTTGTCAAAGATCAAGTGGCCATAGGTGTGTGGGTTCACAACAAAAGGATGTCAAAGGGATAAAATTTGGAAAGGAAGAAGTCAAATTATCACTACAGATATGATAATATACTAAAGAGACCCCAAAAATCTCCACCAGAAAACTCCTACAGCTGATAAACAACTTCAGCAAAGTGGCCGAATATAAAATTAACTCAAGCAAATCAGTAGCTTTCCTACACCCAAAGGATAAATAGGCTAAGAAAGAAATTAGGGAAATGATACCCTTTACAATAGCCACAAACAATATAAAGTATCTTGGTGTGACTCTAACCAAACAAGTGAAAGATCTGTGTGACAAGAACTTCAAGTCTAAGAGAAAGAAATTGAAGAAGACATCAGAAGATGGAAAAACCTTCCATGCCCATGGATTGGCAGGATTAATATAGTAAAAATGGCCATCTTGCCAAAAGCAATCTACAGATTCAATGCAATCCCCATCAAAATCCCAACTCAATTCTTCATAGAGTTAGAAAGAGCAATTCTCAAATTCATCTGGAATAACAAAAAATCCAGGATAGCTAAAACTACTCTCAACAGCAAAAGAACTTCTGGGGGAATCAGTATTCCAGACCTCAAGCAGTACTACAGAGCAATAGTATTAAAAACTGCATGGTATTTGTACAGTGACAGGCAGGTAGATCAATGGAATAGAACTGAAGACCCAGAAATGAATCCACATACCTATGGTCACTTGATCTTTGACAAAGGAGCTAAATCCATCCAGTGGAAAAAAGATAGCCTTTTCAATAAATGGTGCTGTTTCAACTGGAAGTCAACATGCAGAAAAATCCGAATTGATCCATTCTTACCCCCTTGTACTAAAGTCCAGTCCAAGTGGATCAAGGACCTCCACATAAAACCAGACATGCTCAAACTAATAGAAAAGAAACTGGGGAAGAGTCTTGAACACATGGGCACAGGAGAAAATTTCCTGAACAGAACACCAATAACTTATGCCCTAAGATCAGGAATTGGCAAATGGGACCTCATAAAATTACAAAGTTTCTGTAAGGCAAAGTATACTGTCAGTAGGACAAAACCAAAAAATTGGAAAAAGATCTTTACCAACCCTACATCCGATGGAGGGCTAATATCTAATATATACAAAGAAGTCAAGAAGTTAAAATCCAGAGAACCAAATAACCCTATTAAAAAATGGGATAGAGAGCTAAACAAAGAATTTTCACCTGAGGAATACCGAATGGCTGAGAAGAACCTAAAGAAATGTTCAACATCCTTAGTCATCAGGGAAATGCAAATCAAAACAACCCTGAGATTTCACCTTACACCATTCAGAATGGCTATGATAAAAAACTCAGGAAATAGCAGATGCTGGAGAATATGTGGAGAAAAAGGAACACTCCTCCACTGCTGGTGGGATTGCAAGCTGGTACAACTACTCTGGAAATCAGGTTGGCAGTTCCTCAGAAAACTGGGCATAATACTACTGGAGGACCCTGCTATACCACTCCTGGGCATATACCCAGAGGATTCTCCAGCATGTAATAAGAACATATGCTCCACTATGTTCATAGCAGCCCTTTTTATAATAGCCAGAAGTTGGAAAGAAACCAGATTTCAATGGAGTAATGGATACAGAAAATATGGTATATATACACAATGGAGTACTATTCAGCCATTAAAAACAATGAATTCATGAAATTCTTAGACATATGGATGGAACTGGTGAATATCATCCTGAGTGAGGTAACCCAATTACAAAAGAACACACGTGGTATACACTCATTGATAAGTGGATAATAGCCTAGAAGCTTGGAATACTCAAGACTCAAGTCATATATCAAATGATGCCCAAGAAGGAGTAAGAACAAAGTATGGATCCTTGGGTCCTTTGTAGAAAGTAGAAAAAAGTACCCACAAAAGGGAATACAAAGACAAAAGGTTAAGCATAGTCTGAGGGAAAGACCATTCAGAGACTACCCCACCCAGTGATACATCCTATATACAGTTACAAAACCCAGACTCTCTTGTGGATCCCCACAAGTGCTGACTGACCGGAGCAGGATATAGCTATCACCTGGGAGATTCTCCTAGTGGATGACAAATACAGAGGGGGACACTCTCAGCCAGCCATTGAACTGAGCACAGGGTCCCCAATGGGGGAGCTAGAGAGGGGACCCAAGGAGGTAACAGGATTTGCAGCACCACAAGAGGAACAACAATATGGGTCACCTAGTACTCCCAGAGCTCCCAGGGACAAAACCATCAACCAAAGAGTACACATAGAGTTACCCATAGCTCCAGACACATAGGCAGCAGAGGATGGTCTTGTTAGACACCAAAAGGAGGAGAGGCCCTTGGTCCTGTAAAGACTTGATGCCTTAGTGTAGAGGAATACCAGGAGAGGGAAGTGGGAGAGGGTTGATTATGGAAGGGGAAATGGTTTATGGGATTTTTGAGGGAGGGGGAACCAGGAAAGGAGACAACATTTGAAATGTAAATAAAGAATATACCTAATAAAAAACACAAAGTAAATGGATTAAAGTTAAAAAAAAGAAAAAACTGCATGGTATTGGTACAGTGATAGGCAGGTAGATCAATGGAATAGAATTGAAGACCCAGAGGGATTCATTCTTTATCTTCTTAAATTGCTGTGAATTTAGATGTTATTAGATCTCATATATAGGTAATCTTTGTTTAAAATCTGAAGTTATATGTTCCCATATTATTCTTACATCACTAAAGAAGATATGAAAATATGTTAAAGAACATACATAATATATATAGTATGCTATTTTAATTTCATATATTTACTCATCCTTCTTGTATTTGTTTTTCTTTTCAAGTGTGGAAATAGTAGCAGGATTACTTATAATGATTATTGATTAGTTACTGTGGTTTTATAATGATATTTAAGAAAATTCCTGAGCAGCTAAATATCAGTATAAGATAAATTTGAGTGGTGGACAGTTGGAGTGTATGAATTGTCAGTATAGAATTAAGTCTTATGATCCAGTGATTGCTTTTTTTAAATACTCACTTGAATTCATTGTAAATCTAGAGGTCATAATAAAGTAAAATTTAATCACTGTAATGCTCTCTTAATCAAAAATAATGATATATATAATGTGTTTTATACACACCACACCACACACACACACACACACACACACACACACACACAGGGACTCATGTTTCTCTGCTGATATTCCTCCTTGCTGATTAATGGTATATAAGATGAATTATAATTTATCTCTGCCATTTTCAAACCTCTGTATTTCTTTATTTTCCAAGAAGATGAGAAACCACTTTCCTAAGAGGTGGCTTCATTTAACTTAATGGAGACAGCAGAGACACTTAGAACATTGTGTTCTATTTAAACACAATCTGTGTGGTGTCAAACATCCTCCACAATTAAATAGGGTCATATAAAAAGTGATGTGGAAGGATGGCTAAAGAGAATCGGCAGGTAGCGATGCATGTGGTAAGAACAAGCATAGCTATCTATTCAGCATAAAACCTAGGTGGTAGCAATGACTCTGTGTTTCTTTATATTAAAATGAATAAATAATCCTGTTTAAAAACATAAGGAAAATTACGAACAATTTGGAGGCATAAAATACTCTGGAGTATATGTACCACAGAACGCATTGTTTTGTGATAGATCATTATACATATCAAATCTGTGATCAGTAAACTAATCAAGTTAAATTGAAAATTAAAATCAAGCCTCAGCAAAGGAGAGGAGCAGTGCATCATTAACAAATTAATGACAGAGTCACAGCTTACTCATTTCTTCTGATTATCCATCAAGCGATTTCATAGAACATGTTTATTTAAAAAGAACTAGTCCAAATGTTCAGTAAATGAAGGAATTTGAGCTCTAATTTATTTTTGAGACAGGATCTCACTATGTAGCTCTGGTTGGCCTAGAATTTATAGAGATTTACCTGCCTCTGTCCCAAAAGTTCTGGGATTAAAGACACGAGCCACCATGCCCAGCACAGACTTTGAGCTGTATTTTCAAGTATGCCAGTGAACAGGATACAACCATCTATCATAGAGCAGTAGGGAAATTCTGATGAATTTTGAGATTTGACGTCATAAGTTTGTTCTTACTTCTAACATAATTTCCTTGAAAATCTTTATTGTCCTTGTTATTTATGTTTCTTTTCCTTTAGAGGTTAGGTTTTTATTTCTGTGCTGGAGAGGATGGTGACAAGGTAATAGATAGGGAGATGAGGGGAACACATGGCTTGCTGCCTCTTGCCTTAGGAACTCGAAATGGAGTTCTTTTTCTGTGCCTTTTTCTATGTCAACAACATATATTCTGATATCTTAAAAACATATATAGGTGTGTTTTAGAATTGAGATTATTTCAAATTTTTAACAATACATATCATGAATGTATAGTGCTTAAATATATAACTTATAAACCAAAAGAGTCATGAATGGCATTCAACAACCACACAGTAACATAACAGAGAAATATGTGTACATTTACAACATACATAGGTTATGGATGATATCACATCAATTTAGTCAGTTCAAATACTCTTAAATGAGTAAATGCATATATTTTTTTTGGAATTTTTGATTCCCAAAATTCCAAATGATCAATTATAGGCCTAAAGATTTATTCCAGACATGATAAGCTCTTGTGAGGTGGATTTAACAAACATGAGTTCTTGACGGTTGATAAATTTTTCTTTTTTATGCAGGGAACCAAAGAAAACTGATACTTGCAGAATAGTTGAGATAAATAGAATATGTATGTATACTCTACCACTTGATCTAAGTTGCTTTTGTTGGATTGAATTCTGTGGTATCAGGCAATCCAGTTGGTTCATAGTTCATGGGATATAAAGTAGATTGGCTTAACATATTTACCTATTTAAATTTTACCATCTCAAAATAACTTACCAAGTGATATAAAGTTATATATGAATGGATATTTTTTAAATTTCCACACAAAGAAAATAGTGTGCAACTAATTACTTTCAGATTTGGAGGAGATATTTAACGTCTGGTCAATATAAGACACTTTATTTTCATAAATCTAAGGTCAGAAAAACTTTAAAGCAACAGTTTTCAACATTCTTAATAATGTACAGTTCCTCAGGTTGTAGTGACCTAAAGCATAAAACTATTTTTGTTACTACTTCATAACTGTAATCTATGAATGGTTGTTGCTATATTGCAATAGGGATTTATTCACAAAAGTCTGCATCAGATTTGGCTCCTGGGTCAAATCACATCTGCATTTATCTCTATCAGTCCTCTCTGCACCATATAGTCATGTCTTTGGTCTCTCTTTTGAAAATACCTGATAAGAACATCAAGTTGGAAAACATTCTTTGTGTCTTTTCAAAGATAGCTGTTCTTTTATTTAGTAAATTCATGGTTCTTTAAGCACTGGTGGAAAATGGATTATAGTATGAACTAATATAAAATGAATATATAGTATGAACTAATATAAAATGGATTATAGTATGAACTAATTAGTATAGAACTAATACAGCCATACTGGAATGAAAAGAGCCAGCAATTAGTTCACAAAACTCTATGTGGTTTTGTCTCAACAATCTTATTTCTTTTGGCATTTGTTTGTTTGTTTGTTTTTTGAGACATGATCCCAGTACACATAGTCCTGGTTAGTCCAAAACTTTCTGTGTATGAATGTGGCCTCAAATGCACAGAGACCCACCAGCCTCTACCTCCTAAATGCACTCAGATTGAAGATGTGTGCCATCATGTCTGACCTCAACATATCATAGCAGCCTTATTTATAATAGCCAGAAGCTGGAAAGAACCCAGATGTCCCTCAATGGAGGAATAGATTCAGAAGATGTGGTATATGTACACAATGGAATACTACTCTGCAATTAAAAACAATGAATTCATGAAATTCCTAGGCAAATGGTCAGAACTTGAAAATATCCTTAGTGAGGTAACCCAATCACAAAAGAACACACATGGCATGCAGTCACTGATAAGGGGGTATTAACCCAGAATCTCAGAATACCCTAGACACAATTTGCATATCAATAGATTTCCAAGAAGATGGAAGGAGAGACCCTGGTCCTGGAAAGACTGGATGTAGGGGAACGCCAGGACAGAGAAGCGAGAAGGGGTTGAATGGGGAAAAGAGGGAGAGAAGAGGGCTTATGGGACTTTCGGGGAGGGAGGAAATGGGAAAGGGGAAATGATTTGGAATGTAAATAAAAAAACTTAGAAAATAAAACAAATCATCCTCATCCCCCCCCACAAAAAAATAAAAAAATAAAAAAAAAAAGTCTTAAACAGATTTCCAATGACTTTCCCTGATAGGAATAGCTGAAGACCTTGATTCTCATTAGGATTTATCATGTGACTTGACTATAACAGACACCACCCCATATTATAAGAAATACATATACCTCTATAAGTAACACCATAGATGACATCTTTAATGGCAATCAAATTTTAAGAATGATAATCAGATCAATAAGAAATGACATTTATTTAAATTAAAATTTATGAGAAGAAATAATTTATGAGAAATCATTTACACTGAGATGGGAGTATAAATTAGTGCTGGAATACGTATCCAACTTGCACAAATTATTGGCTTTAATCTCCAGTACCAAAAGAAAATACAATCCCCATTCATGTTATGACATATAAGAGTCAATATCCTCTAGTGGACTGTCTTAGTCACTGTTATATTGCTGTGAAGAGACATATGACTAAGGTAACTCTTATGAAAGGAAACATGTAATTGGGACCTTACTTACAGTTTCAGAGGTTTAGTGCATTGCCTCATAGTAAAGAGAATGGCAGTATGCAGGCAGACATGGTGCTGCAGGCATATCTAAGTGTTCTGTATCCCAATCTGAAACCAGCAAGAAAAGAGAGACACTGGGCTTGGCTTGTGCTTTTGAAACCTCTCAAAACCATCCCCAGTGACATGTTCTCCAATAAGACCATACCTACACCAACAAGTTGACACCTCCAAATTCTTCTCAAGTAGTGCCACTCCTTGATGACTAAGAATTCAAATATGTGAGTCTATAGAAACCATTCTTAATAAACCCACGACATGGGCCATGCATGGCTGCAAGATCTCAGCTTCTATTTCCTTTCAGAAGTTAAATATAAAAACATAAATGAATATGTTTTCACTCCTTTTTTCAGTAATATGTATTGCTAAAAAAATAAAATGGTCTCCCTCTACATGAGTATACCATCATACTATATTCTACTACCTAAACAATTTTCCCAGGTCCCTGTGTTCTCCACTGAAACTTGTGCAGAGGAAGCCTGGCCATCAGTCCCAAAAGATGAGAGGCTTTTTTCTTTGGAGGAGGAGCATGGGAGAAATGACTCACCTTATATGAGGCAATATGAGACATTTAATTCTCTGGGTGTCCTGTTTGTCCACAGTTTAGGCCAAGCCCTGACAGTGAACAAGGCAATGGGGCAGTCTTTCTCAGTGGTTATGGTATCATAATCCAGAGAGTCCTTTGTAGCTGTGCCCATATCTTCTTGGGGTGGGGGGGCTATTCTTCCAATTTAGGAGTCTCTGTCATAATAAACTTAAACATTTAAGGTTGTATTTAGTAGATTTCTGGCAAGATTGAGAGCTGGTATCTATTGTTAGACACCTTGTATCTGTTTTAATTATTTACTCTAGATTGTATCTAGCAAACAAAGAGTATATTGTAACTTAATGACAATAGCAAAAACAAGGCTAAACATATCTTTAAGGCAGAGATCTTTAACCTTTTTATTGTTGTATTATTTAAAGTAGTATTAAATTAAATTACTATTTACCAAGGCAGAATATAAACCATATGAAAATGTTATCTTAATAGAAAAGTGTCTTTGGAGATTTTACATCCGGTTGTTCTCCTACAGACAGCAGTGAAGTGGGGACTGCCCATAATAAAGATGGCAGACAGTCATGTGTCTGCCTTCAACCAAGATGGCACTGAAGCTACAGTCGGCCATGTGACTGTCCTTAGCTAAGATAACACTGAAGGTGTAGTTCCACCTGCCATGGAAAGTCACATGTTTGTTATATCTCAGAATGGAATGGCATTTATTTAGAGAAGCATAGCTATTTATCAGCAAAGAGACAAATAGACAGGTTTTGCCTGGAAGGTAGGGCATTATGAGCATGTGAAGAGATCTTCCCAACCCCCCTGTCACCACAGGCAGCCTCCAAGCTATGTGGCAGGTCTGAAGGTTGGCACATGGTACGGTTCTACTGTTTGTGTGAGCAGGAATCTGATAACCATCTGGTCCTTCTCCTGCCACAGCTGGCTTAGAGCTGGGGTGGACTAGAATGGAAAGAAATCAGAGATACAAATTTTCTAGGAAGTAGAAGTTTAAGACTGCCCGCTGGAGCAAACAGCTGGCAGCAATAGTGTAGCAGAGTTGGGCACTAGGCAGGGAAGGAGAAAGAATGAGTTAAGTCGGAAACAAAATCTGCAGAGTGTTTTTAGAATTGAAGGTACGGGGAGCAGAGAGTAAGCTAGTTGGATTGAGGATAAGAACTGAGTTGGGGAATAGGAGGCATAAAGCGGTTTGGAGCAAAGGCAGGTAAAAGACTGAACATAGGAAACGTTCCATTTTCCAGATCATTGCCAAGAGTTGTAAAAGGTTTGACAGTGTTGTTAAGTGGCCATTATTATCTAGTGGGTATTGGGGCCAATTTAGTGTGTAAATTTTGAAGCCTTTAAGTCCAGAAGGCATCCCAGTCAGGAGCCTAGAAATAACAGCAAAGACATACACATTGAGTGAGAATAGAAGTTATTATTCTATTGCTAGCGGCATTCCAAGGATAGATTCAATAACTAATCCATCAGCACAGGCTAGATTACCAGGTTATCATGAGGTAACTAGAGACTACGGGCCAGTGCCTTAGGGAGACCAGTCACCCAGTACTGAGATTTTTGAGCAATGAGAGAGGAACAGTGTCTGGAGAAGAAAGAGATCTCAGGGAAGGGAAGAAATCCTAAGGCAGAGGTTCAGCAAGAAGGGCCAGTCATGAAGACTGTGAATATGTCCATTCCCAAGGATACCAGAGGGTGGCTGGGAACTCAACAGCCCTCCCATGGCACCAGGGGTGGTTAACTTACCAATTTGCCAGTATTTGGATGAAGAGATCTAGCACTCCAATGGCTGGAAAGTCCATGCAGTGGCAGGACCAAGAACTTTCAAGTTTATAAATCCAGGTCTCAGTACCAATGATAGGTTTTGTAAAATTCAGTATGAGGCAAAGGGCGAGGGTGCCTTAGCAGGCCTGTGCTTGGGGAATTCTTCTCTCCCCAGGTATCAGCCATAGAACAGGTCTAGTATAAAATAAAATTTTGGGGGAAGGAGGGGATGAAAAGTGGGGGAGAGAAGGGAGATGAGGCAGAGAAAGGACGGGGGTGGGGGGGAGAGAGAGAGAGACAGAGACAGAGAGACTGAGAGTTTACCAAGGAAACTCATGCTAGAAGGGACATAGTCTGAAGTATTTCACACAGTTTTAACAACTTGTCAGAACACCTGGCAGGATGAGACTTAAGCCCAGACAAAGGATGAGTCCATCATGGGTGAGACCACACCTTAACCAGGACTCTTTAGACATTCATATGCTTGACAGGCTGTTCAAATTTGAATCTCACTTCAGAATTCTGTCGGCTTGAGAGGTTTGTTGGGTCTCTTTGTCTGTCATCCAGTGTGACCATATTTATTAAAACTTCCTTTTTGCTTACCAATTTTAAATTTGGATCTTTTAATTGACTTATTGTCAGATTTGGGTACAAATCTGACTTGGGGCACAGGTTGTAATCCCAAACTGGATAGCATTCCTGTAATATTACCTTAGTTTTACAACTGAATAGGAGCTTCCAGATGATAGAAGGTAAACCTATTTTTCTGTTACATACTGAATAAATGTAAATCAAAAAATTGTTTTAACAGCCATGATAGATAGTAAATGAGTTTTGGGGTTCATATGCACAAGTTATCCATTACTCAGATTTCTTAGGGAAGTAGATTCCCCTGACACTGACTCTCTATAGAGTTAACTTAAGCTCAGTTGTGTCTCTTGATGTGACTAAGTATCCATTTTGTCATCATGATTACCACCATCATTATGTGTTATTAACCAATGTGAAAATTATCAAGTTGCATAATGATAGCAGTCAGTTAGAACCATCTGCCTTTGCATCTTAAAATCATTTTCTTAAAATGAAAGGAGTTTAAATTTTAAATTTACCCTTCTTGAGAAATAGCTATTGTTCTACAGAACATGTGAAAAATATTTGTAAGTTATTATACTCTGTAAGATAACACATATATTATTATCATATTATTTATATTACTTCTCCAAAGCTATCATTAGGCATGAATAACAATCATTGACTTACTATGGAATTAAGTGCAATTGTCTAAGACGATAATGGCCCTGGAAAACCAGACTTGGCTGGTCTTGGGGGCAATTAAAAGACTGATCTTTTAAGAATTTCAATTCCAGGCTTTCTTACTAAGTAAATTATAAAGATGCACCCCAGGGAACTTTAAGGAAGTAATGAGGTTTTCATTTCCATATGTCAGATGAGCTTTAGCTAGTGTACTTATTACCAGAAAGGGCCATGAGCTAATTTCTTGGCTCATTCATCTCAGAGAACATCCTGAACAACATTTTTTCAGCAAAGGGCACAGGGAGAAATGCAGTATGGGAATAGTTTACCACAGAGGATTTTTTAATACTTAGTATGATGCAAAAGAAACTTCCAAGTACGTATGAGAACATGGGAAAAAGGCATGTGCAGAAGAGACTACATCTTCCAAAATGACTTGACATTGTTTACCCCCACGTGTAAAACTTCTATCCATGTCGTATGAGAACATGGGAAAAAGGCATGTGCAGAAGAGACTACATCTTCCAAAATGACTTGACATTGTTTACCCCCACGTGTAAAACTTCTATCCATGTCAAGGCCATTTAGTGTATGAAAGATTTCAAGAACACATCTTGAGGTCACCTACTTTATGGTATCTTAGCCAAGCTGTTCATTTACATTGAAATTCAGTAGATAACTCCAGCTGGATATCTTCACAAATTGCTATTTTAGAACAGGATTCTAAAATTAGAAGACCTATTTTGAAATACTTTGCAACTGACTTGTGCACATTACATTCTCAGATGGTGCGGCTCAGTCCCAGTAGTGGCAGCTTGTAGATTTGAATGGTCTCACAGACTTGAACTACATCCTTTTACAAAGACATTTTTTTATCTTTTAGTATGCGTGATGCAAATTATACTGTCTTGCCATCTTATAGAATTTCATGTACTGTAATGTCAGTGATATCTTAGAAATTAAATGATGTCCTCATTTTATTACTGTTATGAGGTAATTTATATAATCTAGATTTTTCTTGAAGGGACAAGATTTGCTAGTTGTCTTCCTAAACATAAGAATATATACCATTGTTCATATGAAGAAAAACCTCTGAATAATCATTCTCTGGTAGGCTCCAGTATCCAACTTGATAACAGATCTCTGAATGTTTTCAAAGTCCTCAAGTTAGTAAGAACTGATTAAATATTTAGGCTTTGGAAGTAGGTCTGTGTGTGCTCAGTAGAAATTCATTCTTACTGTTACTTTATCTGAAATTTTGTACTACATAGAAAGTGTCTTAGCCAGTGATTTAGTGCTGTGAAAAGACACCATGACCATGGCAGCACTTATTTTAAAAAGCATATAACTATCATCATCATAAGATGTGGTTTTAAATCAGAGTCTTGCTTTTCTGGTGCGTTGGGGGTATCCAGGGCTTGCTGCGGTAGGAGAACTGGGTTCTGATGATGCCAAGTAGTCTTGGTTTCTGTTGCTTATGTTCTTGCCCTTGCCTCTCACCATCTGCTTATCTCTGGTGTTAGCTGCTGGCCTTGCTGTCTCTGACTGTGGCTTGACCCTCGTGCAAATCTATGCGTCAGCAGTCCTGGGAGACAAGTTCTCTAGCGGAGGAATTTGGATATGGAGATCTGTGGCACAGGATCAGTTCTAGGGTGCAGTCAGAAACCAGAAAGATTTTGTCCCTGGTTGTTCCTTGGTTGGGCAGGTCCCTCTTTGGCCAGAAATTTGAACAGAAATGGCGGTCTCACCTGCACTCACAGGTGTGTTGGCACTACTGGGAAACCAGTTCTCTCCTGGCAGAATTTGGGTATAGAGCACTGTGGAACAGGATCAGCTCCGGGCACAGCTGGAAACCAGAAGGATCCTGTCCCAGGGTCCTCCTTGGTTCCTGTGTCCTGAGGTTTCCAGACAGGTCCCTCAGAGCAGAAGTAGTGGTCTTACTTGTGCTCACAGGTGTGTCAGCACTCCTGGGAGACCAACTTTCTCCTGGCAGTATTTGGGTACATAGAAAAATAACTTAAATCTCAACAGCAAACATTAAAAGCTCAATAAAAAAGAGATGAAAGATATAACATAAATGTGTCAAAGTATATGAAAGGAAAATGAACATGCTAAACTGCTTAACATTTTATATCAATAGTTAATTAACATCAAAATAAATGCTGCATCTTTTTTTAGTATGACTGAAATCTATACTGATCTCAAGCCTCAGACACAACCAGTTAAACTGTGCTTATTGGCCAAGATAGATAGATAGATAGATAGATAGATAGATAGATAGATAGATAGATAGATAGATAGATAGATAGACAGACAGATAGATAGATTCATAGATAGATACATAGATAGATACATTGATGGTGTCTTAGGGTTTTACTGCTGTGAAGAGACACCATGACCAAGGCAACACTTAAAAGGAAAACATTCAATTGGGGCTGGCTTAGAAGTTCAGAAGTTCAGTCCATAATCATCAAGGTGGAAATATGGCAGCATCCAGGCAGGCATGGTTCAGGAGGAACAGAGAGTTCTACATGTTCATCTGAATGCTGCTAGCATAATACTAACTTCCAGTTAGTTAGTATGAGGGTCTTAAAGCCCACCCCCACAGTGACACACCTACTTCAACAAGACCACACCTATTCCAACAGGACCTCATATTGTAATAGTGCCACTACCTTGGCTAAGCATATACGAACCATAATAAATATATAGATAAATAGGTAGATAGGTAGGTAGATAGATAGATAGATAGATAGATAGATAGATAGATAGATAGATAGATAGATAGATAGATAGAGGCAGAAAATGTAAACTCTAATTCATTACTTTGGAGAATGAAAAATACTACAACCAATTTGGAATATGTATAAAGCTACCTACAGTACTACAATATAATCTAGAAACAGTGATCCACAATATTTACACAACCAAGGTAATGTTAGGTCTGCACAATTACATTAATGCAAATATTTGTAGCAACTGTATTCACACTTATGAAAGAAATAGAAACAGGTAAAAGGGAATGGAGTATGGTACTAAGCAGTAATGAATTTTAAGCATATTTTGTTGCTAAGTGAAAGGAGGAGAGAAGAAACCGCATCTTCCATACTTCTATCTCTATGCCATGACAGAAGGTAAAGAGTATGACACTTCTAACAGAACTGTATTTGTTAGGCCTTCTGATGGAGAAGAGAACTGGATGAGGAAAGCATAAAGAACAAAAAAAAAAGCAAAACAAACAGCAACAATAAAAAAGCATATAACTGGACCATAACTGAAGCATCCTTACAGCTTCAGATGTTTAGTCTATTATCACCATGGTAGAGAGCAAGGTAGCATGCTGGAGAAGTAGCTGAGAGTTCTCCATCCAGGGATTCACAGACAGCAAGAAAAAAGAAAAGAGAGAGAAAGGAGGGGGAGAGAATATGGAAAGAATATGAGAGAATATGTCACTGGGCATAGTTTGGACTTTTGAAACCACAAAGCTCACCCCCATGGGCATACTTCTTTTAAAAAGGCCATACCTTCTAATTCCTCCCAAGTAGTACTACTCCCTAATGTTCAAACATTCAAATATATAAGCTATGGGGTTGGGGATGAAGAGCCCTCGACAAAATCACTACAAAAAGTGATGAAGCTAAATGTGTACTAAACACTGTTTTAATTTATCATTATGGCAGGGAAGAAAACTGAATCTAGGAAACTAATATACAGAATAATTCCTTTTTTTTTGTCTGAGGAGAAGAATAAATATAGAACTCTTGGATACATGTTCTCGGTCTTTATTCCTAAGCTATTTTATTTTTCACTAACTTTAGAATAAATGAAAAATTTAAAATACCAAGCAAGGCTTACACTTGAGTTCACACAGTACCCACAATTTCCATCAGCTGAATTAAAATGGATTAAATGAGCAGTAAAAGCTCCACACTATTATATACTTTACATAATGTACATATTCCATTACTGAAACCACAAAAATCTTAAACCTGCGAAGTCAAGAGCTAGATTTGAAACAGATGAAATATGCATAAAATATAATCAATTTTAACTTTGTTATTTCTTTTGAAAATCTGACAATTCGTGTGTGTGTATGTGTGTGTGTTAGAGATTGCTAAGTACATGCTTTATCTCTGTGCTCTATATTTAATCCTAAATCTTTAGTTACTAAAAAGAAGTATGAAAAGCAAGAGAAGGGAGGAAAAAAGTTTCTTCCTTTCAAGTAAACATTCAGATAGTAAAAAATACTTCATCATTATGATGCTTGGTATCTCTACTTTAATAAAAGCATCTGTCAAGGTGTGGTCCTGCCTACTACTGTCCCATCACTCTTTGGATTTCAGTCTTACCATATGAGATGGTTTAATAGGGTCATAGACCTATATGAAGTTTCTTTCAGGCAGTCTTCTCTGACACTCTTTCAAATGTCTCCTCTGGCTAGGATTTTGCTTCATCCCAGCATGAGATTTGCAGAGAAATTATTTTCTACCAATCTAGTTTTATTTTCTCAATTTCTGTTTTAATACCTCAATTCAATTGAAGTATGCCCATGCCTAAAACAAATACAGCAAACACAATGAGGGTGTGGGCCAGGATAAGCACATCATTAGTGCCAGCTAGCCCTGAACCAGGATAAACACACTGTTAGTCCCAGGTAGACCTATATAAGAATGATTTATCATAACCTTTGGCTTTATTTACTTTTGCAGGGACTGCCACAAGCGAACACATCTCATTAGTTTGAAGAATTCATCATGAAATCTAGGCTGACCTCAGACTTATGATCCTGCTGTTTTAGGCTTCCAAGTGCTGTGATTACGCATAACACTACCATATCCCAAGCAACTTTATTTTAGTTCTGAAACACCCCACCCCTGACCACTGTCCCTGTACAATGTTATTTGAAGACATAGCTGATCAAGTATACTTAACTGAACTTTAGACCCAATGAAGTATAGGAATTGGCTTTTAAGTTAGGTATACCTGATGTTCTTTCTGCTTTTCTTATGGGTGATGTCCTAGTATCTCAAGAAGGTTGTTCAGGTTCCATTGTCAGAAGCTGTACTTCTATAGAGAGTCAGTAGGCAGCATACTGATAAAGTTTTACCAAACATAGCTATCAAGTAATAAATACACAACAGTGAGATAGGTCTTTACAAAAACATAACCATGATAGTAAAACATTTTGAAAAATAAGCACTCTTGTATAGATTTACAAATATCTAACAATTGTCAATCTTTAGAATGATTACCTAGAAGCATTTACATATATAGTCTGCGGCCGTTAGCAACAAGACACAGAAAAACTATATGTGGGGCAAGAAGAACCGTGTCACCAGACAGAAAACCTGGAACTGTTGAGCAGATTAAGAAACCCCCGCAATTCTCATAATTGAGAAAAGTAGGCATTTGAATCTTCTCTCAACCTGGTTCTTTCCTGGAGCTTGAGACCAGGGCACCCCACTAAGAAGACAGTAGCAACTGGTCACATAACATAGAGCCCAGAGTTCTTCTCGCTAATGAGGTATCTAGATGAACACCAAGGGTTTAGCCAATAAACTTTCCTTCTTGGACATTCCTTCCTGCAAAAGGTATTTAATCTCTGGTCCACCCTGAATGAGTTGTAATTTTCCATTTTCCATGATGAATAAACAGTTTGGACAAAATGGGGAAAGCCTGATTCCCTCTCTCCCTGCCCAGGCTCTTCTCGGGCCTTCGTGCCCCTTCATGACTCCTCGAGGTTCCTAGGGGCATCTAGGTGTTCAGGAATTTGGGGACCATAGTTCCAGCCCCAGCCTGCTGCTTTTCTTGCCCAAGCTGGGGCCCCCATCTTAGGCTGCCTTCTGCTTCCCCTGAGCAGGTGCCAGGGTTCCACAAGCTCTACACCCAAATGGTAGCAAGGATGGAATGTAGCCTAGGCTCCTGCCTTTCTCTGTTCAAGCAGTGTTCAAATGGACTCCAGTGGGGAGGTGAAATGCAGACCCATAGCTATATAGAGACTACTTCTAAAACATTTAAAAATCTCTGGTTTAGTAGGATAAACCAGAAGGACAATTTTTGAATGCCTCTTTAAAGACTCTAAGACACAAAAAGCTCTACTTTATATTATAGATGTAATGAAATCTTTTTACACAGAGGAGAGTCTTTGAGGGCCGAATTTACTCCATTTTAGGCAGGTGGTTAGTTTTGGGAGCCAGTAGCTAGAAGAACTAGTGAAAAATATTAGCAAGGTCTAATATAGCATTAAAATATTTTCTTAGCTAAGAGACTGGAGCACTGACTCATCTATCACTATACTGACTTGCAGGTATCCTTCTTTAGTATGTTAATAGAGATGCAAGATTTGGCTAGGCCTAGAAAAAGTTATAGAAAAATCCGAGCAAATCTCCATTGTTTAAGGAACTTCTAACTGGAGAACAGAGAATTTATCTAAGCACAGGATATATTATTATTTTTAACTTTTCATTTGTTTGTGTTCTTTAAACAGGGTTTCTCTATGTAGACCATGCTATCCTGGAACTTACTATGTAGATCAGGTTGGTCTCTATTTTACAGAGATCCTCCTGTCTTTCTCTTCTAAGTACTGAGATTAAAGGTGTAGGCCAGGACTGGAGAGATGGCTCAGTGGTTAAGAGCTCTGACTGCTCTTCCAAAGGTCCTGAGTTCAATTCCCAGCAACCACATGGTGGCTTACAACCATCTGTAATGAGATCAGATGCCTTCTGGTGTGTCTGAAGACATCAACAGTATACCCACATAAAATAAATAAATAAATAAATAAACCTTTAAAAAAAAGAAAAGTGTGGGTCACTAACCACTGGTTAGGTATGGGATTTCTTTACTTGTCTGTTTTTGATATATAAACACCTGAGACCAACACCCAATTACAATATACATATAATTTATTTTATTCCATTTTCTTAAGCCAGAATGCAAATAAACTTTTTCACACTACCAGAGGCTACAGATAGTAGGACCTTCAGGTACCAATTCTACCCTCTTTTTCTACTTCTGATTACACTAAATCGTCCTTCTGAGCCATGTTTTCGAATTCACACATCAAGGAAACTAAGAACCTGGAAAGGAAATATTAGCAGCATATCAACATCATAAGACACATTATTTACACCATTTTTAAGTTTGTATGGAAAAGCAGTTTAGATATTTTTTGTTCACTGAATAGAGATTTGTGTGCCTATCTTTAGGTTATCGCTCCTTTACTCCATAGTCAAATTTTCTCTGAACCTGAATTTGTGTAACTAATATTTGAAAGTACCAGACTCAAACATTTAAGAAGAAAGCTAAAAATTAGCATTTAATCAATATTAGAAAAATGTTCCCGAGGTAAAGTCTAGAAACCTGCTACTTATTTTTTTTTTAATTTTAATTTCCAGAATCCTTGAAATTTTTGAAAATAGACATAGAAACAATTATTCTTATGTATCCTAAGATAATCCTAAAATCATTCCTATAAACAAACACTGCTTTAAAGGAATGCCAATCTTGATAATCAACATACAAGGAGTTTTAAAAAAAAAAGAAATGAAATATTTAACTAGCCTGATTTTTTCTCTTTAGGAATTCCATTGGTTTTTTTTCTCTCAGAAATCACCCAAAATTCTTAAAAGACTAATCAGCTATTATGCACTTCTCTACAGGGGTGTACCAAACTAGTGAAGTGTTAGTATTTTAATTGTTACATGAATGGTGACAGATTTTGTAAAGGTGAATGTGGTGATCACCTTAATTACCTTGGTGGATCAGAGACAATGTATACTGTAAAGATCATACCATACAACTGATCTTAGGAAAGAGATTTATTGTGGCTGGGGGATAGGGGGAGCACAATGCTGTCTCAGAGTAGGGGCATGAGAGAGACAGACAGAGACAGACAGACAGATTGAGAGATCAAGGGAACAAGCAAGAGAGTGGTCTGTGATGATGGACCATTTAAAGGATATTTGGCAACTAGTGATGACTTATCTACTGGCTCTGAGTTACCGAAGGCAGGCTGAGATGCACCTGATTTCTAACAGATTTTAATACTCTTAGCTTTCTATTTTAAGGGTTCCAACAGAACCCCAGTGCCCAAAAGATCCACAAACCTTTCTTGTCATATGATAAATTCCCCAATAGTCCCTTTAAGAAACTTGTTGCTCTAAAAAAAACAAACCAAATTCTTTTCTGGAGGTGTCAGGCCTCTTATACACAAGTCACATGAGGGAAAACATAAACCCAAACCACAGGAAACCTAACCATGTCTACAAGAAGGAAGCCTCTGACTACAGGAAATACCGAGTAGTGCCTCCCAAGCTCTACTGATGACTTTATGTTGTACACAGGTTCCTAGTGCCTTTAAGAGCTCTCTTCTTTTCCATGATGGGTTGCTGTGTTTCTCTGTTTTAAACTCATAAACAAATATCTTTCAACAAAAGATTCCTTAAATACAGAAAAGATAATCACTAAATGGCAACTACACCAAAATGTTTCAAAAGAATCCCCAAGCTGCTTAAATGAGTCCAAAGGCCCAACGGTAAAAAGTAGACAAATCCTGAGGTGCAGGGACTTATCAGAGGTCAGGTGTGTGTGTGTGTGTGTGTGTGTGTGTGTGTGTGTGTGTATGAGAGAGAGAGAGAGAGAGAGAGAGAGAGAGAGAGAGAGAGAGAGATCCTTTCCCAGGGTAAAGTGAATAGATCCTATTATCTCTCCTCTTCCTGAGGTAAGCTCACTATGAGTGGCAGAAACCCACAAAATATCTTTTTTATCCATTTTATGCTTGTCATTTTGATATCAAACTTGGGGTCACAACCTGAGCTCCAAGGCAGATCCAGCCACCTATTCTCAATAAAACAAAACAAAAGAGTTGAATTAAAAATGGAAAGCAGAAAATGATTTATCAGTGTGATTACACTGGAAAGAGAGACAAACATCCAACAAACCCACCTGCCCCATACATTCTGGGCCCAGTAATTTCTTCAAGGGATCCAAAAGGAACTGGCATGAAAACCTTAAAAGATGAAGGTTTAGCTCTCTCACTTAATAGCTATAAGTAGAACACAAATATTTTATCTAAAGTCCTCTCCAGCACATTGCATGGTAGTAGATCATCATTTTCCTTAATGTATCACCTGTGTAAGTAATCATTGGCAAAGGCAAGGTGAAAATCCAATTCTTAGTCCCTTATAAAACACTTTAACATCTGTTAGCTCATGTAATTCTCATGATAGCACTTCCATTTATTAACAATGAGTAAGATGATTAGAAACCAAAGAGTGTGTTGGTAATTAACAGGATTAGGACAACCAATTAAGGCCATGTTCATCTTCTGTTATAACGTGACATGAATTTACTAGACTGAAAAATAGTTGTCTATGGGGCGGGAGGGTGGGGGAGGGAAAATACAGAGCCACTAATCTTTTAGAAATATTACAGCTTTAAAAAAAGCAATACAAATTATTGGAAGCACAGCATACTGGGTGAGACATAACTATAAATAAAATAACAAAAATGAAATCGCAATATAGATGACACATCTAGCCATAATAGTTTACTGAACCAAAGAAAAATGAGAACAAAATCTACAAGAGTCACCAGAGAAGGGTTGCCAACATAATTAACATATGGAGCCTCCTCTGAAATGTCAAAAATGATGACAAATTTGGTAAAGCTAACAAAGGAGGAAAGGAATTTTGATAGAAACAGTATTTTAAGTTATGTTACACCATGTAGGAGAGTATAGACATTGAAGAATCAATCGCTGAACTTTGTCGAAGGATGTATGACCTTAAAATGCTTCTGTTTTAGAAGAGGAGTTTGAAAATGCTGTCAAGTTTGAGTTTGAGAAGCCTCTAGAAAAAGGAGCATAGCAAACTCATATATGGCAGCAGGGATGGAAAGGGCATGAATAGATGAGGAAAGCAGTCAGGGAAATTGAAACAACAAAATATGCTCTCCACGATTACAGACAGACATGAATATCTCTTCCACTGCTGGTGCTCAGGTAAATGTGATTATTCTACATAAACAGGTGGAAGAAAACACAGTTTGCTCTTCATTTATGCTACATATGTTTGCAAGACCTTTGATGCAGGAAGTCATTCAAAAAGGATAAAAGCAGAGCACCTCTTTTCAAAAACCAATGGGAAATGAAGATGAGTATAATTGACAGTGACGTAGAAACAGTAGTTAGGGCAACTGAAGGCAAGTTCACACTTTGTTACCAATAAATTTGTAAGCATAAGCTATCAACTCTGCTTCTGTACCTGACTAGTAATAAAATAAAGACTGAGGAGGCTTATATTTAATTCACTTTTAATGCTAAATTATAGTTTTCTTGAATGCTGGCCTAAGAATAGTACTCTGCTTGTAAACATGCTGCAGGGACAATGAAGCAAGCAGTAAACATGAATTGTGAATAAGAGAATAAGACACTCAGAGAAAACATTCTACAGAGAAGAAAAGAGATCAATAGCTGTTCTCAAGGAGAGCTGATAAGTTATTTCTCTGCTGAAATGAGCCAATTCAAACCAGGTTAGAGTATATAGAAAAGCAGGTTTATTGGAAAACTACTTTCAGGAGGCTAAGTTCACTGGTTCCTGCAGTGAGACCAGGGAAGTTTCAATGGGCAAGGAGGCAGGAGACAAGAGAAAGAGAAAGAGAGAAAAATCTCAGAGAGACAGAGAGAAGAGAGAAGGAAGACAGTGAGAGAAATCAAAATATCGGAGTTCTATAAGGAAGAGACACTGGGAGAATGGCAGCCCAGCCCCTGAGCTGAATAGTTCAGGGTACAGGGCATGGTATACCAGCTAGGAAGTGAGAGATGCTGAGAGAACCTGGAGGCCAGGTCTGCTTTGATATATAAAATATGAACCTCAGCCCCTTGTCTGGATGTGAAACCGAACCTCCCAACCTTTTGTTGACAATAAATGAATAAGGGGTGATATAATTATCTATGACTACTTCCTGCTGAAGGAACTTGGGCTGTCATTATGGGATAGGGTGACAGCTGGAATGTTGAGCAAGTACAGGAAGGACTGGTTGTTTTACTGCTGTCCTAGGTGTGGGGTCATCTGGGGGTGGGAGTGTGCAGACCCAGTTGAAGTTGTCTGTGAGGCTGGACTGGAGCACCTGGGGGTAACAGCTTTGGAGCAGATTCTGAGCAAACATCTGGACTTGGTACAATGATGGAACATGTATATATGTATATGTGTATGTGTTTATGTATACAAACACACACACGTACACACACATACACACACACACACACAAACACACACACATTCATTTTCCCAGAGTAAAGGGAATAGATCCTCCTCTCAGGAACAGACAGGCAGGAAGGAAAACAGGCTGTTGATTGACAGTTCTTACCTGGAATCTATTTGAGCTGTAAGGGGTAAATCCTAGTGGTCTCCCTGAAGCTTATAATAATCATTTTTAAGTTTACAAAAAGATAAATTTCAGATATGTTAGTTTTACCACTGTTTAATGTTAAAGCTCTAAACTTTGAAGTCTTAATACAATGATTGTATAGTGAGGGGAAGAAGTCTGAAGTATTTTTCATTCCTCCCAGATATTTTAAATCAATCTCCTATCACCATCCAAGTTTTTTCCTCACATCCTCTAATCTTCACAACGTGCCCTTACCAACCTCAAAACACTTTCCTGGACCCTCAAACATTTTCTTAGAAGTTTTCAAGTCCCCACACCTTATATAAACTTTAAACTTTACAATTTTTCCTGTCTAATTATTCATCATGAGACACAGGTGGTTGATCACTGGGAGCAGTCACTGTGAAATGAGTTCCTTTAGATAAAGGAACAGTCAAAGGTTACTTTTTTCATTAGTCTAGTTTTCAAACTCCTCAGAGACCTGGGAAGAATATATTGTAATCTAAATGGCCACTGTATCAATTAAAATGACAGACTTACCAATTACCTAGACAGTGACTCCACTAGGTTCCCGTGATGTCAATGACATAGCTGGGGACTCAGTTTCCAGGGCAGGATCAATCTTCAGCTGGTAAGCTCTGCAAATCTGAGAGGCCTTCCTGTAGAGGAGAAACTTGGGAGATTGTCTTTGAGGCATGTCCAGTATTCTGTTTCTCCACACTCAGCCCAGGCTCTAGCACTGGCTAAGGCAATGGCATACTCTTTCCCATTGGTTTTTGTGCCACAGTTCTCGTTATGGCCCTATCTTCTTGGAGACCTTGGAGGGGGATTACTGTTAGGATTTGGGAGTCTCTGTTATGGTTAAGTTTAAGCATCTAAAATGCCATATTCTGCAGGTCTCTGAAATGCCTGAAGAACTTGTATCTACCTAAGGTATATTTGAACATACAAACTTTGATTGTTTCTAGTTACCCATCATTGGCTTGACATAACCTCAAGGAGGTACAATTTGATACATCATTAAATAAATCAAGTGGCTAGAAAGTCCAAAGGTAAATTCTGAGTCTAGGCAGCTTGTGAAAGGGGAAAAAACAGCATTCTTTTCTTACCATTCAAGACCAGTCATAAACAAGCACGCAGTGTCATACATTTGAAACAGACAGGCAAAACTTTGAGGGATAAAATTGAAGTTGTGATGAAGTTATCACTTTCCCACAACAAAGATGGCTGCCAGCCATGTGACTGCCCTTAATCAAAATGGAGTCAATGCTCTGAAAAGTCCCAAAAGCCCTGAGGGAGAACTGTCCATGTCAGATGTCTTCCAGGCTGTGTATCAGGGTCCTTCCAGGTGAAGACAAAGAGAAAATATGAGTTAGGGGGTAGGGAGACAGTAAAGAAAGCATCCTTTAGTCCAGGACAATAAAATGAGAAGTTGTAGGGGGAATGTTAGAGAGGAGGGTATAGTTGGTAACTACAGAGTGTGTTGGGATAACTGCCTAGTTTAAGGGGGAGATTCTGTACTAAGCAGTAGGCACTGGAAGGCTCATGTATCAGGAGAATGTGAGTGTTGCAAGGTGAGTCAGTAAGGATTAGGAATCCATAATGAGGCAGAATGTGGGAAATGATAGGCTTGAGAGCTCCAAGCTGGGTTTCAGAGATGGGAAAGTGGGTGCCGGAGAGGAATTATGAGGGATCTTTGAAATGGATGAGACCAGGCTGGTTGTAGGTAGCAATCACCAGTGTGAACCTCCCTTCCCTCTGCAGTAATGACTTGGCCTTAGAACAGCTGCCAAAACCTGGACTACAGCCTTTTGCTGTAGTCGAGCCTGTTGGGAAAACTCAGCTGCCTCCTCTCAGGTGTCAAAGTCTTTAAAAGACATTTTTTTTTACCAACTCCTTTATAGAAGTTTGAGAACCATTCTCAGCATTTTTTCACCTTTTCGAATATCTGGCCATGTCTGAGAAATAAAATGAGTAGCAAGGATGGTGGTTCCTACTGGGGAGGCTGGGGCCAAGCCAGTATATTTGATCATGGCCTCCTGTAATTGACTTAGAAAAAATCCTGGATTTTTGTCTGTTTGCTGTGAAATTTTCAGAGTTTTTCAAAGTTAACAGCCCTAATTGAGATCAATTCTATACCCTAAAGGAGGCAGTGCCATAGAGTCCCTCTTCTGGCAACCATCTTGACCTGGATGATAATTCCAGTTGGGTTCCATAGCTGTCACCACCCTGTCACCTATGGGGACTTTATCGTCCACTAGGTAGGTCTGGCCTACATACTGCCTAGTGGATGAATGAACCCATCCTTGTTCCTCAGGAGTGAGGGTGGAAGCCTTTATGACATAAAGATCCTTTAACATAGGCAGATGTGTTCATAGAGAAGGAGCTTTTGATAGGGATGAAAGGGATGTGAACAAGCCCCTCAGCTCCTTCCACCTCCTGGAGTGGGCAGAAGAGAGTGGGGCCTTTCCTGAACCAAATGTGAGATACCACAGGAGAGAATCCAGGTGGGTCAGGTGAGTATGTGGACAGAGACCAGGATGTGAGCTATAGGGTCAGAGAAGAGTACAGAGTAAGGCATGGGGGAACAAAAATGATGGGGAGGAGATGGGTAAAGGGGAGGCAGTTGATTATCAAATGAATCCTGTGGTGGTGAGGAAGAGGTGGGGACAGTGGGAAGAGAGACAGAAGAGGAGGAAGGTAGGTAAGAGGAAAGAGGCTGGCCCTTGACCTATGTCCCAGAGGAGAGGGGAGGAGCAGGTAGGGATGAGGGGTTCAAGTCCCCAGATAAAAGGTTGTTTGGGGGTGCTGTAACCTTGACCAACAAGACTTCGACCATCAAGCATTGATTACGGCTGAAATGGGTAGAGCTCAGTCCACTTGCCCATATGGTGACAGAAAAGTCCAAGGTCATGGAGGATGTTAAAGTCTAGAGTGCCTTCTGGTGACCACTTAGATTGGTTATCTGGAGTATATTGGAGCCAAGCCACAGAGCAAAGTAGAGGTGCATCCCAGTCGTTTGGGATGCAAGTTGTAAGATGAACCCATTGAGGATAATTTTCACAACAGACATCCGAGAGGTGTCTAGGGATTAATTTTAGACCAAGCAGCACCCATCTTCCCAACCTTTGTCAGAATATTCTGAAACTATGGGGTTGTATTCTCAGTTCATAGTCTGAAACTGAACATGTTTTACGGGGACAGTAACCTCAGGTAAAACATCTCTGTATCAAAGGCTCCCTCAGAACAAACACCAGTTTGGGAATATGCTAGCTCTGGCACGGCTGAGACTCAGCAGTGAAAGCCGAAAGGGTCCTGAACCTGTAAGATTAGGCAGCAGCTTGGGATGACTCATGGAGAGTAAAACTGTGGCAGAGAGAAGGATAGGAGAAGACAAGGGGTCCCTATGAAGTCAGAAAAGACCTGGGCCACTGGGGCTGGAGACTCAACTTCCGGTTTCAGCACCAATATGGTAGGTTTTCCCAATCAAAAAAGTAATCCAATTCAGGTGAATTAAAAGTACAAATGGCAGGTTTATTTGGAAATGGGCTCCCAAGTGAGTTCTTCAGTCTCAGAGGACAAAACTGGGAAAAGTTACAGGCTCACTATGGCACAGAAGCTTTTTATAGACTGTGGGGATTGGCTTGGGTAGTTGGTAACTTTATTGGGTCTGCTGACTTCTGACCAGGTGAAGAGTATTATGACAGCTGTCAGGAATGTCAAGAATTCAAGACGGGGCCTTTTTATTTTTCCTACTCAGGGACTTTTTGTGTAAGCAGGGTAGGAGGGAGAGAGAGGAATGGAATTTGCTGGACCATGTGAAGGAGTGGGACAAGCCAGGGACTTTCTAGATGCACAGTTAAAGGAAATAATGTATACACATATGCATTAAAACTAAGAAACCATGGATGAGCAAGAATCTCAGTAGTGACAGACAGTCTGTCTTAATCTGTTCTATTACTGTGAAGAAACACCATGACCAAGTCAACTCTTACAAAAGAAAGCTTTTAACTGGAGGCTTGCTTATAGTTTCAGAGATTTGGTCCATTATCATAATGGCAGGGAGCATGGCAGCAGGGAACAAGAAAGCAGGCAAATGTAATGCAGGAGCAGTAGATAATAGCTACATCATTATCCTTAGGCCTTAACCTAAGGATACAAAAAGAGAAACACTGAGCCATATATGGACTTTTGAAAAGCTCATACACAAAAGACATTCTTGGTAGCCAGCCTGGTATGGTGTCATATATCTGTCATTTAAACACTCAACAGCCAGAGGCAGGTTAGCTCAGCATGGGCTACACATCGAGACCATGTCTTGAACAACACAAATACATCATAACAAAGACAAAATACAATTCAATACTCAGTTAACAACTGAATTATTATTTCAGTGTCAGGTACTTTTATAGACACTGGCTACAACTTCGGATATTAGATGGTAGATTATTATTCTCAGGTGGTTTAATGCTAATTGGGACAAGTCAACTAGAGAACCCCTGTTAGAAGTGATTTCTGTAACTGAAATGGAACTGTATTTTATGACAGTGACTCATTAAAAATGCAACATACCCTGTCTCTAGAAGTATTACAGGTGCGTCGGGTGTGTCTACACTCGGCTCTTACCCATGAGAATCTTAATGACTAGTTGCCTAACATTTCCTGGAAAGAAAAGAGCCTGAGTAAACCACAAGTCTGGCACCAGGGTGCTAGGACAGGGAGCTAGCCTGAGATGACCACTACAAAGGTCCCAATGGTTCCTAGGATGAACAGCAACCTGGAAACTAGAAGAACTTCTACTGATAGCCCCAGGAAGGACTGAGCCTGAGACAGATCATCTTCCAAGGGGACACTCATGTGGGTCAGTGAAGGATCGAGCCTGAGATGACCACCAGAACAGTGCCATGGGGCCTGGACATGCCTAAGATGACCACCAGTTGAACACCACAGAGGCCTGGTGGTACAGGCCATGCACAAGATGACCCCTGCCCAGTGTCATAATGTGCAATTGGGGCATTTCACTCCTAAGAGCAGGCTTTGCATTTGAGCCAGCCCCAAGGATATGAATGTGGAAGACCTGGACCTATGACTTTTCTTCCCTACAATGGCATGGATGAGGGAGATACCCTCCCCCCCCCATTCTGCCTTATCATCTTTGGCAGATAGGAGAGCTAGCCTGGGGATATCAGAGAAGGAGAGCTGGCCCTGCCCCTCATCTGATGCAGGAAAGCAAGCCTTGCATCTCATCTGGGCAGCACAGTAGAGCTGGCCCTGGATGTTGGGGTTTCAGATGAGCTGGCCCCAAGACAAAAGCATGGAAGATCTGGTCCTGCCTCTTGTCTGCTTGGCAGTGGCACTGACAAAGGAAAGATACCATCTTCCTCTCCTTAATCCCTTGCCATCATCTATGGGAGATCTGGCCCAGGAAACATGAGAGTAGGAGACCTGGCCATGTCTTTCCCTGGTGACACATTGACTGTGCAGCAGGGTAGAGTTAGTCCTGGTGGCAGTTTCTGGTGAGCTGGCCCAGAGAGCAAGAGAACAGGAAAGCTAGTGGGCTGAACACCTCAGACACAAATCCAGGGCTTTGAATTTGTCCACATCATCAACTACCCCGTGGATGAATTTCTAGAATGCATGAAGGATTCTAGAAATATCTAAAACTGTAATATTTCTACAACACAGGGCAACAACAGACTAACTGAGAGGGGTCCCAGTGAAATACCAGTATCAGTAGAGTAACAAGTCAGAGACCTCATAACAGACCAACAAGTCTTTGCAACAAACATTTGCAAGCTAAGAAGTATGGACAAAATGGCTTTCTAAGGAACACACTATTTTTCTCTGTTGTGTGGGAAGTTATAAGCATAAATAACAGGTATGAGGGGAGGGAGAGATGAGTAGGATTGGGGTACATAATGTGAAATTCACGAAGATCCAATAAAAAGTTAAAAAGCAAAAACAATGTGCCTCTTACCTTTTCCTAAGTGTCTAAAAGCTATTGAGTTGTTTATATTTGCTAAATAGCTCTACTGCAAATGTTCTTAGCCTTCCTAATGCTGCAACCCTTTAATACAGTTCCTCATGCTGTGGTGACCCCTATCCAAAAAATTATTTCATTGCTACTTCATAACTGTGATTTTGCTAGTGTTACAAATCATAATATAAATATCTGATATAAAGGATATCTGTTATATGACCCTAATTATGGTGTCATTCAACCCCCAGAGGTGTTGCAAACCCCAAGTTCAAAACAACTGCTCTAGCGTACCACTGAGTCTGTGTTGGAAGACCTCTGAAATGAGATTGGAAGACGAGAGATCAAGATCAGGCTCTCTCCTAATTAGACATTTTCAGTGAACTTACTTTTCTGAGTGAAAATTACTATCATTTAAAAGAAAATGGCCTGAACATGTTGAAATTCCCATCTCCCAAAAGAAATAGAGCTGAAAAATTGCAGGAAAGGTATTTAGAAATACGTCTTTAAATGTGAAGAAAAGTGAGAAATTCTAGGAATTAACACTTGATCTTTTGAATTTTCAGAACAGGCCTGATGATCGGCAATCTCACATTTCCTGAAAGTTTAGAATGTGTGAGAGATGTGTTATTTTGATGGTTTTTAAAAAAATGTATATTTTTTTCTGCCTTTTAAAAGAAAAATAGCTAACTAATGTCACTTTTTGAGATTTTTCACTAGCAATAGTGCTCAGGAGAAGTTGAATATAAACACAGGGAAATGTCCCAGTGGATAAAGGCACTAATCATGAACCCTAACAACCAAGTTCTATCTCCAAGTTACAGGTGGAATGTTGTAGTCCACACTGGTAATCCCAGCATTCCTGTGGAAAATGAGAAGTGGAGGCAGGAAAATCACTCACAAACAATAATGGCAAAAGGACAAGCATGGATTGCCTATCCTCAAATACAAGGTAGAAAAGTAAGGATCACTTGTCTGCTGACCTCCACATGAGTAACATGGCATGTGCCACAATCTATAACCTCTAGATGTCCAACACACACACACACACACACACACACACACACACACACACACACACACGCACGCACATGCACACATGCATGTACACCCACACACATCTTACATATGAACAGAGACACATATAAAACATTTCCGCTACCCCAACAAAAACTATAATATATTATTAATATATTATGTATATTATAAAGTTCACACACATACATATATATGTGCAAAAGTGTTAATTACATAGGTAACTTTGGATTTTCTAGTAGCCATAAATAAAAAAGATAAGGTTCAAATTAATTTTAATAATTCATTTTATTAAACTTATAACCAAAATTTTATCAGACATGTAAATAATATTTATTAAGGTAGTATTTCAATTAGTTTTGGAAGGTATAATAAATCTCCAAGTCACATACACATTTTGTCTTTTAAGGATTTGTTCATTTTTTTATTTATGTGTATGTGTGCATATTTGTGTGAGTTTATGTGTATCATGTGTATGCAGGTGCCAAGAAAAGTGTCAAATCTCTTGGAACTGCAAGCTACCTGGGAACTGACCTTGGTTTCTCTACAAGAGTAATATGTGCTCTTAGTCACTAAACCACCTTCCCAGCCTCTGTAACATTTATTTAAGATATGCCATACTTTAAAGTAGTTACATTTGTAGCACATAGAGGTCACATATTGTTAGTGTACATAATGATGGGCAGCATAGCTGTAATCTACATGTAGGTATGAGTAGGATAGTTTAAGAAAATAAACAAAACACAGAATTAGAACTTTTTTATCTGGTTTATGAATCATACCTTTAAAACTTTGGGCTTATAAATAATAATTGCTGACCATTACTGGCTACGTATCATGGGCCAAGCCTCATCCTTGACTCTTTACTTTTATTACTGCATTTAATAATGAAAGTGTGATTTTTTTCCCTATTAAACAAAGAAGAAAACCAAAGTTCTGGGAGGGTTCATTTTGACCAGTCACCAGCTTTTAAGGGGGAAAAAAACTTGAGTCCAATTTATCTTTAAATTTATGCTCTTGATAATGACAGTGTTCTGGCAAAGGTGAAGGAATGACTTAATATTTTGCAATGCACAGTACACTGTCAACACATAGAGCAGAAGAATTGTCAATCAAGATCAGTAGGTCCCTAATGTTTTCATCAACAATAATGTTTGTTGAACTCAACTGAACTCTTAGCCAACTGCACTGAGTGCTTGGGATCCCAGTGTAGCCCCAAGACTTTCCCAGTGTGAGCTTTTAAGCACAAAAACCATGTCCTGGGTTGGCATACTTCTCTTAATAAGAACAGTTAGTCAGAAGCAAAACTACAGAAGCCAAAAGGCAAGGTCAGTGCATTTAACAACTTTTCCAGAACCATGGACTTTGATGGATTAGATCTTTGTTTTATTTTGGCAGGTAGTACTTACTGTCTTCATACTTAGTTTTGTGGTCTGAATGGTACTTCCATCATGGAGTTACTTATGGTAAAGTCTGGACACCTATTAAGGTCTGGGGCCCTGTTGCAAAAGGAAAACAATGAATGCATTGGGTCCCTCTGGAACCTTGTTGCCTATACATTTACTTCGAGTTCTTAATATTCAATGATGTTGAATATGCAGCTCCATTTTTTGTTACACAATGCTGTAAATAATTATCTATGCAACAAAGGAACTCTCAAACATCTGTACTACATTAAAATATTTGACATTTCAGATCTCTATTAATAATGAATGTATACCCAATCCATTTCCTTATTGAAGAAAATGATTTTGATGATTTAACACCTGAATGCATACAGCTCAATATTGCCTGTGTATGTCAATACTACCAAGGTCACCTGAAGCTGCCAAGCACAGACGTCTATCTGCTTGTGCATTCTATTTAATTAAATCATCTAGGAATTGGTGTTATGATTCTCCTATTTTGTCCTTCTTTTTCTAAAAGGAGAGAAGATGGATCCATGTTTAAATGCTACCTCATTCAAAGAGCAGGGCACATAGCCTGCCAATTTTCCTTTCTGGATTTAGATGATGAAAGGCTACAGAGTCTAAACAAGTTGTAATTATCTAGTTGCTTTCTTTCTTCCTTCCTTTTTTTTGGCTTCTATTTAGAAATGGATCCTTGACCTACTTAGGGCTGTCAGTTGGACTGGGCATGATATTCCTTACTTTGCCAGTAATGGTTCTAATGGCAACTTTCTGTTCTCAGGACATCACGCTCAAGGGAACTCTAGACATTTATTGAGAGGATAGCAGGTGTTGAAGACTAGACAAGCTTTTTCTAGGGTGCTTGTTGCACCTGACTAAATCAAGAGACTTAGTACTGAAATCTGAGAAGGAATCTAGGCCATCTCTCTGCTTTTTACTGCATTGTTTGAAATGTGGTCTTAGCAACCACAATTAACAGACACCTTTATCCCTCTTTAGTTATAAGTGGACAATAAAATAATAACCTTTTGCTTCAATTATTTTTCTGCCGAAAAGCAAGTTAATGTCCATTTGTGGAAATGTGGCAGGACAAGTCTAAGTGACTTAGCATGCTAATGTACTTTGGACTTGCAGACAAAAATCATCATCAGCAGATCCACAAGGCTCATTATAGGGGTGTAGTTCTGAGAAAAGGGCCTGGCAGTATAGCTACTTGGGAACATCATTTTCCTATATGGCTTCTGCAATCCTGCTATAAAACTGTCTTTATGGGAAAGAAAGAGGTCTGGATTTGGAGAACTATCAGTATATGGCCATTGTGAATGCTAAGAGGAAGGCTGAAGCATCAATGTGATCTTTAGAGTCCTCCAGTCTTGAAACAGTTCACATCAATCCATTACTTGTATTTTAATACAGAGCACAATTCATTGTTAGGAAAACCTTGAGCTTTGTTACAAGAATTGTGATTTAAAGCTATCCTGAAGTTTCAGGCTAAAAATACAATTGTGCTATATTTTAAATACCCTAAAAGTACATTTTCTAATACATTCCAGTAGCTTATATATTACAGGTTGTATTTGAAAACATAAACCAAGACGTATTTAAAAGACTATAGCTGTTCTTCTTGAATATTTATTTATCACAATTTCATAATTGTTACTGAAGTGCATTGGAATTGCTAATCAGAAAATACATAGAGAAAATAGATATTTATCTGATCTTACTATAATAACAATATAACTAAAACTAGCTCTAATCATACCCCTTTCTTATCATCAGTTCTCACTCTACATTTATCCACAGAATGAATCCTCTGAACTTTCATGCAGGACACCATAATGCAATTAAATTATGCTTTCTGTTTTGTCTCTGTTACCATCTGCAATCAGTAGCTGAACTCCTTAAATTTACTCTGAAATACAGAACTGAAAGTTTCTTCTGGTAGTCTGAGTTCAGGTAAAAACATTGTCATCATTGTGTCCCAGTTAATTTCTGTAGTTTATGCAGAGAGCTGATATTTGTAAGTGGAAATTCTACTTTCATTCAGAGACAATTATTTATGAATAATTCATGTCAATAAAATCAATATGCTAAAACTAACTGGATATAAGTAACCCATTCTTGATATTTTAAAGAGCATTGCCTCCCAACACTGATACCTTCATATTGGAAGCCATTTTAAAAGTACTCTTACTTCTGATTAGCATTGTTCTCTTCCTCTGTTCGTCTTAGCCAGCATGCCATTTGTCAGAGAGTTTTATAAAACCCAGTCAGAAAAAATTATAGGAAGACTGTGAAATTTTAGTATTTGAAATTTTAGAATAAGTTGAAGACTTTAGGGAAAAAAACCCACCTTCTGGAAGTGCATAACTCAACAATGAAGCAGAGCAGGACTCGTTCTTGCCATAAATAAGCATGTGTGTCCTCCACAAATCTTGCGAGGGCTCTTAGCTTCTATGTTTTCAACCTTGGAACACATTTCTGTACGTCGTAAGTTTTGATTGCCACATAATTCACTGACCAGTTAAATCATCACTTGACAATTGAATTAAGAGTAAATTTAAAATGACCTCTAGAGATGATGAAATAATAATTTACATATAAGCATTTGGAATATTGAGCCACTCTCTGTGACCTTTTTAAATATACCAGTTACAGTCATTATATACTTTAGTTCCCTCCCCCTCACACACATACACATACACATACACACACACACACACACACACACACACACACACACACACACTTCATACTAAGGGAGTATTATTATTTGTGTGCAAGGTTACCAAGTATTTTTATTTGAGTGCTGGCAATATTGAAAATTGAAATGTCAAATATTTTAATGTTTCAGACATAGAAGATCATTTGATTCATGTTCATGTCTTGTGCTGCATGGCTTGCAGATCCTCCCTAGAGAAATATCGTCGGCACCACATTAACAGCATTATTACATACTTAAAATGATAATTTTATACTAGTGAAGATGTTTTAAAACTCAGTAACGTCGACTTAGCTCTGATATCTTAGTATCACAAACAGGTGCTTAAAATGATGTCATGATGAATGAGTGTGAATTTTCTATTTTCGATTTTCTTAATCTTTGAACAAATGTGGCATTTTTCTAGTTCATCAAATGTTACCTTGAGTTGTTGTCTTCTCATTTTATGTGGGCAGATCCATATGGCCAATGAAGTCATCATTTTTTTTTCAAGTATCCAGCTTGACTTTTAAATCACTAGAGAAATAGTTGTCAAAACATGTGGGATAGGTAAATACCACAATTTATCACATGTTAACTTACTGTTCAAGCATGTCTTGAAAAACCACTATGGCAAATACTGAAAATTTTATGAAGGCCAACCCTTCAGAGATTTTATTTATTTATTTATTTTGTTCTCAGGTCATAATTCTATTTTAAAGAGAATTTCAAGCTTTATTTCAAACTCACTTATTTAAAAATTCTTAGAGAAAAAGCTGTGCATTACATATTCTGAAGCTGTATAAATAATACAGTAAATTAAGGTCATTTGAGAATTCTTTAACTACCTTTTACCAGTCAGAACTTAAGAGTATGAAATAGAAGATGAAGAAGAAGACGAGGAGGAAGAGGAGGAGGAGGATGAAAGAAGGAAGGAAGGAAAAACAGAAAGGAAGGAATGCAAGAAAGAGGACTTGAAATCCTCACAATGAATACACCAAGAATAGTATATAGTTTCTTGTCTCATTATACATTTTTTAACCCCTTAATAGGAAATCTTGACACATATAGCATTAACCACTAGATCTCTAAATAAGAGTAAATGTAAAAATAAGCCAAATCCAGAGACCACATTTACAAATAAGTTAATTACTTATGACAATATATATGCATGAATATATGTATATATGAATATATGTACATATGAATATATAAATACATATATGCATGAATGCTTTTAGTATATCAAGTGGCTTCCTTGTATCTTAATAGACATAAAATTGAGGAACAGTAACTACTAAATATAATCTTAAGATGAACTGAAAACATTACCTATTTGTGTAAGGAAGCATAATGGGGACATTTAGAAAATTTCAGACTGAGTGATAGAGAGAATGTAGTAATAGCTTTTATTGACAAAGTATGAAAAGTTGTGGTATAAAGCAGAGTCATTGTGAGGTTAAGTATTATGGGATGTCATAGAAAAATCCAGTTTCTTTTAGGTTTTCATTCGTGTATTGTTAGAAAAGACTCTTACAACTTTGGAATACCCTTGACTTGAGTCATAAGCCAACCCTGAAGGGTGATGAATAAGTAGAAATAAAATCAGAAGAAACCAATTTCAAGCAAGCAAGGCTATTTATATGTACATGAGTCATTAACATTTGTCATATGTGATACATAATTTCACCTGTATACAGAGAATATGGGACAAGGAAAGAATTTCCAAAGGAAATTAAAACAGAAGGAATTATGTACATAGAACTTTTAAAGGTTGGTTATGAAATATAGAACACTTGAATTAAAAACATGAAATTGTTAGTGTTACAATGAAAGTCTATATTTATACATGTATATGTATGTATGTATGTGCGTATATGTGTATGTGTGTGTGTTTAAATACTTATCCCTGAGTATTCATTAAGGTGCTGTGAAGTCACAAGGTGTTTTGAGTAGTTCATTTAATTGCTTTGTAAATGGTTGTCATTAAGAAAGTATGGCCAGAAGCCTACATGACAGTTTGATATAATTTGGTTGTGTGTTTCCCCACTGCCAGTTGAACAACTACAGTGCTGACTCCATTAATAGTTCTGGGTTCTTACTTTCTAGTGGACTAAAAGAAACATTGAAATTAGTGATTTCTCATTGCACTTTTTCCTACTTTCAAAGTGAAAACCAACTTAAAATTAGTCAGCATAATCTAATGAGAACAATACTAAACACTTCACTACACCAAGAAACACCAAGGTAACTCAACATCTCACCAACTATCATGTATTCCTCTCTCTCTCTCTTCCTCCTTCTCTCCTCCCCTTCCCACTCTCTTTGCATATGTTTATATGGGTATGCATGTGTGTTCGTTTATGTTTGGTCACATTGGTGTGCATGTGTGCATATGCTTGTGGAAGCCAGAAGTCGAATCATGTGTTCTTCTTGATTGGTCGTCACTCCATTGATATAGACTCTTATCAATGAAACTGAAGCTCATCAATTCTTGCTAGTCTAACTTCTGTGTCCTGGCTATGACTTGTCACTGCCCCACAAATGATGAGATAGTAGGTGGACCACCATGCAGATCTGGCTTTTCTGTGGTTGCTGGGGATACTAACTCTGGTCATCATGCATCAGCACAAAACCCTGAGTTGTTTTCCCAGCATTCACCATGTAGTTTTGTTTTCTTACCTTTATACACTTTTTAAGAACTAGTGTCTTGGGGGGCCTGCCTAACTAACTCAGTCAGCAGAGCTTGAAAATCTTAAGGAGTAGTACCTGTCATGAAACGAACTGAACCACACTTTCTCCTAATTATGTACTACTGTAAACTCATTACTTCATAAAAATCAAGTGTTAGTTATAAGGACAGGGGAAGGCAAAGTAGAGGATGTTACATCTTTTACTCTGCTAAGTCTGGTCAATCTATATTTTTAATATGCAATTAAGTGAATTGATGTGCTGCCTATTTCACACCAGTGCTGTGAACAATATTATCTTTTCTTCCCAATGAGCTGTCATCCAACTGAAGCTATTAGGCATAACTTGGTAGTCATATGACACAATAAGAAGTTTACTGGCTGAACTATGACTTACTGGCTCTCATTTCACATAGAAATTTTAGGTAAGAAGAAGAGACATGAAAGAAATTGGGATGGGTAGAAAGTAAAAAACCTGACAGGAGTAGATACTTAAAAGAATATCATGTTTTGTTTTGAGACAATTAGCAAGATTACTACCCAATTTTCCAGAGCCGTTTGAAAAAAGGTTCTATAAAAGTTTGGCCTTATGAACAAATTCCAGTTCTTGAAGCTCTTCTCTTAAAGGAAAAGTCAGTGAAAATTGTTAAGAAATATTTTAGGAGTCATGAGATATGTGTGTGTCCTTCTTACATCCCTAACAAATAGGTATCTGAGGTCTATAACAGAAATTGCTAGACTTCAAAATCACTCATCCCTAGAGGATCCTGAGAGAGGTTAATGCTGGAAAAAGCCCAGGACAAATTACTCCCAAAGATGGAATCTTACTGTTGTTATTTTGAATGGAAAGTTTTAAGCAGGTGTTATTTTGAATTGAATGTACTCTTAAGCAGGGGTTAAGGAGTAGCTTTCCCCTGAAGTTCCTTTATCAACCTAGTGATACATATTTACACTCTTATTGCGCCCTGCTGTTCCATCAGCTGAAGAAGATCAAGTCAGGAGGCTCAGTGTTCAATACAAACTGCAGGGTGCAGAAACCTTGACTCTTGCTGTTGTGGTGGGGGTGGCATTCATTGTCTCTAAAATGTATTTATTATCTCTCTGACTTTTCCTATACCCAAGCTTTCCTCCTTCCCATGAAGAAATATATGTTTCTGAATTTCATTTGGGGTGCTTGCCCTCCTGTGATGCCTGGGGAGCAATAAATACATGTGCATTTTCTCCTGTTATTTCATTTACTGCCAGTTCTCCTTGCAGACTTAACTACTAAGCCTCAGTATAGGAGAGAAGGTTCTCTTGGACTTATGTTGCTTAGTGTGGTTATCCCATTACACAGAAGGAGATTTCAGTTTCTGCATTAACCTTTTAATTACTAAACAATTAAGGGATGAGATATGTCGAGAAAAAAGTTGGAAATATACCAGGTTTAAAGTTGTTTGTTTCTATCTAGGAATTTCTGTATATTCTTGGAACTTGTCTTACACAGTGTTGTCTGTTTTGTTTTCCACTGGACTTGCCTGCCATTTTCAGGAAGACTTTATTCTGTGGCTATACAGATCTACCCTTAGTACAATGTAAAATTGTTCTCTAACCTGGAGTTGTTTATTTTTTTAAATAAGCTAGCCACAACACATTACACGGCATCTCATAAATACAATTCTATGTCTTTATCAATTAAAAATAAATTCAAATAGTAATAAAATTTACACCTAAAGACACTGTGGTGGGAAAATAGACGGTGCAGCTTTAAGATTTCAATGATTTTTAATTCAAAATAATGCATTCATGTTAAGGATTTTTGTCATTTCTAGACAAGTGCCTTTGCAAATGCCCAATTAGTGGGATTTCTTTTTTGAAAAGAACTTTAATTGTTTTTTTTCTTGTTAAAGTGCCCAACTATGAAAGTAGGGACTTGAGAATAACTAGGAAGCTGGTAAATTAAGATGAATGCTTGCAGCTTTTAAGTGTGTGTTTGTATTTTCATAAGAAGTCCTTCAAGGGGCATTTATTAACTTAAAATAATCACACACAATAATGCTCTTGTAGAGGGTGAGGGATGAAGAGGGGAGGTTGCAGGTGGGAAAGAATTGGTCTGTCACGGGCTTTCTAAACTTGACTGAGCATCTGCCATCTCCAAGATGGCATGCCATAACGACAGATCACAAATAGGGAGTCCGAATGAAGAGAGAGGGTGCTCAAATGTAGGAAAGAAATACTCAGTAGCTCCATTAATCTTGACTTAATGGAAGTCTTGGCTTAGGAAGGTGGTACTTACATGAACGAGACTAATGCTCTAAGTGGAGGATGCTGGCAGAAACACAAAGTAAGTTCATAGGTTACCTTTGCAATATTTAATTTATGGATCAGAGAGGTGAGTGATGAAAATAACTACTCCTTAAAAATCTTTGGACATGAAAATTAATTACATAAAAATCAAATGTAATCATGTGTATAGATGTGTATGTGTTTGTATATCTGCAAGTACACATTACACACATACACACACACACACACACACACACACACACACACACACCCCTGCTGTGAGTGAATTTATTGTATCTATAAGATATAGTAGGTTCAGTTGAATTTTGAGTGAGTGTTGGTAAGTTGCTGTTTGAATCTTTTGGCTAAGTGTTCCTCCACTTAGCCAAATTAATTCTCCTAGTTACCTGTGTATACTATTTTAAAACTGAGACCTCTGGAAAAAGGCTCAGTTTGAAAGATTAAAAGTAAAATTGCATGTGCTGACAGCATCTTATCTGTTCACTATATTTGGACCCAGAAACATTTTAACATCCCCAGTGGTGGCAGTTGAAAGGGTCAGAGCCTGTCAGGGTTTATTTTCTACCCTTTCCGACCCCCCCCCCACTCACAAAGTAAATGATATAATGTTTTGATATAATGTTTCCTATGCTTTTTCTTTCTTCTCCTTTACTTTTTCCATTTGTTTCCAAAGTTGTAATTGAGATCCGTCTGTGGTTTTAGTCTCAGATCTTTGTGTTTACCAGCAGAAACAGCCCATAATAAGCAGCACTGTGTTTGGGCTTCAGTGACAACACAGAACTGGAACTGTTTGAATGGCCACATGCCTGAAAAGAGGTGAAATTAAACAGATGTGCTATCCTACCAGACTGTCTATTTCTAAGCAGTGCAAGCCGTGAGCTACATGGTTTTTCGGTACCTATTTCCTAAAAAAATTTCATTCCCGGAAATATCTTAAGGCTTAATCCATGTACTAGTTAATAACGTGTTTACATGCCAGCTAAAGTCTTGGTATGAAGTTAGGGGATAAAGAGAGAGAGAAAGAATAGCAAACTGAAATGTAGTATTTTAAAATTATATAAACCCTGGGTCTTGGAGTGTGCACATGATCTTACAGGCTTCACTTCTCAATATTTGAAAGTTTTAGGAGCTGGACAAAACAGTTGCTGTTGTTAATGATATTGCTCCTGTTTAACATTCAATAGGATAAGACAAGAAAAAATTAAATCTAAACACAGATAATTCCAATGACAAGCTTATCAACAGAGAAAATGTACCCTCCTGTTCACAGTAATATTTTGAAACCTTTCAGATTTTCTGTGTGTTTGTTTGTTTGTTTTTTCAAGAAAGTTTTCTCTGTGTAACCCTAGCTATCTTAGAACTGACTATGTAGACAAGGCTGGCCTTGAACTCAGAGGTCCTCCTGACACTGCCTCTGCCTCTGGCTCTGGCTCTGGCTCTGCCTCTGCCTCTGGCTCTGCCTCTGCCTCTAACTGCTAACCCTAACCCTGAGTGCTGATAATAAAGTCATGTACCACTACTACCCAGCTCCATTCAGATTCCTTAAATTTCTTAAATTCCATATAGTGTCTTAGATTGAAGGTAAAATAAATTGATTTAAACATATCACTTACATGGTGGGTGGTAATAGGAATTCCAGTGAAGGAATTATACCATAGACTGTGCCCTAAATATCCTCTATCAATGACTTCAGAAGTCATAACACTGACTAAATGTTGGCATATTTTTTAGAAACTTGCTATGTGACTTTGAATGAAGAAAGACGTCTCTTTCTTGACACTTTTTTGTTGAAGAAAGGTGCAAAATGAATTTGTCTATTAAAAGCAAAATGAGCCGGGCGGTGGTGGCGCACGCCTTTAATCCCAGCACTTGGGAGGCAGAGGCAGGAGGATTTCTGAGTTCGAGGCCGGCCTGGTCTACAAAGTGAGTTCCAGGACAGCTAGGGCTACACAGAGAAACCCTGTCTCGAAAAACCAAAAAAATAAAAAATAAAAAAATAAAAAAAAAAAGAATCTTTTTAAAAGCAAAATGAGAGGTTGGGGAGATGGCTTGCCCTACAAGCATTGGATCTGGAGTCTAAAACCTGTGCGAAAGCTAATCAGGAATGATAGCTGCCTGTAATTCCAGCACTTGAGATGCAGAGAGAGGAATCCTCTAGGTTAGCTATCTACCTAGGAGAGCCAGAATCAGTAGGCCCTGGAGAATTGCAAGATCTGCCTCAATCAATAGGTGAAAAGCAATCTACACATGTACACATGTGTTTATGTGTACCGATACATGAACATTCATTCACATACATATTTACACCACATGCCATTTATTATTAAACATTTTCTTAATTTATTAACCATTTACCATTACTCTCAGTTCTGAAATTGGTGTATGAGGTGTTATATTCTTGAGAGACAGACTCAGTTCAAGATTTATTACTAAATACATCAATGCAATCAGTATGAGGTCACTAATACTCTGACACAAAGACTTCATAGAAACTGTGATGGTTTGTATATACTTGGTCCGGGAACTGGCACTGTTGGGAGGTATGACCTTCTTGGAGTAGGTGTGTCACTGTGGGTGTGGGCTTTAAGATCCTCATCCTAGCTGCCTGGAAGTCAGTTTCTGTTAGCAGCTTTCAGATGAAGACATAGAACTCTCAGCTCTGCCTGCACCACGCCTGCCTGGATGCTGCCATACTCCCACTTTGATGATAATGGGTAGCACCTCTGAACCTGTAAGCCAGCTCCAATTAAACGTTCTCCTTACAAGAGTTGCCTTTGTCATGGTGTCTCTTCAGAGCAGTCAAACCTTAACTAAGACAAAAGTCAGTATCAGGGACTGGGATATTGCTGTGATAGAACTGATCATGCTTTTGTTTGGAAGAATGTGGATTTTGGGACTTTGGATTTGGAAAGCAGTGGAATGCTTTAAATGGGCTTAATGGACTGTCCTAGTAGGAATATGGAAGACTGTTACTGAGACTGATTTGAACTGTGTAGACCTGGCCTAAGAGGTTTCAGTGGAGAAATTCAATATGTGACCTAGAGGTTGTTTTTGTGGTATTTTGGTAAAGAATGTGATTACTTTTCCTTTGTCTGACAAGTCTGCCTGAGGCTATGGTGAAGAGATTGATTAATTGCATTGACAAGGAAGTCTCAGAAATGCCTATCATAGACTTTGTTCTCTGGCTAAGTCTCATGAAGAGCATTTTAAACAAGCATAGCAAGCTGAGAAAGGAAAAATATAAAATATGTGGTTCTAGTATTAAAAGGGCGCCAGGAAGTGAAATGGAGCTGAATCCTGTGTTCAAAGAGACAACAAATTTAGATCCAGGCTTGGTAGTACATACTTTTAATCCCAGAATATAAAGCCAAGTAGATCTCTGAGTTCAGGGCCAGCTTGAGTCAGAGAAAGTTCTAGATGAAGAAAAGCTTAAACACAGGCATGGTGGTACATACCTTTAATCCCAGGAGACAAGCATGCAGATCTCTGAGTTCAAGGTCAATTTACAAAGCATAATCCAGGATAGCCAAGATTATGCAGTGAAAGAGTTGGGAAACAGAAAGCTAGTGATAATATAATAGAACAAGGGGGTCATGTCCTAGATCCTGCAAGAAGCAGAACATGGTAGTTTTGGCCATGTGGCTATGGCTTAAGAGTAAAAAATAGAAGAGACTTCTGGGACAATTGATGGTAAAGTGGATCTAAGAAATTAGCTATAATTAAAAAGAGACCAGCATTGCTGAGGTGAAATCATCTGGGAAGTGTTTTCTGAGAGCACAAAGAACCTGTGTTCCAGAGATAGCCAAGGCTGTACCTCATCTGCTGCTATACTTGATAATATGTAAGAGCCACCTAGGAGGTTCTGGTTTTGAAGCATTAAGGATCATAAAGAGCAGCTGAGGCTCGGCACTGTGAAAGAACATGGAAGGCCATTGGTGAAGGCATAGCTTCAGTTATAATTGACAGCCCAGAACTGAAGGGATCTTGCAAAGGATTAGAGGCTTGGAACCAGGAACAGAGCCTATGATAGGCTATTAGTGAAGCCTAGTTACAGCAGAAGACCCCAGTGTATTGTAGATGATCACCAAGACCAGCAGTAGCAGTGGAGTGGATCAACCTGAGCTTAGAGTACTACAGAGGGCAGAGATGGAGAAGTGACACCAGCCATTTGGGGGAGCCCAGAAGATCATGTGGGGATCCCAGACATTGAAACAAGAACCTGTAAAATTAAAGTGGCTTTGGAGATGCCAAGTTGTTTGAGATGCCAGAGCCATGGGCTATTTGCTGAAGAAAGCTGCTAACAGGGACTTGAACCAGCCCAGGTAAAAGAAGTTTGTTGCAGTCAACAAAGATGAAAAAAAGGAGTTGGAGATCTGAAAACTGATTTGACATCAGATATAGAAATTCAGACTTTAGAGTTTGCCCAACTGGTTGATTCGGGGATTACAGTTAAGTGATTGAATGGATCTCAGAAGAGACTTTGAACTTTGGATTTTTAACATCGTTGAGACTGTTGGGGACTTTGGAAGTTGGGCTAAATGTACTTTTTATTATGATATGGCTAGATATGGTCCCCATAGACTCATGTTTGAACAAGCCTATGGTGGCCAGGGAGTGGAATGTGATGGTTTGTATATGCTTAGCCCAGGGAGTGGCATTGTTGGGAGGTGTGGTCTTGTTGGAGTAGGTGTGTTACTGTGGGTGTGGGTTTTAAGACCCTCATCCTAGCTGCCTGGAAGTCAGTATTCTGCTAGCAGCCTTCAGATGAAGATGTAGAACTCTCAGCTCTACCTGTCCCACGGCTGCCTGGATGCTGCCATACTCCCACTTTGATGATAGTGGACTGAACCTCTGAACCTGTAATCTATCCTCAATTAAATGTTTTCCTTACAAACTTTGTCTTGGTCATGGTGTCTCTTCACAGAACTAAGACACTGTTAAAGAAAAGTATCTTTTAGTATCATAAATAAAATACTCTATAAAGGTTTAATAAAGACTCTCCAAGAAAATAAAATGTGTAGGGTATGTTCAAATTTACCCTATGAATGCAAGTCTGGCTCCTATTCTCCACCACACATACTGTTTTCTCATGAACAATTGCCCTGCACACAAGTAGCAAGTTTACCATTAGTTCTCGGTGGCTCCTCCTTCCTTTTACATGTCCCATGCACTCTTCTGCTTTTCCTGGGAATGATGTTACTTTACAGTTACTGCAGTCATTTGCTTATGAACATCTTCTCAGTGTCTGGAGCTCTGTTTTGTTTTTCTCCAAGTTCTCAAAACCTGTCACTCATTGACTGCTCAATACTCATTTTATGTTGCTAAACCTCTTCCGTTAAGACATCAACCCCTGGTCCTGGAAAGACTGGATGTAGGGGAATGCCAGGACAGAGAAACAAGAGGGGGTTGAATGGGGAACAGAGGGAGGGAAGGGGGCTTATGGGACTTTCAGGGAGGGAGGAAACGGGAAAGGGGAAATGATTTGGAATGTAAATAAAAAAAAACTTAGAAAATAAAATTAAAAAAAAAAGACATCAGTCCTTGGAGAAAATGTTCTGTCCTTTATTAATATGTACATATTTTTGATGACTTAACACATTTTAGAATCTGCCAGTCATTTATTTACACCCCAGCGTTAATTGGTTTATCAGAGACTTTCTTTGCTCTAATTTGCCTAAAAGCATCCTTTAAAAGGATAATACATATAGTACAAGGGGGAAAGACTAGATAGGAGAAAGGACAAAACAAGAAAAAACACCTAAACTTATTTAGTGCTTAGAACGGGAAGGTAATTAATAAACTTAGAGATTGATTACATTTGACTAAAATAAAACAAACAAAATATTTAGGCAAATTAATGATTTGACACCTGGATAAAGTAATAATTAGTAGTCATTAGACAGTATTATTTAATATTTGTTTGACATTTATTTAAATTTAACAAAAGTACCTATTAATTCAAGTTCAAAATAGATGTATTCATTTCTCATTAGCGTCCAGTGGCAGAGACAGAACTGATGTTCTGATGAAAACATCAGCAAAACATTTATCATATTCTTATATTAGATCTTTCAAAAGTTAATGTTAAGTCCAAGCTTTGCTTATGAACTTGTAAAAAGGGTTCTTGATTGCCAGAAAAGGCTTATGCTGGTGGTTACACATCAAAACCCACATTATCCTCCAGGTTCCTTCAGTCCCTATTCCTGAGTACTTGTTATGTATTTCCCTATCCATACATACTTGTTATGCATTTTCTGGCCCTTCTCATCTCCCCCACCCCTTCTTCATGATGCTAGCTCCTGGGCTACTTTAGGTTACAAGCTTTCCTCCACCCACATACCTGTTCTTTCTCCATATAAAAATAAGGTTACAAGATACATAACTGTAACATAAGTGCAGAGGGCCTGGGTCAGACCCAGGATGGATCACTGATTGATTGTTCAGTCTCTGTGAACGCCTATAGACCCAGGTTAATTGATTCCATGGGTTTTCTTATGGTGTCTTTGACCTGTTTGGCTCCTACAAATCTTCATCTCCCCTTTCCACAGGATTTCTCTAGCTCTGTTTAGTGTTTGGATATGGGTCTCTGCATGCTTCCATCAGTTGCTGGGTGAAGTTTCTCTGATAACTACTATGCTGTCTGCAAGTATAGCAAAAAAATCATTAGCAGTGTCAGGGGTGGTCTTCATGTGAAACTCCTAACAGTAGGAACAAGGGTTGTCTCTGACTCTGTTGCCTGCCTTTAGGACACTTTCTTCCTACTGGGCTTCCTTGTCTAGCTTCAGTAGGAGAGGATGCTCCCTGTCTTACTGCAACTTGATATGTCAGGACTGAATGACAACCATGAATGCCTCCTCTTTGCTGAAGAGAAACAGAGGAGGAATGGATTCTGGGGGGGGGGGGAAGCTAGGAGGAGGTGGGAAAGCTAGGAAGTGAAGAGAGAGGGAAAACTGTGGTCAGGATGTAAAATCAGTCAATCAATCAATCAATCAATCGATCGATCAATACCTTTGTATGTTCACAGTTTTTTTTTTTTTAAAAAAAGCAAGTCATTTCTCTCTTTGTTTTGGATTTTTCAGATGACTTCAGATGTTCTCTCTCTCTCTCTCTCTCTCTCTCTCTCTCTCTCTCTCTCTCTCTCTCTCTCTCTCATCTACAACATAAACCTTTCCTCCAATCATGAACCAGCAGTTAGCATCTGTGAGCTCAGTTTCCTCGATCAAGTAACTTCTGTGTAGATATAATGAAAGAGTTAGACTGTCGGTGGTTTTAAAAGTCTCTCTTTTTTCTGTTAACCAGATCTGTGGCATGTATTGCTATGTGCTTACAGAATTAGGTTTGCTGTAATTGTCCATAAGAGTCATAGAAAGCATGTGTCATGGAATCATACTGAGCATGCTATATGGAATCCTGACTAAGCAGCTTTGTTCTATGGCTAAAGCTTTGCATTCACTTCCAGCTCTATTTTTATTCTCCTTGGATGCTGAACAATTTAGCATTAAAACTCATGAGCTTCTACATGCTACACGAACAATTCTAGGTTAATAAAATTATTTGAAAATTATACAGAGATGCTCTGATTATCCCTCAAAATATTTTCCTCTGATAGATTTTAAATTAAAATGTATGTTCGTTGTCTTTGTGAACAATGAATTGATAATGTAATTTATCAAAATCCATTCATTTCAATTCTTATAGTCTTTATCTATATCCTTTTTCAGAATCCTGTCCAGGGTCCCGTGTTGTGTTTAAACTGTACTTCTCTTGTTATTCTGGTTGTGAGCCTAGTTTCTTTCAATGGCTGTGTCATCTCTCCAGCCCAATGTCTTTCTCATAATCAGAAGAGTAGAATGTAGTTTGGCAAACTATCACAAAATGAAAATGCAATTCTGATATTGTAAAAGAATAGTGTCTAGAAAACATGGAAAACTTAGTGCTCAGCAATATAAACAGTAGTGGCAACCTAATGGTAAAACTGGCCCCTCTAAAACGACATTTCACCTAAGAAGACTGGGCCATGGCATATAAACACATAAAAAGATCTTCAATCCCATGATATATTGGGGAAATGGAAATAAAGTCTGTATGATACATAATTTGCATAACAGTTATTTTTAATTTTTTATTGGTTATTTTATTTGTTTACATTTCAGATGTTACCCCTCTTCCCGGTTTCCCTTCTGCAAACCCCTTATCCCATCCGACTTCCACCTGCTTCTATGAGGGAACTCCCACCCATCCACCCCTGCCTCACTGCCCTAGCATTCCACTATGTTGGAGCTTTGAGTCTCCACAGGACCAAGGGCCTCTCCTCTCATTGATGCCAGATAAGGCCATCCTCTGCTACATAAGCAGCTGGAGTCATGGGTTCCTCCATTTGTACGCTTTGGTTGGTGGGTTAGTCCTTGGGAGCTCTGGCAGGTCTGGCTGGTTGATATTATTGTTCTTCCTGTGGGGTTGCAAACCCCTTCAGCTTCTTCAGTCCTTCCCCTAACTCCTCCATAGTGGTCTCCATGCTCAGTCTAATAGTTAGCTGCAAGCATCCACATCTGTATTGGTCAGGCTTTGGCACAGCCTCTCCAGGGACAGCTATACCAGGCTCCTGTCAGTAAGCACTTCTTGGAATCAGCAATAGTGTTTGGATTTGGTCTTTGCAGATTGGATGGATCCCTAGATGGCCTTTCCTTCAGTCTCTGCTCCACTCTTTGTTCCTGCATTTCCTCCTGTGATTATTTTGCTCCGCCTTCTAAGTAGGACTGAAGCATCCACACTTTGGTCTTACTTCTTCTTGAACTTCACATGGTCTGTGAGTTATATCATGGGTATTCCAAGCTTTTTGTCTAATATCCACTTATCAGTGAGTACATACCATGTGTGTTCTTTTGTGACTGGGTTGAATAACAGTTTTTTTTTTAATGAGATGAGAATACTAGCCTCATGAATACTGTGGAGAGGATATAGAAAAACTAGATCATAGCTTTGACATGCATGTAAAATTATCCAGCCACTTAAGAAATAGTTACAATGCACTGTAGAGATGTCTCAGCAGTTAAGAGCACTGACTTCTCTTCCAGAGGTTCTGGGTTCAATTCCCAGCAACTACATGGTGGCGCTCAATCATCTATAATCTGATGCCCTCTTCTGGTATGCAGGTATACATGCAGATTGATCACTCATATACATAAAATAAATAAATACATCTTTTATTTTTAAAGATGTATTTATTTATTATATGTAGGTACACTGCAGCTGTCTTCAGACACTGCAGAAGAGGGCCGTCAGATCTCATTATGGATGATTGTGAGCCACTATGTAGTTGATGGGATTTGAACTCAGGACCTTCAGAAGAGCAGTCAGTGCTCTTTTTTTTTTTTTTTTTTTTTTTTTTTTTTTTTTTATTTTATTTTATTTTATTTTTTTAATTTACATTCCAAATCACTTCCCCTTTCCCGTTTCCTCCCTCCCCGAAAGTCCCATAAGCCCCCTTCCCTCCCTCTTTTCTCCGTTCAACCCCCTCTCATTACTCTGTCCTGGCGTTCCCCTACATCCAGTCTTTCCAGGACCAGGGGTCTCTCCTTCCATCTTTTTAGAAATCTATTGATATGCTGATTGTGTCTAGGGTATTCTGAGATTCTGGGTCAATATCCCCTTATCAGTGACTTCATACCATGTGTGATCTTTTGTGATTGGGTTACCTCACTAAGGATGATATTTTCAAGTTCTGACCATTTGCCTAGGAATTTCGTGAATTCATTGTTTTTAATTGCAGAGTAGTATTCCATTGTGTAAATATACCACATCTTCTGAATCCATTCCTCCGTTGAGGGACATCTGGGTTCTTTCCAGCTTCTGGCTATCGGTTGTGGTGGCGCACGCCGGTAGGATTTGCTGAAGGAGGCAGAGGCAGGAGGATCACGAGTTCGAGGCCAGCCTGGGCTACACAGTCAGTGCTCTTAACCACTGAGCCATCTTTCCATAAATTAGTTATAATAAAAATGATTTTACTTGAAGGCTGATGGCTTACATTCCTTGGCATTTTCTTTGTAAGGATGAAATCTTATATCTGTACAAGAAACTATACACAATTATTTGCAATTTATTTGTAATAGCTCTAAACAAGAAATAACCAAAATTCAACAGCAAGATGAGTAGATTTACTTTAGTACCACAAAACTGTGTCAGCAGTGAAAAGGAACATATTTTCGATACAGGTAAGAATGTGGATGAACCTCAAAGAGTGTGTTTTGAATGAAAGTTGTAATGATTATGTACAGTTTTATGATGACATAATAGTTTCTAATGGTTGCCAGCATTTGGGGATAAGAAGGGCAGCAAGATGGTGAATTAACAGAGGAGAAATATAAGTCAGGTTTTGTAGAGAGAGAATAACTTGCATCCTGATAGCTCTAGTGGATTCAGGAACATGTACATTTGACAAAATGAACTGAATCTTAAAGCCAGCTTTTGGTATTCAAATACCGTTATATACTTGGATGCAGTGAGGAAACATGCAGGAAGGGTACATTGTCATTCTCTGTTTTATGGTGACATCTTCCTGTATAATTCTTATTTATTTTAAAATGAAATTCACACTGAAGTTAGAAGTCTACCAGTGACTTCTTCTGATGTCAGGCTTCCATCCTAGTCTTCCCGGATCTGTGTGGCTCATCTCTGTCTTTGGTTCTTGATGCAAATTATGGACAAAACATATTCAGGAAAACTATTGTATAATACAGTGGCTCTAGTAATGACGTTGTACCACACATAAAGTAACACGAAAGCAGATCTTCAGTGTATTCACCATAAATGACAAACAAATGAGTTCCAGAATATGTCAATATCAATGAAATAATCATTTTCAGTGTATACATGTGTCAAAAGACCATAGTGTATATTACAAATACATGCTTAATTTGTTCATTGTGTTTTGATTAATAAAGCTTAAAGAAAAGATCCAAGTAGTAATCTCATAATTTTAATCATCTTTCGTTGCGAAACCATGAAAGATTCTATGTATTTCAGTCTGTAAAAAAAAAATTCTAAATTTTAATTTATATTGTACATATGTTTAATCATACAAATATCACTGACACGTCATCGTGATAGCTTTTGGCAAATTAAAATATTGTTTAGCATATGAACTACAAAGAAACTAAGAGTTGTCTCCAAGTATTAACAGTAACATCTCCAGGACACATACCAGAGCTCACAAAGACTTACTATAAATACTATTTAATGCAATTTATGTTTCAAATAAATATGTTAACTTAAGGTAATTGCTACAGCTCATCTCTCAACACCTACAACCATAGCTTTATGATATCCTGCTTCTCGCTGCAATGAGAACTGCTGTAATACACTTGTTAGTGTGTTAAATTAGAACTGTTTTCATGTCAGCCTCAGCTATGGCACCGAAAAACCAACAATTACAACAAAAATTTTGTAGTTAATACTCACACATTTTAAGATATGTGGTAGCTGTAGTGTGCAATATGTAAAAAACAAAAAACAAACAAACAAAAACTTAAAGCAAAATGGGGTTTGAGGTTTCAAAAGCCCACGCAAGGCACCAGTCTCTCTATCTCTGTCTCCAAAATCTACCATATTTCACACCATAATGGTCATGGACTAAACCTCTGAAACTGTAAGCTACCTCCCAATTAAACACTGTCTTTTATTAGTTGACTTGTTGTCTTTTCACCGCAAAAGAATAGTAACTAAGACAATGAGAATTATATATCATGTTGAACATTATTTGAACTTTTAATTAATCTGCCCCAAATGACTAAAATAATATCATCAAAGAAGGCTAGTTTTTCCCATTAATTAATGAGCTAAATGATGTGATCCCCATTGCTACACTGAAAACACATCCTCGCTCTCAGTACAGTGTTGTTTTGATGAGAATGTTGTAAAGACTAGTGACATGATAAAGGAAGAGTGCACAAAGCCTTCACTCTGTGATATGTTTTTCTCTTAGTGTTATAGGAAACCTTACCTTATCTTCAAGTAACATAATGTACAGTACATACTTTGCTCAACAAGTATTTGTTCAAATAGTAAAAAGCCACAAGTTTCCATTTGATGGGAAAACCATATTCAACAGACAGACATTCTTCTTCCTTCACCTTGAGTAGCATCAGTTGGTTTTTTTGCTTTGTTTTGTTTTGGTTTGGTTTGGTTTGGGGTTTTCTTTGTTTCTTTTTTTTGTTTTTGAGAAAATGTTGGAAGGATGCTTCCAGTTAGAACCTGCTACTCACCTCTCTTGCATTCATGCCTGTTTGCCACTATGAAGGTAAATCACATTTTCTTTTTTTTTTTTTTTCGGTTTTTTTTTTATTTTCTAAGTTTTTTTATTTACATTCCAAATCATTTCCCCTTTCCCATTTCCTCCCTCCCCGAAAGTCCCATAAGCTCCCTTCCCTCCCTCTTTTCCCCATTCAACCCCCTCTAGCTTCTCTGTCCTAGCATTCCCCTACATCCAGTCACATTTTCTAAACCTTCAGGCAGTGATGGTGCTTCATTCTAGGGCAACGTTGATTATATTTCGTGTTGGATCAAGCAAAATGAAAGGTCATGTCATGTACATGTTATGATAAATATCTGAAATAATCTAACACTTAAAATGAGTTTAGACCCATCTTAACTTTAGGCTGCAGTTCAGTAGGTTAATGAATCTGATGTTACTAAATCTTCCAATGACACAGGACCTGTGATTATCACTTCAGGTGCCCTTTATGGGTATTAGTAAGAAGATGTAGTGAGGGAGCTGAGCTGACAAATGTTCTTAAGTGAATTCTGTATTTCTATTTTAGAATTCCTTAAATGTTCTACTTTTCTTGACCTCAGATGTTCAATCTTATAGAACTTCCAATTTCACTCTCTGATCCAAAAATTTAAAACACTTCTCTATTCATATATTTAATTTATGTTCAAAATAGAAGAAAAGGACAGGAGAAGAAAACAAGTCCAATCACGTTCTACCTGCTTCTCTCTTATTTCCAAAAATTCTAAGGAATCTTGTTGCAACATAACCTGTAGCAAAACAGAACTTTCTAACTTATTAAATATATTTATTGGAACCAAAGAATATAGCTACTTTGCATTATGACAGCAAAGTATAAATGATATCACTGACTTAAAATGGCTTTTTATGTTTATTTTTGTATGACTCAGTAGTTTCAAGTTCTCTGTTTTCTCTCTAGGACATGTTCTTTGATATTGGAGGTGGTGAATTGTAGAAATGAAGATATTTAATCTGACACTTTTCAGTTTTCCCTCTTTCCCTCTAAATGTATGGTTTTAAATCTTTAGAAAAAAACAGAAATAAGAGGTAAGAGAATTAATTTGCTAAATGTAATGCACATCTTTTAGGGGAAAGAAAGGCAATAGATAATCACATTATGGCAGTTTCATAAAACATAAGTTATTTGTAAACTTTAATGAAAATCATTAATCAAAGCAGAATCAGAGAACCAACTTCGTGAAGAGAAAGCTACACTTTCTTATCATACAAATTAATGTGTACAAAATACAAACATGAATAAATGATCACGGTGCATGTATTTTATTCCCATTCTTTGAGTTAATATCTCTAAGGAAGAGACAATCAAGCAAATTAGAATTAAATTTCATGAATTGCAAAGTTCCAAATTAGCATCAACTGCATGCTACAAAGAATACAAAATTATCTTAATGAAGTCATCTTATTATTGAATTATATTACTTATTGTTTGCTTGGTATTCTGAATATATGAAAAGCTCCCCAACGAGATGATGTACTTGGTGATCAAATAATAAATGAAAAATAGAGATAATGTATTCCTATTACAGACAATAGTATCCATGGAGCTCAATTCATTACAGAATGATAGAATTTATAATACAAATAACTTCACTTACTATATGGAAAGGGGAAAATATGTAACAAACAAGGGTAATGATACCAAAGAAAGTAAAAGCAGTGTGAAGTTCACCAAAATAATGAGGAAGTTGGAACTTCTGGAGTCAGGGAAATTAAACCACCTAAAAGTCTGTGAAAGAAGACAGGAGAAAGAAGTGGCTTTATCGTAATGTGCCCTACAGACCTTGAATGAATAAAAAATGATCTGTACCCTCTTCAGCTACAAGTATGAACTTCTGGTTAGAGGATAGATGTATGATATATGTATTGTGTATTAGAAGCTTCATCCTACAGTGATCTCAAATAACTTAGCTCATTTAGGAACTTCTCTTCCTATCTGTATACTGTAGAGAAAACAATGGTATATTCAGATAGCATTAAAGTATTGCAACTCAAAGAATGGGAGTCACATAGAAAAATATAACTAATATGCTGGATTTGTATACACGTATACACATTCATTTTCTTTCTTGCTGTTGTCCTGAACAAATAATTAGGTTCCTGGTAAGGGTAGCAAGGGATATGGCCTCATTGATTGAGAGCAAAAGCTGCTGGCTTCTGGCAATTTAACTCTTTCTTTCTCTTGGGCCAGAACCTGATGGCTTCTGGCAATTTAACTTCTGCTGATAGTATTAGAGGGGGAAAAAAAAAGCTTAGTTCCTTGGGCTCTCTTGTCTTTGGCTCAGGCTTCTTACTGGCCAGGCAAGGGGCTTGGACTTGGAGTTCCTTAATTCTTCATGAGCCAGAGAGAAAAGAAAAGAAAGACATAGAGGGACCCATGGCTCCAGCTGCATATGTAGCAGAGGATGGCCTTGTCAGGCATCAAAGAGAAGAGAGGCCCTAGGTCCTGAGAAGGCTCAATGCCCAGTACAGGGGAATGCCAGGACAGAGAAGCAGGAGTGGGAGGGTTGGTGAACAGGGGGAAATGGAATGGGATAGGGTGTTTTCAGAGGGGAAACCAGGAAAGGGGATAGCATTTGAAATGTAAATAAAGAAAATATTTAATTAAAAAAAAAGTAAGGTAGAAAAAAAGAAAGTCAGGCAAACACTGAGTCACACACATACTGGATGAAGCAGAGAAGGCCTACATTGCCACTTAAGGGAATAGTTCATGCCATAGATCGATAAGGCTTAAGGAGATCCCACAGAATTGTTTACATGTCTTTCCATTAAGACTAGAACCTGACTAAACATTCATTATCTGTTATTAGCTCCATAAGTTCATCATTAGTTTAAAGCATTACTTTTTATGTCATAAGTTACAATGGTTTTGTCAAGAGACAAATTATCTGCCTGTGTTGTATTATTTTGAAGTCTTGTATAGTCCATCATTTTGTGTCCTGGTCCCTACAACAAATTGTCAGTTTCTAGTTTGTGACCTTTAGTTATCAGACAGTGGCCTCATTCCTAACCTTGAACGAATGTTTTCCTAGATTGTAAATTTGTTCCAAGCTTGTTTTCTTTTCCTAGTGCAATTAGCCATGACATTACAGAGCTCTTTTTGCAGCTTTTATTTTATAGGAGGCTTAAGATTACTTATATCAATTTAGGAGTTCTATAAAATCTTGATTAGGAATTATAAATTCATCAATTCATCTACACAGTATTAATACATCTTCACATTGATTCTGCAGGAGATCTGCCTAATAGGGTAGACTGATGCCCAGAAGTCAAGGCTAAGTAATCTTCTATGGTCCTGAACTGATAATCTTATCACTTACGAGTTATCAAATGTACAAGAATTAATATGAAGAATCAACGTTTAGAATGAAAAAATACACATTATTAGGTAACTTAAAATTTATTTCAAATTAATTAAAATTTAAATTCTGTATCTTTGGAGGAATGAGAAAGACATTCTGATTTTTATCCAGAGGAAGAGATATCATGGTCAAAAGCTAGTCTCACATAATTTACATTTTTAAGGACTGATATTTTCAACACTCAACAATAGTGTTAGTGATAAAAAATAAGCAACCTTCTTAATTTATTAAGTATATACTCCTTATTTAAGGGGACAGGGTGGCAGAGACTAATGATAACACACACAACACTTCAAGAGTAGCACTGTACTCTACTACGTCTTTTGAAGACATTCAGAATTCAGTCAAATGTGCTTTAGTACTGACTATTCAACTTTTTGTATTATATTTTGAATAGTATTGCTTATTCATTTTTTTCTCTTCAATTTTTAATCACTCTGATGTAGGTTGTAACTTGTGGCACATAAAGTAAAAAATAAAAAAAAAATGTAGCTACTTCTGACTCAATAAAAAAAAATTATTTGGGCTGGAAAGTTAACTCAGCGGTTAAGAGCATTGGCTTCTCTTCCAGATATCCTGAGTTCAATTCCCAGCAACCATCTGTAATGGGATCTAATGCCCTCTTCTGGTGTGTCTGAAGATAGCTACAGTGTACTCATATACATAAAATAAATAAATCTTAAAAATATATATATCTGTAAGTGAAATAAGGGTAAGAACTGAGCATCTAACTTTTTCTGACCCCTGAAAATTCATTAGGCTTTCAAATATGATACCACTTTTATTCTATAGAGGAGAAACACTATTTTGTTGCCATATATTCTTTATCTATTTTTATGTCTATGGACATTCAGGCAGTTATTAATAACCCTAACATGCTTTAATAAAGACAATACACATGGAAACATGCGTATCACTTTAAGAGTCTAACTTCAGTCTTTTAGTTTGATTGTTTAGCTTTAATTTTATTTGTGGTGGGGTCACAGAGTAATGAGATCAGACATGGAAGAACAGGGAAATGAGTGTGATAGGGGTGCATGATATGAAACTCCCAGTGACTCAAGAAAAATACTTTTGAATTTACAATATATTAAGAAGTACAACCATGAAAGAAAAGAAGGGGGAAAAATCTTGAATAAGGGATCAAATCACCCAAGCAACACTATTCCATCATTTTGCTTCAGTTCCTGCCTCTGGATTCTTACCTTGAGCATTTTTGATAAAGAAATGTGATATAGAAGTGTAATTCAAATAAATTCTTTTTTCCCTAAGTTACATTTGGTTATGTTACTTCTTTACAGTAATAAAATTCTTTTAAAAGACACTAGAGACTGTAGTGTAGTACTGCAGAAGATAAATTTTCTTTTTAAATTTAATCTTTTATTTATTTATTTTTGTTGCTGTCTGAAAGAACTTCAGTCCTGAGAATCATGCATGCACATGTGTGATGTCAGATCACAAAACAACTATATATTTTTACAGTTTGAGGATCTTCCATATGGTTTACCAGATGATTCTACAGATTTGCACCAACAGTATACAAATATTTCAATTGTTCTACAACCGTTCAACATTTATCTAATATTGCCTTGCTAGTGTTTATTCCAAAAGATAGAGTATTATGCTTTTGACTTGCATTTCTCTGGTAATTTCTGATGTTTTAATAATTTTGGAATACCTATTAGAATATGACTAGTCTGCTCCTTGCCCACTGCAAAAACCATGTTTTCTCATTTGTAAATTGTGGGTTTTGTGTATTGTGAGTAGTATCTTTTTTTCAGATACATTGTTTCCAGATATTTTCCCCATTGTACAGATCAGCTCATTCTGTTCCTTATCTTCTTAGTGATGATGACATCTGAATCTCTACTTCAACTTATGTGCTTATGCTTTTGCTCGCAAGAAAAAAAGTAGACCTTGGATCTGATTAGCTAATTCAATAGTTAAGTGCCCTTGATATTCTCCCTAACACTATATATGGTAGCCTAAAAAGCAATAACTCCTGTTCCAAAAAAATGTGACACCATCTTCTGGCCTGCGTGATCATCCGGCACATATGTGTTGCACAGACATAAGTGTATGCAAAACAGACATGCACAAATCACAAATGAATGCAGATATCCAAATTGGCCTAGTGTTTACTAAAAGAGTGCTAACTTTTCTTCCTTATACATCAATAAAACTTTTGAAATTTGTAGGGGTACTTGAGAGCATCATGGACAGCAAAGAAACAATTGAGGAGAGGTAAGAATGAAACTGGGGTTCATCTCAACTTTATTAGCCACCACTGGGCCAAAGTCTGATACAAGTCAGACATTTAAACATAATAAAATTACACATTTAAACACATTAAAATTTGGGGGGAAAAAGTTTTCAGTGACAATTATTATAACAAAGCTTAAGGCATGGCCACATCAAAGCTTCTTTACAAACTACATCTCTTTAGCAAAGTACCTGTGCTCTTTTCTGCAAGAATGGATTCTCTTGACTGAAAATCAGAGCACAGGAGTCTGGGCCTAGGATCTCTCTTGGCCTCAAAGTTTCCTGTAATATAATTTCTACTTCCATTATTAATATATATTTATTCATTCATTTTTTGAGACAAATTCTCATTATGTAGCTTTGGCTCTCCTAGAACGCAATATGTAGAATAATCTGGATTCGAATCTCACAAAGCTCTATCTGCTTCTGCCTCCCTCCTCAGCACTGCGATAAAAGATGTACAGCACCACACTCAGTTACTCATCCTTTTTGAGAAGCAACCCTGAAGGCATTTTTACTCTTTGTTTTGTCAATATTGAGACCTGACAACTATAATTTTCTTTATTTTGAATTGCAAAATGAATTAGAATTCTGAGGTTCTGAACCTCCCTTAGAGTCTAGCCCTGAAATATGTGCAAACTCACTCATACATGTGTGTTCATATACCACATACACATAGCATACACCACATAGACAGGAAGAAGTGGAGAAGAAGAAATAATTTGGATGTCAACTTAAACAGGAAAACATTGAAAATTTGATCTCAAAAATATACAGCACTGTTATCTCCTCCCCAATTTCTCTCTCTCTCTCTCTCTCTCTCTCTCTCTCTCTCTCTCTCTCTCTCTCTCTCTCTCTCTGTGTGTGTGTGTGTGTGTGTGTTTGTGTGTGTGTGTGAGTGTGTATGAAGGTGTTGAGTGTATGCCTATGGTGTATGAGTATGCCAATATACCCATAGAGAAAGGAGATGTCACAGAGGCCCAGCTGGTTAGGTTGTACTGCTCCATTAAAGTAACTTCTTATAATTTCCTGGTCTTATTCATGCTCTTGTATGATATGTTCTATTATGAATAGATATAGATATAGTAGAATGTATATTTGGAGAGTTCGTGTAAACAGGGATTGGATGTGATAATAGATGCATGATTTGAGGTGAAAGATTTTAATATTTAAATGTAGTTAACAAGAAAGAGAAGAGCACTTGGAGAGCATTAGTTTTTAACCCTGTCTCCAACGATTTAACGCTGCACCCTCAGCTATACTACACCGGATTTTCCTGGGATGTTGCAACTGGCTGTTGTCTGAAAACTACATATTTCTTTAATCGGTAGCTTTAATGTAGCTACTTGATTATAATCCTGTGTGGTAAGTTTATAGTCAGTACTAACACTAGACCTTCCCCTGTGCTTTTGTTTTTTTTAATGAGTAAGTTATTTATTCACGTCACATCCCAGTTCCTCCCTTCCTCACCATCTGTCCCTTTCACATCCCCTCCCATCCCCTTCATCCACCATTCCTGCACTTTTCCCCAGAGAAGGGGTGGTCTCTGATGAATATCAACCAGCTCCTGCATATCAAGCCTCAGCAAGAATAGGAGCATCCCTTTCCACTGACACAACCCAATTAGAGGAAAAGGATCCAAAGGGAGGCAATGTAGTCAGATACAGGCCCTGATCCCACTTTAGGAGTCCCACATGAAGACTCACACGCACAGCTGCTACATGTGTACATGTGCTTAAGTCTGTCCAATTCATGCTTTCTGGTTGGCAGTTCAGTCTCCATGAGCCCCCTACAGGCCCAGGTTAGTTGACTCTGTAGGTTTTCTTGTGGTGTCTCCGGCTTTCTCACCCTGGCTTTCTTTTCTTTCCACCCAGTCTTACACAGGATTACCCAAACTCTTCTCAATGTGTGCCTGTGGATCTCTGTATCAGCTTCCAACAATTGCCCTCTGATGACATTTATGGTAGGTTCCTATCTACAAGTACAGCAAACTGTCATCAATAGTGTCAAGGGTGGACTCCTGTTCCCTGCATGTCTCAGATTTTACTTCATCCCCACCCCTGCACATCTTGTAGGCAGGACAAATTGTGGGTCTAAGGTTTTATGGCTGGGTTGGTGTCCCAATCCCTCCATCGAAAGTCTTGTCTGGTTATAGGAGATAGTCCATTCAATGCCTCTGATTATTTAGTATGAACATTCTATCAAAAAAAAAAAGAAAAGAAAGGAAGAAAGAAAGAAAGAAAGAAAGAAAGAAAGAAAGAAAGAAAGAAAGAAATTAATTCTGACTGATCCAGGCTATGTGTAATGGGTTCATTGTCCCATTTAAATGTGTTTAGCTAGTAAAACAAATGTGTGTGTGTGTGTGTGTGTGTGTGTGTGTGTGTGTGTGTGTGTGTGTGAGCTCATTTTACTGGACAGCCTGACATCCTTGGGTTTATATAGAATAGTCAGGAGCAGTGGATGGGAGCCAACCAAAAATTTAAGAGCATGAGGAAGGGGGTAAATTACATAAGTAAGATTAAAAGAAAAGATTTTAACAGTGTTTGGCTCATCTTGGGGTGGGGGGAAGGGGTAGGGGCAGGGAATGAAGACAGTACATTTCAAGACACATAAGTATGTGGAATTTAACAGTTAAGACCTAGTTTCTCAGACCAAGGATTCCCTCTTAGTGACTTGATTGTCTCATAAGAAATAAGATCAATATTCTTCACTCCATGTTTTTGACATTTCTATGATACATAAAAGAGCAATGATTAATAACTGCTTGTTTTCTTACAGAAAATATTTTATTGTTTAAATTTTCATCTTTCTGTTGTGAATTTTCTAAAAAACTCCCACATGAACATTTCTTTAACATTAATCAGTTTAACATTTTCATCAGTTAATTGTATAATTTTACTGAACATATATGTGAATCTTTGTCTATAGTTAAGACAGAAACTGTGCTGTATGAAAGAACCAGCAGTAACAGCTTTTGATAGTTTTTGCATCAGCTGATATGGTTGACTCGCTGTCTGCGAGTTAATTATCATGAAAGCGATGGGGCTGGAGCTGAGAAGGAAGTTCTGTGGACAAAACAGCTTATTCTACAAGCATGAGAGCTGAAGTTCAGATTGTTAGCATCCAGGTGAAAACCCAAGTAGACACCTGGAGTTGTAAATCCATCACAGGAGAGGGAGGAAGGTTGGACTTGATAGATATTACTTATTCGGGAGGAAAGATGGAGTAAAGGGAGCTCTGAGTTCAACGAATGACTGTGTTAAAAGAATAACATCAGCAGCAGTAAAGGAGGTGTTGTCCTCTGGCCTCCATATAAGTGCATAGATGTACACACCAACACATACAAGGATAGGATGGACATATAGCACACACATAAAATTGTGAAGTGGTAAGTCTTTGTTATTTAAAATATCAATTACTTATGCCCAGCCCTGAGCAGGAAAGGGAAGAATATTGATAGTTTCTTAGGAATAAGTAAAGGTCCGAGTCAATTGCAACCATATCAAAAAATAATAGATGTATTGAGCCTTGGACAATTCCTAGATATTTTTTAAACTGTACGAGTAAATTATTTTTAAGCACACTATATTTCGTGGTTTGAAATTTCATAATTTCCAATTCACTTTATAAGAAACGTTTCTCAACTCCCAAAAGAATGAACAAAGGAAGGAAGAAAGGAATATGGCAGGAGAAGTTGAAATTCTAAATTTTGAGAAGGGATCTTGAACAACAAAAACCTTCTTAATAACTTAAGTGGCCCAGTAACAAATACAAGACAAATTAATTATAGGCATTTATGCAGTTTGCATCTTAACCAATGGATATAATTTAATTAGAAATTGATCTGTAGCATTATATGGAAATTTACTCATTAAAAATACATTTACTTATTCATTTTGGGAGGGGCATGTAAACGTGTTATGACACATGAGTAAGGATCAAAGGAAAGGTGGAGGGGGAATTCTCTCCATCCATCATGTAGGTTGAGAGATTGACTCAGATTCACGGTCTTGAACAGCAAATGTTATTACCCATCAATCCATTTTATTGGCCCAAGTTTATTGTTTTAAATATAAAAGATACTTTAAAAATCTATGTTTATTATGGTAATTCAAAACAATTTAAGAAAAAATGGTAAAAAAATTCATATTCCAAAGATGTACAAAACTATTCCTGCAATTTGTGAAAAAAAAAATTAACCATATAAATTTCTGAGAAAAACAAGATTATACCAATGTCTGTTCTCACATCTAGAGACTTATCAAATTTTTCTGACAGTCAGTTTCCTCACTTAACTTGATAATAAATGAAATAAATATATTAAGCTGATCATAAAATTAATACAAATAGATGCAGGATTTCTTTCACTAATCATAGTAAGTGTAACCACCCTTATCAGCCTGTCTTCTATAATGGAGTCTGCTTTGTTGGGTTAAAAAGAAAAGTGGTATATTATTTTTTATCATGAAATAATATAATCTCAATCTTTCCACAGTTAAAATTATAATTTTGTCCTCTCTAAAGAGCAATGAAGAATAGTGTGAAATATATCTCCTGGCAAATACTTTATGATTTGGAGTAGTCTTTAACATTGTTTTCTTAGTTGCAAACAATTGTAATTATGTTCATGGAAGACTGTCTAAGCTAATCATCAACCACAAGTGTGTAAAGGGAGCTCTCACTGCCTCACATCACCGTCTCCACTCATCAGCCCCACTATATTTACTCGGTGTGGTTTTGCTGCCAGTCACTTGCTGCACTCGCTTTTTATGCAAATGGAGGATTCCAGATGCTGAATCTTTAGCTGCCTTGCTCAAGCTTAACTGGCTCATCTTCTGAATCCTTCAGGAAAAGGTTTCCTGTTTTCTGTCATTTTGCACACATTATCTTGTTCCATTGCTATCTTGACATGTTCCCTTTCTCACAGTTTTGATTCAGGACGCCGAGATAATAGAGTTGAGGCTCTGTTTAGGAGAGACAAAAATTTCCAAGAATGGCTGTCATCTGTAAAGATTTCACAGCATCACCCTGCCCCCACTTGCTTTCATGGGCTGGTGGCATCTTTGGAGCATTATTAAATATTCTTCTTACAATGCTTAACACTCATCTTTTCTGTGCAAGAACCAACCCCTCAGCAGAATGTCACTGCACTGAACTTGAATCACTCATTCAAATGTATTCCTAAAAAAAAAGCAAGGAATGAACACATCCAAGAACGACCTTGCTAATTTCCCTTTCTTCATCTCTTTTCTGCTCTAATAGAATGCAAGCAACTGGCAACTTACAAAGAAATAAATTTATTTCTCACAGATCTGGAGGATTATGAAAATCAGTAAGAAGGCATAGATAGATTGGTCTTGCTCTATCAACCACTGTAGGCAGCATTCCATGTCAGGGGAGAAACTTGGTGAGAGAACAGGTGCAAGCCTGTTTTCAAAGCTGAACTTCTGAAATAACTGCCAGGACACAGGCATTAATTTCGTCATGGGAGCAGAGCCCTCATGAGCTAATCAAATTACAAATTCTGCTTCCCACTTCCCTCACAGTGGTAATCAAATTTCCCTGTGAGTTTAGGAGAGAACACTTGAGCCATAGCAAAAGTCCTCTAGAATAACATCCTGAACCCAGACAAATGGTTCCTATTCAAGAGTCCATTGTAAGTCAGTTCTCTAGCCAGTCTTTCCAAATACTAAGTAAATGTATTAATGAGTGCATGAGGGGGAAGGCCTGCAAGATACTTTCCTATGTAGAGCAGTGAAAATTATAGAGATAAAGAAGAAAGACAGTTGGACAATCATATTGCATGTCCATGAATAAATATACAGAAATTATAAAGGATTGAGTTTTCCATACACTTTATTTACTTACTTGTTTAATTTTTTTTCTTTTCTGAAACAGGGTCTTGCTTTGTAAAGATTATGTCCTGGAACACATGATCTTCATGATTCAGTATCCTGACTAACAGAATTAGATGCACTATACCACTATGCCCAATCCTTGCTCTAGATGACTAACGATCGTATTATGCAAGGAAGAAAAGATGGCAAAAATAAAATACAAATACAAAATGGTTCACTGGATTATAGTAATTGAAACTTAATCCAAGAGTAAGAAATAGATTTTAGTTTATCTCTTAGTTGACTGAAGTCACAATTTTAACCTTTAGGCTAAAGGTGATAACAATTTTTCTTCATCAAAAGATTGCATATTAACTGACTAGTGAGGCTTGCCAGGGTGCCTTCCATGCCAAGGTCCAATTTAATGTTAATTTTCTGTCTTCTCTAAAGATATGCAAACAGTGAGAGAAGAGCTTTGAGCAGACATCAGTATTTACACAACTTTTAAGTCTTTTTGAATAGCTTTAAAAGACACAATAGGTTCATTCCTCACCAGGATAACTGGATATAACTGGGTATAATCTAAACCAGGAGGAGGATCTTTTAAAGGGAGTCAACTTTAAGGACCCCAAGGACCTGGTATCATCTCATTACTTCTTAGCCTCAGGGAGTACCTTCTTGATTTATGTCCAAATAGAAATATACTATTTGCTGCCTGGCAGGAAGCCCAGTGCAAGAAAAAGCCCGAAGCTTCATTTTGCAAAGTGCCATTAAAAGCCCTAGACCGTGTCCAGACTGAGTTGTGAGATGCTCCTTAGTTTTGGGTTCATTTAGAATGCCTTTAGTGTCAATGTGAAGTTTTTCAACAGCTATTTCTTATTCCATTCATCCAGTTATCATTTGAAAACAATATTTTCTCCATACAGGATAATTAGTAAAATGTAAGAAAAGTTAAATTACAAAATATTGTTTTTCAAAAACCAATTTTAAAACTATTATCTTTTCATGTTGATGCTCCTATTTGGGGCTCGTTATTATTACTATTATTATTATTATTATTATTATTATTATTTATCTCAAACTTGCATCAAATTTGTAAATGTCCTACCTCTGCCTTCCAAGTGCTAGGATTGTACATGTGTACCACCAAGCCCAGTCAGGGTGAGCCATTAAATGTGACATCCCAATTTCTAAGTTTCCTCAGGATGGTCCTCAAAATACATTTCCCTTCCAAATGCCACCCAGTAATGGTTATTTTTATTTCTTAAAGTTATTTTCACTCTTTCCCTTTCATTTGCTCATTGTCCCCTGAGTGTAGTGGAAAAACTTTGTTTTGCTTTCTTACTAAGCCTCCTGTTCTAAGAAAAACCTAAAAACCACTAAATAATGTCCTCATCTGCAGCTGTCAATGCAGGGACACAGCAATCTACTCATCAACATGATTGGCTTGTCATTAGTCTTCCTGGAGTACAAGCCCCCAACTGGTGTGGACTATATCTTTGTCAGAGTTTAGAAGCATGAAAACCATCATAAAGATATTAATTATTGCATCAATGTAACATTTAGCATCTGTTTGGCCCTGTTGCAAACATTTTCCTTTCGTTCGGCCATTTATTCTTCACAAGAATTCCAGGAGGACTAATTACGTTTTCATAAAGAAAGGAGCAAATTACAGAACAGATAATTCATAATCTGATAAATCAAATTCTGAAAACTACACAGCATCAGAAAACGCTCTCAGTTGAATCTGACTCTTGAATACAGACTCCCCATTGGTATTTAGTCGAGAGGGCAGAATCATTGGCGTTCCAAAGCAGTTCTGAAAATACCCTCATTTTTTTTCTAAACATTTCTTTGTGATCCATTCTAAGAGTTTCCAAGAATCATCACTATCCTTTTGTCTTAAAACTGCCCATCAGTCTGATCTGACTCTTGCAGCTGTATGAGCAAGAAAAAGTCACATTTTGAGTGGCCTTGAGCATGCTTTGCAGCATCTTTTTGTGTTTTTCATGCCTGTGTCCCTTGCAACTCAACTCCTGATATGTAATTAAATCCTATTTATATCTATGTCATTTTTTTTTCAGTTGGGAAGAAGTACATGTTCCCATCCACCACCACCTTTTATCTTCTTGTACTATGTAAGTGTTCATGCAGTCAGTACCTTTGACCCCTAGAGAAGTGCCTTGTCTCATTTCTTAATCTAATCTTCAAAGATGCTCCAATCAGAAGGGCTTGTTGAGTAAGAACGGGCAGATCTTCATGAACTAAGAACTGCAGTTTACAGCTTACAGCCTGGAAACCAAGTGAACTCCTAACACATGAGAACGCTGACAAAAGCTTCTGAAATGAAGCCAATTCTACCTTAATAAAAGTTGGCTACAAACCTGTAAGCTAGGGGGTCACTGGAGGGGTGCCACCCAGGAATGTTGTGGAACGTTACTACGAGTTACAAACATCAGCTTTTATCATTTAAAAGCAATCGTCACAGAGTCTGGTTCATGAGTGAAGCTGGCGGTGAGGAATCTGTTTTGCATTTCAGATAAGTACTTGTATGATCTGGGGACACCTCAGGTCAGAGTACATTTAAGGTAAGTACAAATGAGCGGATGACTGCACTATCCTTTACATAAGAGCAATAAGCCTGCTAGTACCTTCCGAATCTACTGTATACTGGCAAAATGTATGCATGCCTTTTATTCATTTTTTTTTTTTTAACATTTTTTTTTTTTTTTTTGGTTTTTCGAGACAGGGTTTCTCTGTGTAGCCCTGGCTGTCCTGGAACTCACTTTGTAGACCAGGCTGGCCTCGAACTCAGAAATCCGCCTGCCTCTGCCTCCCAAGTGCTGGGATTAAAGGCGTGCGCCACCACCGCCTGGCTCTTTTATTCATTTTATTACAAAGTATTCTCATTTTTAATGCCAAAGATGGGTACCAATATTAACATCTCCACTTTGCTTATGAAGAAACGGAAGTGCCAGAACCTTAAGTAACATATTCAAGGTCCTGACTGGTAAATGATAGCAAGTGAAATTCTGATTTGAATTCTCATAATAAGAGTGTTCTTTTGCTAGTGAAGTCCAGGAAAAAACACCTGAGAAAATATCTGAAAGATGCTTGATTTGAAAGAGTAAAGTGTCATGTGCAATAATCAGGAATTCATTGTCTTGAAGGGATCTTCTTGGGGTAAGTATTTAAAATTTCAAGCAAAATTGGCAGATAACATGGAAAAAAACTCGTGTATTAGTTGGCCTTTAGACTCCTGGGAAATGATAGGCTATATAGAAATATCCATTTCTGAGTTAACCTTGTAGATGGCTTGGGTTGTTCTACTAGATAATGAAGGAAGGAAGAGACTGAGGGAAGTTGGCATATGTGAATGCAAACAATATTTAAATGTAGTTCAGAAATTTTCCCAGAAGAATGTGTTTCATGAAGGATTAGAAGACCAAACCTTCAGCCTTCAACAAAATTGCCAATAGTAACCTATTGAGTCACCAGCATCACTAAGTTCAGTGAAGTTCTAATCTGAAGGCTGGAAACTGAGGGTAGAAGTGCATATATCTTGGTGCTCTCACTTCTTCAGAGATAATGAACCCCTTAAATAACAGAGGCATGGCATGACGTGGGACTTAATCACCAGGCAGTTAAACTTGTTCCTTACAAGTCTGAAGGGCATCTGTATGCCCTACATTGTGGTGTTTATGGTTAATGAAATATTATATCCCTGGATAAAAATAAAAAAGTGAATTTTTTTTAGAGCTATATAACAATATAATCAAAAAGATTCAGGAATTGAGAATTCTGTTGATGCTGGTGGCTCTAGGAAAGTTACAAGTTCTTGTCTATAACCTAAACCTATGCCCCTTTTATTTGAGAATCCACTAACAGAATAGGTTATTGATTCCCTTCAAGGAATCATAATGATAAATGAATTCTCTAAAGAACCCATAGTTATTTATTTCAGCATCTGCTCAGGGGACAAAAGACAACTAAGATACCCCTAGGCATGTTGGGGAACACAGTGTCTGAGTTCACATTGACACACAGAGGAGAGATAAATTTCCCTAGTCATTCCGAGAGAGCACAGTTTTAAGAGAGCAAGATGATGAGAAAAGCTTTGGTTAAATAAAGTCAGATTCATGGGATCCTTTTTGGGTTCCAGACCCACCCAGTTTTCCTGGTTATAAACTGTATAACAGAAATGAATGCATTTGGTAGTTATAGTTACACAAATAAGGACCATGGCTTCTGAGAGTAAATATGTTTGGGGAATGGACAACTCTGGGATTATTCTGCAGCCAACATAACAGTGTGGAAAAAAAAGATTACTTCCAAGAAGCATATAGAAATGAGGGTGCCCAGTAAAGATATAAAAGATACAGCAATACTATGTGTTACCAATGCCAGTTTCACTTGCCAACCTGTCCATGTTCAGTACGGAAGAGTTCAGGAGAAAGACTGAAAAATAGCATAGGAACAATTTAATAGAGGCTCTAGGTTCGCAGCTGTTGTGTGAAACATGGCAACAATGATTAAGTGTAGACATTCCGAGAAATTTTGTATCATCAGGCTTTGAAATTGGTGAGTCAAGGCAGATCACCTTATGGGGACCTGACTGTGTTTGGAGAATTGCTCACTAAGTTGGATTATTTAATGAACCTGTGCAAGTCTGTAGTTTTCCACCATTGAAATCACCTGAATTACCACAATTAGCAGGCAGAAATAGAGAAAAGCAAAGGGGACATGTAGACTAAATACACAACCATGTCAGATTTCTAAGATATAATTGGTTGAATTGTATGGCCTTAAGTTTCTGTTGTTGTGATCATAACCGCCAGTACTTCACGATGTAACCTCACTTGTAAATAAATCCTAGTGGACATTTTTAATTAAGAAGACCCTGTTAGAGAAAGCCATGATCCAAACAGAATTATAACTTTAACAAAAAAAGGGGTAAATTTGGACATACAGCCAGCCAAACATAGAGGAAAAACAATAAGAACACCCAGGAGAGTGTTCCCTAAATATCAAAGAGTGCCTGGGGCTGCTAGAGTATGAGAGAGGTTTAGCAAAGATACTTTTCTACAGCCCTCACAAGAAATCATCCTGAAGTGTGAGGCAATGCATTGCTACTATGTAAGCCACTTGATTTGTGCCACTTCCTTGTGGCATTTCCATGAAAGTATTAAAACATGTGCCCCCAGAAGGAAGCACCCCTCTCTGTATCCTCTCTAGGTCTGACACAAATGAAACACATATATAGCCATTCTGGCAGCAGGTAGGGATGCCTCTAAGAGACCAATCTTCCCAAACTAGTGATAGTACTGCTCCTTAGCTGGTAGCCTTTCTGGTAGATAGCAATGGAATACTTGATAACAATTTAAATAATTTGATCCCATCTCTGTTTGAATTTTAGGTGGTCTATCTTCATAAAACAATATCTACTTATTCTGGTATTGGCTTATTTTTCTCCCAGCAGAGTCCCAACTAGCACCCCAATTGGTAGCTCATACTTTCTTGTCTATATGAATAGAGCTCATAGGATCCAGATCTTAGGCTACATAGGAGCATACAGGTGGGAACCTACTTCACAAGGATGAAGATAGAGAAACAGGCCTGTTAGCATGGGTCCATTGAATATTTTATCTGTTTATCACCCAGAGACCATTATCTTCATAGCATGCTGGAAAGGCTCTGAAAGGTATGGCTGAGGCACTCAGTTAGTGGAAAAAGGACACAATGCTATCCATCCTTTGAGGAGGGTTACCACAGATTCTAGGTGATGCCATGTCCACAACAGAAAGAAAATTTGAATCTGATAATCGGGGATACAAGTAAATATAGCCCTATTTTTCTGATTACTAGTAACCAGATGGAAAGTTTTACCTTTTTGTCCTCTGACCTACAAGTTGGAGGTCTTGATTCATAAAGAGTCAAACTCATAGTAAGAGAATTATTTAACAACCCGAACCAATGCCAAAGTATTTTTGTCAAAGTAGCTGAAATAAGGGGTCACTTTTCAAGCAGAGATAATTTCTCATGGTTAGCAGAAGACATAACACTTTTTTTTACATAGTAGAGGTGGAAAAATATATGAAGAAACTAAATTGTCCATGTCCTGTAAGTGATCTCATGTGTCATTTTGACTAGGAATGACCTCATAAAACAAAGGTGATTTCAAATCAACATATTCATCATGGACATTGTCTTCTGAAGAAAGAAAGCTCAAGACATAACACTGAAAGCTGCTGAGGTAATACCTGAATGTGTTGCCAATTGAGACTGCAAGTGAAGACAGGAGATGCTGATCAGCTGTAGAGCACAGATCTACTTCAATGACCAAGGCACACTCTCCCCCTTGGAGTTTCCCCTCAGGAAGAGAAGTCTCTGTTATTCATTGGTAGGCTGCTTTTTGTCCATGGAATAAATTTTATTAAAGATTTTATTTTTAAATTCTCTGTGTGCTGCATATGTCTGTGTGTGGGTGTGGGCATTTGAGTGCAGGTGCCTGAGGAGACCAGAGGTGTTGGAGTCTTTGGAGCTGGAGTTACATCCAGGTAGGTAGTTGTGAATGGTCTAATATGAGTTTGAGCACCAAACCTGGTTCCTAAGATAGAACAATACATGCTCTTATCTGCTGATACATCTCTCTGCGGTAGGTGGCTTTCTAATCCCCATAATGTGTGTAGTACATACAAATTTTTCTATCAGCTCTCCAACTGAATCAAGTATAATTGGGTTGGATACACATATGTTTTAGCCAAAAAATTTCAGTGCAATGGGCCAAGCCTACATATCCCACTGGAAGCTTCTAATCAGTGACTGATAGGGGATAGATTATGGGGCAGGGTGGTTTTTATAGATGCAAACACCTTTTACTGATAATAGTGACTGAAGGAAACACTACTAGATTAATAAAAATTTCTTATAAATATACATCATTTTAAGATTTTCTGACTCAATATTCCTTCCTGATTGGGTTTAGCATTATATCAGATCTGTTAGTTCGTTCAAATCCCTCTGTTGCAAGTATTTACCCCAAGAAATTTCCTCCAAGTCTATTGCTGTCTCCTTGAAGAATAGGAATGGAAGGAGAGCTGTCGCCTATCACTTGTGTTTGATTTGATCTTCTTCTAAAGAGCACTAGAGATGTCTCATTGTCAGTTCCCTCAGCTGGAATCATGGAGAGAGATATGAGAAGAAGAAAAGTCTAAATGAGGATCTATTAATAGAGATTGTTATAATGAGCAATGGGGCTCAATTCCACTAAGACACAGTGAGAAGGAAAGGAAACATTTCCCAGGATTTCCTTCTAAATACCTTCTAGTAGAATATATGCTATAATATTTTGTCCCAGGAACCTACACCATAGTGTTTAAGCTTTATATGTAAATTTTATATTTCATTTTAGAGCTCTTATTTGTCAGTAATAGAGATTTTACACACAGAAATATGATCTTTAATAAAATGCCATTTCAAGCATAACTGTAATAGTTTCACATATTAAATGAGAAAAAAAATCAACATTAAGTTTTACTTTTTTTTATTAGTGATTTAAAAGTTATCCCCACAAAGTCATTTGAAAATATAGATGTTTACCAAAGTGAAACAATCTCAGGAATAATAGTTCTACTTGTCAAGATTGAGGATATGCCCAATATAACAGAGAAGACACAAAAAACGACCTGTGATGCCAGGTTTTTATTATACTTAGCTTCATCTCCGCAGTCTTCTACTTCTTTGTCACTGGAAAGCATAGACTAAAAGACAGGAAGTTATGCAAACAAGTTCAGAAACCGAAGTATCAAAAAGAACGGAAGCAGATGTGAGAAAAGGGGTTCAGGAGCTGTGAGCTGTGACAACTCTTCTGCCGTGGAATCGATAACCTCTTGGGTTCACTTTGTGCTCTGCTCTGCTGGGTGAAGCAGCTGATTTGACATCATGTGCTTGCCTCTCCAGAGCCACTTCTCTGCTGGCACTCTCCCTCAAGGGTACCATTTAAGCAAGGCTTGTGTAAATCAGAATGGAAAACCAAGACTGCTATTACCTCTCTCATGATACACCAAATGAGAAGAGAATGGTGGGTAGATGGAGTGACCCACAAACACACTATCATCTCTGAGTACATGTCTTCATGCTCAGTAATTCAGACTCAGTAAATTTGGAAGATTCAAAAAGGAGCAAGGTGAAGACAAAACAGTATAGTCATCCACCAAAGCAGTTCATATTTTGGCATTACTTTTGCATTCATACAATTTTAATTGTGACTGGGTATTTTTTTAGGTTTTATATAATAATTTTTATAAAAGATGAATATACAGGTGTAAACGGATGGACAGTTATATTTTAGATGTCATTTCCCTATAAACGAACCTTCATATATTTACTTTACTCATGACTAAGAAATCTTATTCATTCACAATAAATAACTTGACTGCGCTGTTTTCCTTGTTTTTTGTTATTAATGTTAATTTCTTCTTGCTTCTACTGATATCGACATTCTATATTCCTTTTCATACGGGCAGCTCATCAAGACTCCTTTTGGCTTTATAGAATGTGGAGCACATAGTGTCTAATGGTTAGTTTAAACTTTTTATATGATATATTTAAACCGTTGCAAATAAGGCAAGATAAAGAGAAACACTCATAGTGATATATGTGGATTCCATGTTTCTAATTTTGGAGTATATGATTGGATGTTTGGAGTTAAGCTGAAATAAATAGCCAAGAAGATAGGGATTAGAAGGACATTTTTCCCTTCAAAAGGCTGATCAGTGTTCTTCTCCTTTCTTCCCAATCTACATTAGTCTTCTTGAATTATTACATGTAAAGCTAGGAAGTTGGCTTTCCTGTGGAGCACAAACAGGAAGCACCATCATTCATCCATAGAGAAAATGCTTATTAAATAACTCTCATGAGCAAGACTCCATCTAGGTAAAGGAGACAGACCTACTGAGGAAGAAAGGAGTAATATCAAAGCAGAGGGTTCAAGAGAGTTGTATAACGGAATCTGCAGCTCTGGTTTTACGGGTTAGGAAATGCCTTTAATGAATGTCAAGCCAAAATTGCATGTAAGGAGAAAGTGGGAAGTAGTTCTACCTACTTAGGACAATGGGCGGGAAAGATTTGTGTATAAACTTTCTCAATAAGGAGTTTTGTTTCATAAGAAAAAGGCATGTAATATAGCTAAAATCTTTTCCTTTTGTCAACTATGAATATAGACAAAATTAAACAGCACGGTGTTTGATATACTTGATATTTTTTACCATTAGAGAAATCTTGCATGCTTTCATTTTAATTGTTAGCTTTCGTAGTTATAATTAAACATTTGTTCTCATCATTACTTCAAAGCTGTAGTAATTATTCTGTTTATCAAAAGGTATTATTTAATGTTCTAAAATTGCTTAAACATCCTTTAAAGTATTTTGATGACTCTATAAATGCTACTGATTATCTTTTTCTTCATGATTTTATGACACTAATCTGAAAAAGAGTCCACAGCTTCATCAACAAGTTGAACAGACTTAAGAAGCAAAATGATTATAGTAGTCCACTAAAAGGGAACAAGAAGGGACATAGACATTTTTCCAACATGCTCATGTCAATTATCCCAAAGTAACATCACCGATTGATTTTAAAAACTTCATGTGCTTATGAAAAGGAAGCATTCTTGCTTCCAAAGACAATTCCATTAAACAATTCATAGACATTGCAGTTGGGTAGGACTATTGGCTACCTCCATCCTTTGGAAGCTTGCATGGTACCTTCTTGTACTGTGAAAGCTAGCCTTCGGGAAGGAGGAATTCAGGTCAGCAACAGCTGATGGATCTTACAAATAAAGTTTCATCAATATGACTGCCCAAATGTGAGCTGAACAAGAATGATGCCAATGGAGATACAAAGCAAACAAGGGAGCGCCCAAAGCATCAACCCAACATAAGAACTACGTGCAACTAAGGAATGCTGAGAGTGGGAAATATGGTCTTCCCTAGGGAAAAGTACAGTTGGTTAACTGATACCAAATGACGATCTCTGAAACAAACATGCAAGTAACCTTTTACATACATATATGCAAGTAACCTTATATATACTGAGCAGGTTATATTTAAGAATGTGTGTGTGTGTGTGTGTGTGTGTGTGTGTGTGTGTGTGTGTGTGTGAAAGCCATCTCAGTTTGTAAATATCTAGGAAGAAGTTGCTTGTTTTTGCACATACTGATAGATTGTTCATAAAAATTCACACCTGGATTCCCAAGGAGAGATATGCCACCAATCTTTAGCCCATATTGGAGACCAGAATTTCCAGTATCTTATTGGTCCAAGACCTTGGATTTCTCCATATGGTTATGCTGGTATGAACCATACTTATTTACAGGCCTGCCATCAAGTATGTTTGTTGTACCCAGTAATAATCCTTTGAAGAAAAATTATTTTTCTTTGCTAGTGTCAATCATTTACTGATAGTTTCTCGGTTAGGTGTGATAGCCTGAGTCCCCTTCTTAGTCCATTCTAGAGTTTTGATTTGCTTTGTCTTGCACAAGGAACCTCTCTGACTGTTCACGACTCTAATGGTTACGTCATGCAGAAGACAGCATTTCCTGATACCTTATTCTGAACAAAACTCAACTTCAAATACATTAAGATTTGATGATTTGAAATTGTCAGAGGAAAAAGTCAGAAGTACAGTACACTTCAATTTGTGAGCACAGGGAGAGACTGAAAGACTTCAGCAGCACAGGGAATAAGACCAACGATCGACCGATGCAATGTCACAACGTTTAAAAAAAAAAAGATCCAAATGGTGCTGGCTCAGCTGGAGGTCAACATGCAGAAGAATGCAAATTGACCCATCCTTATCTCCTTGCACTAAGCTCAATTCTAAGTGGATCAAAGATCTCCACATAAAACCAGACACACTGAAACTAATAGAAGGGAAACTAGGGAAGAACCTTGAACATATGGGCACAGGGGAGAATTTCCTGAACAGAACTCCAATAGCTTATGCTCTAAGATCAAGAATAGACAAATGGGACCTCATTAAATTACAAAGTTTTTGCAAGGCAAAAGACACCGTCAAAAAGACAAAGCGGCAACCAACTAACTGGGAAATGATCTTTACCAACCTTACATCCGACAGAGGGCTAATATCCAAGATATACAAAGAACTCAAGAAGTTAAACTCCAGAGAGGCAAGTAACCCTATTAAAAAATGGGGTACAGAGCTACACAAAGAGTTCTCACCTGAAGAATATCTAATGGCTGAGAAGCACCTAAAGAGATGTTCATCATCCTTAGTCATTAGGGAAATGCAAATCAAAACAACCCTGAGATTCCATCTCACACCAGTCAGGATGGCTAAGATCAAAAACACAGGAGACAGCAGTTGTTGGCGAGGATGTGGAGAAAGAGGAACACTCCTCCACTGCTGGTGGAATTGCAGGCTGGTACAACCACTCTGGAAAGCAGTCTGGCGGCTCCTCAGAAAACTGGGCATGACACTTCCGGAGGATCCGGCTATACCACTCCTGGGCATATACCCAGAGACTTTACCTGCATGCAATAAGGACACATGCTCCACTATATTCATAGCAGCCTTATTTATAATAGCCAGAAGCTGGAAAGAACCCAGATGTCCCTCAACGGAGGAATGGATTCAGAAGATGTGGTATATTTACACAATGGAATACTACTCTGCAATTAAAAACAATGAATTCACGAAATTCCTAGGCAAATGGTCAGAACCTGAAAATATCATCCTTAGTGAGGTAACCCAATCACAAAAGATCACACATGGTATGAAGTCACTGATAAGGGGATATTGACCCAGAATCTCAGAATACCCTAGACACAATCAGCATATCAATAGATTTCTAAAAAGATGGAAGGAGAGACCCCTGGTCCTGGAAAGACTGGATGTAGGGGAACGCCAGGACAGAGTAATGAGAGGGGGTTGAACGGAGAAAAGAGGGAGGGAAGGGGGCTTATGGGACTTTCGGGGAGGGAGGAAACGGGAAAGGGGAAGTGATTTGGAATGTAAATTAAAAAAATAAAATAAAATTAAATTAAAAAAAAAAAAAAAAAAAAAAAAAAAGATCCACAGCAAAGGGATTTGTCAATTAGGTGAATAGGCAGCCTGCAGAATGGACACAGGGTGCCCTTTTCAGTTGTATATAAAAGAGAAGATTAATATTCAGAATATGCAAAGAATTCAAAAAATTAAAGATCAAGAAAACAAACAACCCAATTTAAAAATTGGGCTGTGAAGTTAAACAGAAATTTTTTAAAAACAGAAGTACAAGAGGATGTTATACACTTTAAAATTGTAGATTAAAACTATGGCAATGTTTTGGAGTCTTTCTTCCTTTGGAGCATGAATGATTCTGTATGACATCTGGAGCGAACTACTCTCATCTGTTTGCTTCTCCTGCTCCAGAAATAGCCATTTCTACTGAAATCTCTAGATTATTTTACTTAAAAAGTACATTAAATCCAAAAGTTAACTAGCAGCCAGGTCTACTTGTTACTACTGTATTATCATTTTTTAAGTTCAACCTATTCTGCTAGTCAAAGAATAAATATATAGGTGTACAGTAAACTATGTGTATCAAATACCCATCAGTAGTTCTATATGTATCCATCAAATTATTAAGCTTAAAGTATTCTTGTGCTGATGTCTCCAACACTGATTAATTTATGCATGCATCATTCTTTCTTCTCCTCTTACTTAATGTAGTTACCACTCCAGGAGAGAAACCTGACTTTTGTTAGCTCTTATCTATTTATTTAAATGTTCAATTGAAGTTTGTTTACATGGACAGTAACGTCAGAACCCTTATAACATCCCTGTTAGAATTTAACATCCACAGTACATTTGTTTTGGAATTAATTCCATTCCCCATTTATTTTCAAACTAGCATACTTCAGTTATGGTATTATAACATTCATAATAGAGTTAGATTAATTTGTCATAAATGTAATTTAGTTCTAGGATCACACGGACATGTAAATATCTTTATTTTGCATGCTCTAAGTTTTATTCTGCAATTTCACATTCTGCAGGATTTTGACAAGGCTATAGCATCATAAATCTGGTCATTATGGTACAATACATTACTATATCATTCATCACCACCCCTAAGGATCTTTATGCTTTATTCGTCCACTTCTCTTCCCCATCAGAAGCCCGAACAAATACAGCTATGTTAGAAGTGTCATACTCTTTCGCTTCTGGCATGGCATAGAGAAAGAATTGTGGAAGATGCAGTTACTTGTTTCATTCTTTCATTTAACAACAATATATATTTAAGAATCATTACCATTTGGTGGGATAATCCATTCCATTTCATCACTAAATTCAGAGATGGCTTAGTTGCTTTTGTTCTAAAAAAATGTTTTATTTTGGTCTTTCATAATTGTGAATATAGTTGCTACAAATATTTGCATCCATGTAATTGTGCAGACCTAACTTATTACCTTGGTTGTATAAATATCAGTGATCACTGTTTCTAGATTATATTGTAGTACTGTAAGTAGCATAATAAATATTCCAAATTGACTATAGTATTTTTCATTCTCCAAAGTAATGAATTAGAGTTTATATTATCCTGACTTTATCTATCTATCTATCTATCTATCTATCTATCTATCTATCTATCTATCTATCTATCTATCTATTTATCTAAAAAGTCATACTAAGAAGTATGAAGTATTTGTTTTGGAGTTATCTATTGATATAAAATGTTAAGCAGTTTATTATGCTCATTTTCCTTTCATATATTTTGACAGATTTATGCTCAGACCTTTTGTCCCTTTTTTATTGAGCTTTTAATGTTTACTGCTGAAATTTAAGATATTTTGTATACTTTTTCTTTAAGACATTCTGGATAGATGTAATTTGCAAATATTTCTTTCAGTCAATGTTTTGACTTTTCCTTCTCATAAGAGTGTCACAAATTGCTGATCAGATTTGTAAAAATAAGTAAATACATTCCAATTAACCAATTTTCATTAAATAATTTTGGTGTGGGATATAAAAACACACTATGAATCTCCTTGCCGTGTAGAATTTCTTTAGTGATTCATAGAAATTCTGTCTTAATTTTCTTTGGTTCACTTTGAGGTAGTGTTTTTGGAAAGTTTTAAGTTCTGTGTATCTAAGTTTACTTCATTGCAACTGGACATCTAATGCCTAAATGCAGTTTGTAATTAGAAGTCTTGCTTCCTCTGAATTGCTCTGAATGCTTTGTCAAAGTCAGTTAAGCATGTTTATATGAGCCCTATTATGAGTGTGCTCTCAGTGGAGCTGTAAGTGCATTATTGCACCAGTGGTGTGATTTCCTATCACTGAAGTCTTATAAATAATGAAACACTTGTTTTGCTTTATAGCTTTAGAGATTTCAGCCAAAAGTAATATAATCCTCTTGATTGAGGGATACACAGTAACCACTGATGGGCAAGACTTCACATCGAAACATCATGGCAGCAATGAGGGAAAGAAAAAAAGAACCCAGAATAACAATTTCTCTTTTAAGCTCATTCACCTTGGAATCTGACCTCCTCCTATTAGACTCACATCCTAAAGGTTCTACTACTTCCCAAATATGCCAAAAATTTTTACTAAACCTTTATAAATGGGCATCCTTGAGGCATTTTATATCCAAATAATAGAAGGATATACATTTTAATTCACAGTGATAAATTCTCCAAATGCCTGTAGACTTCTTGCTAAAACTTTGAAGCATAATTGATTGCCATTTAACATTAATATTTGGTCTCCAAGTCATTGACATTTTTTAGGTTTTAATAATGGCAACTTCCTTTGAAGATAGCAGAATATATTTTTGTTATTGTCTTAGTTAAGGTTACTGTGGCTGTTATGAAACACTATGACTAAAAGTAACTTAAAATGAAAGGATTTATTTGCCTTATGTTCCCACATCATTGTTTATTATGGAAGAGCAGAAATCTAGAGGACAGAATGTTGGAGTCAGGAGCTGATGTGGGGGTCATAGAGGAATGATGCTTACTAGCATACAATTTATGACTTTCTCAGCCTACTTTCTTATAGAACCTAGGACCACTAGCCAAAGAATAGCTCACCACAATGGGTGGGGACCTACCACATCAATACTAATTAAGAACATGTCTTGGTCTTGCCTATAACCCTGTCTTTTGGAAGGCATTTTTAAAATTGAAGTTACCTCTTCTCTGATAATTCTAGCTCATGTCAAGTTGACATAAACCTAGCCAGCATGGTTACCTATTGTTATATTTTTAACACTGTCTCAATGCTGAACACATTAAAGCAAGTTTATGATATTTCTTAGTTTCTATGGACCAAGAATTTGGCAAGGACAAATGTAGTGGAAGTGCTTAGTGTATCTTACTCGATTGTATTTGGATTATCTCCACTTGGAAGTTGGAATGGCAGAAGAGTAGGCATCCACTTAGCTTATGGACCCATTCTTGCAATCTTACAGCATGGTTAGTTTAAATTTTGTCATATCCTAACAACTTCAGGATGAGAGAATTTCACACATAGAAAATCAGATAAGTCAACAGAAATTTAATTTCCTCTCATGATCTAGCTTTATAATTTGCATGCCACCATGATTTTAATGTTATATTGGTCAACTAGATATTAAAGTAAGAGTCAAAGACAGTAAACAGACTTCTGTACAACAATGGAAACTATCAGCAGAAAAAATACAGCCTACAGAGTAGGAGAAAATACTCACCAGCTATATCTTAGGTCAAGGGATTGACATTTAAAATATATGAACTATTAGACTATCAATGCTCCTGACAATTAATAAATAGGTCTGTAGGCTTATACTTATAAAACGTATTTTAGTGAGGATTTTTAAATATTTTAATCTTTCTTTTAGCACACCACACACCAGAGGTAATGGAAGGGAAAGATTAATAGGGCAAAAGAGGACTTGTTTATAAATAGTTCTATCTAGCAAATCCAATCTGTGTTGTCAGGATATCAGCAGTTCAGTTCACACAAATCAACAACCATAGCATGATCTACTCACAAATACCATTTACGAATCAGGAACAATAGCTCAATCCAGAAGAAACTGCAATGTTCTGCCAATCAGCCCAAGTCAGCAGAAGCAGCCAGTAGCAGCTGGAACACCATCAGAAGCTCTCTGGTAGTGTTTCTCTCTATGAAGTCACACAAAATGATGAACAGCAAAGAGTGGCGAGACAAACCAATACCACACAGCATTGTCCACTGGCACTTGGGTTATATTTATATCCTTTCCAAATATTACATGTTTTCTCAAGTGTCCTATCTAGCAAAACATCACATGCCCTTTTTCTAGCCTGTTTCCAGAAAAATACCACAGATCTGTTCTCAGCAAAATATCCTCCCAAGTTTCTGCTTCAGAAAAAATCATCGTCTTATAGCACAATTTCCAGAAGAGATCACATGAGACAATCGAGTCTCCAAAGGAACCAGAAATTTCTACCTCATAGGTTAAGAAAATGCACCAGCAGCTCTTTTTTTGGTTTGTTTGGTTTTTTTTGGTTTTTTTGGTTTTTTGAGACAGGGTTTCTCTGTGTAGCCCTGGCAGTCTTGGAACTCATTCTGTAGACCAGGCTGGCCTTGAACTCAGAAATCCACCTGCCTCTGCCTCCCAAGTGCTGGGATTAAAGGTGTGTGCCACCACTGCCCGGCAGCAGCTCTCAAAGAAATACAAAGGTCCAATAATATTTTATTTCTAAAATGTAATAAATGTATAAAATTAAGCATGAGCATATTTACCCTTATTTCCCCCTCAATACTTCTGTTTTCCCCCCAACATGCTGCATTTGACTCCCTGTGTTTTTATCTGATAACTTATTAAGTCTAGATAAAGAATACATATGTGCATGAATGTGACGGTTGTCCACTCAGGTATGAAAAAAAACATACCAGTGACCACATCTAACAACTAAGAGTGATTTCCAATTTTTATTATTTGTGCTTTTCATACATGCATACAACATTTTGGACTTCTCCACTCTTCTGACTACATCTCTCCATCTTCTCCATCCAATTTGATATCTTCTAATAATTATTATTGCAAGCCTCTGGCAGTTAATGCTGACAATATGTGAGCATATATAGGGCTATCCACTGGAGCATGGGGAATGAGTTACTTTCTAGTGACCACATTCTCTAAATTAGTGACTCTCCATTAACAACAGCCAGCAGACAGTAGAGGTGGGGACTTGAGGACTCCTTCCCATCTGTGCTGGATTTTTTTAAGATATCTTTTAATTTTTTTGAACTTATTTATTACTGTGCATGGATATATATATATGGCATTCCATGTGTATGGAGATGAGAGGACAACTTATGAGACTCAATGTCGTCCTTTCATAACTTTAGCCCCAGGAATTGAACTCCGGTCCTTATACTCAGCAGCAAGTGTTTTTATAGACTGAGTCATTCACAAGCCCTACATACTGGAATTTTGACTGAAATAAAGAAGTTGTAAATATGTCAGTATGATATTCCAAGTGTACAACTGGTAAACTCTCAGCATAAAGGCACACATTACATCATCACTTTGGTGGTTGTTTGTAGCTTCTGACAATTATGAAAGTGATAAATTAATATTTTGACATTACTTCTAAATCATTGTCTGGATGTCAAGGCTGAGTTTAACCACGGTTCACTATTCACATACAGGACTAAGGCTGAATATGAATGAATTGATTGGGTGACAAGCTTCTGAGGAACATATGATACATTTTTTTAGTCTCTGTGGTGGTTTGAATAGGACTCATGTGATTGAGTGTTTGGCCCATAGGAAGTGGCACTATTGGGGTGTGGTTTTGTTGGAGCAGATGTGGCTTTGCTGGAGTAGGTATAACCCTGTTGGAAGAAATGTGTCACCCTGAAGGTAATTCTTGACACTACATATGTCCAAGCTTCGCTCAGTGAAACAATCTTCTCTTTGTTGCCTGTAGATTAAGAGAATTCTCTACCACCATGTCTGCCTTCACACTACCAAGTTTCTCACCATAATAATAATGGACTAAAGCTCTGAAACTAACTAGAAACAATTACATGTTTTCTATTATAAGAGTTGCCTTGTTCAGTAATTTTCATCTATAGTTGAGCATTATTGTTTTAGGTTTTTTCTATTATTTCTATGTATGCACCATTCATAATAATAAAATAGGTATCTTTATCTAATTATATCATTTTTAAACTCTGAAAATGGTAGTGGCATAAAGAACAGACAGCTCAATGCATATTAAATCATATAGAAAATGATCAAAGCTATATGTCACAGTAATTACTGTGATTCTAAAACCCTTTTTAGATTAAATAACTACAAAAGGTAAGTTTATATTATAAATGTGGTAGAGATGTGAGGATCCATCAGAGAAAATAACAATCCGTGTAAAATCAACCCTAGGAACCCAATTAGACTTTTAGAATTACAAACACAACTTGAATCTTAATTGAAGATTTTTCTTTGATTACTAAGAGAAACCTTCTGAGTGCTTAGGCCAAAAGGTTATTTGTTAATTAGAACTACGTAGAATTCTGTCTGTGTGATCTATAAACCAAATGAACAGCAGTAACATTAGCATGTGCTGGCACAATTATAAGAACAATGGAAGAAGAGCAGCCATTGTGAATGATGACTGAAGATTCATAAAAATTTCTATGCAATTGATTATACTGTAGTGAAAATGACCCTCTCATAAGACTCAGCATATAAATAATCTTTCCAGAGTGAAAAATGCTCTCCATTTATTTTAATGTAAATGTAATAGCCATATCCAAAAGTCAAGTTTGAATTTTTTTGGAAAGTAAACATTATGAGTGAGAATTATTTTAACTTGGCAATGCTCTTTAATTTCAATAGTCATTTTTTAAAAATTGTCTTTGAATATGTTTTCTAAAATCTGACACCCACACACAATACAGAATAGCAGAAAGGACTAGAGTTCACACTATCTCATAGATACAGGCTTGTATCAAATAACACTATAATCCTTTTTTATGTAAGGTTTTAAAATAATCTCATGTATGAATACTGTATTACATTTTTCTCTCCCTCTCTTCTTTCCAGATCTTCCCATGATTCTCTGAGCCCTGCTCCCTTTCACATTCGTGGCCTCTACTCATGGATTCTTTTCTTTTTTCTTTTGTTTTGTGTGTATGTGTGTGTGTGTGTGTGTGTGTGTGTGTGTGTGAGTGTACAACCTGCTAAATTTATTTAGTATCACATATTAATAAAAATGAGAGTGAATTAGGGTGATCATCCTTGAGGAAGATTGATCATCCCTCCTAAGCAGTTACTTTAACTCTTAAGCTAGGGGTGGAACCTTATGAGATCTTCCCTGTTCACACCAGTATGTCACCTGGTATTGTCATGGCTCATGACACACTGTTCAGATTTCATGTATTTAGCATGCCCATCAAATAAAAACAAGTCTTCAGCAGATGTCCCGGTTCTCTGGTTCTCACAATCTTGTTATCTCTTCTGTAGTTCTCCGATCCTCAGCCTTTGGAGCTGTGTTGTAGATGTATCATTTGGAGACAGGTACTCCACAGCCAGTTCTGTGCATTTTGACTGCTTGTGGCTTTTCTCTAGCACTCTCTGTATGCTGCCAAAAAAAAATGTTTCTTTGGTGAGGGGATGATACCTACACATACCTTGGGTACAAGGTGACATATATATGGTGCAGTTAGGAATTATGCTAGTGTACAGAAGTAGCAGGCATGGGTCCTCCTCTAGGATACATGATCTGGCCAAACATGAGTAGTGTGCTAGATTGACAGTATCCAGCATAAATCCTACTGGGTAGATCTTAAGTCCAATTAGATGGGTGTTGGTTATCTTTAAGATGTTATGTGGTGCTATTAAACCCTTCAGGATATCTTGCTGGTCTGATCCTTGTTGCACATCATACATGTTAAAGCACAGTAGGACTGCTGATTTTCACCTCTGGTAGTTTTCATATCTACTTCTGGTACTATGAGAATCGGTCCTCAGGAAGCTGGCTTCCACGTTAGGTTCAGTACACTTTCTTCAAGTTCTGCATCTGAATTGTGTTGTACCTCCACCAATAAGGTCATACCTTCAGATTCTGGGAGGCAAACAAAATTGCAATAGCCTATATTGTATTGGAAATGTGCTGGACACCCCTGACCTTTTAGTTATATAGTCTATGGTTCTTAGAAAGACCATTGTCATTTCCAGTGGCATAACTTCACTTAAATTTTAGTATATATGTGCATATTTGTACATGTTCTAGGTAATTTTGAATAGACATAAAATGAGTGTTGCCTATGACATTTTTTTAAAAATGACCTTACTGTTGCCTGTCCTGCTTCCCTCCCTTTCTCTGTACTGGCTTCCCTCCCACTTCTCAGTTAAATAACTATTTTTCCCTACCTCTCCCTTCACTGCACCTGTGTCCTACTATGCCCATCTCTAGAGCTCCTTCTACTTTTTTCCTTCACATCACAATTCAGTTTTATTTCCCTGATTTCTGTGAATTATCCACCTTATATCTAAAGATTAAAACCACAAAGAGGAGAACATGCAGGATTTGTCTTTCTGGGTCTGGTTTGCCTTATTCAGCATAAAAGTGTCAAGGTTCATCCATTTACCTGCAAATTTTATTATTTCTTGTTTCTTTTTGGCAGAATAATATTCCATAGTGATACACACCTAAAGAGCATTACCTGCTCCTCAAATGAAGGGCATTAAAGTTCTTTTTATTTCTGAGCTATTACAAACAGGTGCAGTGAGCATGGCTCAGCAAGTCTGTGTGAAGTAGGGTGTTGCGTCCATTGGGAAAATGCTGAGGAGTGATTTACTCATATAGGCAGATCTTTTTTAGCTTTTTAAGTAATTATCCACACTGATTTTCAGAGAAGCTCACCAATTTGAAATACTATCAACAGTGAATGAGTGGTCCTCTTTCTTCATAGTTTTGGAACTACAGTTCCAGCATTTGTTGTCAATGTTTCTCTCTTTATCTCTCTTTTCTCTATCTTCTCTCTTCTATCTTTCTTCTATCTTTCTCTTTCCTCCTTCCTTCCTTTCTTCCCTTCCTTCCTTCTTTCTTTTTATTTTATGCACATGGTTGTGTTTCCTGCATGAACGTATGTGCATGTAATGTGTACAGTACTTTTAGAGACCAGAAAAGAGCACCAGATCTCCTATAACTAGGGTTACAGACAGCTGCAATCCACCCTGTAGGTGCTCAGAAACAAACTTAGGTCCTCTGGAAGATCAGCCAGTACTCTTAATTGCTAAGGCTTCTCTTTAGTACCTCCTAATCATTTTAATTTGTTATTTTGAGAACTCTATGTTCATATCCATAGTCAATTTTTAATTGAGTCATTTGTTTTCTTGACCCTTCTTTTTAAAAATTCTCTATATTCTTGACATTAATCTCCTACTAGATGAACAGTTGGCAAAGATTCTCTCCTACTCTTTGAACTTCACCTTCAATTGATTGATTATTTCCTTTGCTTACAGAAACCTTTTAGTATTATGAGGTTCCACTTTGTCAAATATGTTCTTAGATTTTGGACAAATGAGGTCCAATTTATGAAGTCTTTCCCAAGCCTATGTCCTGTAAGGTACTCTCTCTGATTTCTTCCAGTGGTCTCATTGTGTTCAATTCCACATTAACACTTTTTTCCACTTACAGTTAACCTTTGTGCAGAATGATGGACATGGATACAGGTCTAATTTCATTCTATATATATCTGCTTTGTGGCTAGTGTTATTTTGTTACCATAGCTGTGTAATATGTCTCAAATTCTGTAATAATAATTCTTCAAGTATTGTTTGTTTGTGCTCAGAATTGCTTTGGATATCTGGAATATTTTCTGGTACCACATAAACTTTTGGATATTTTTCTATTTCAATGAAGAATATTTTAAGGATTTTGATTGCAATTACATTGAATCTATAAAATGCTTTTTATAAGTAGGCCAAGTTTGCAAAATTAATTCTACCAATCTATAAAAAGGTTGTCCCATTTTTAGTGTCTTCCTCAATCTCTGTTTTTTGGAGAGATTTAAAGTTCTCATTATAGATGTCTTTTACCTATTGATTAGGCCTATTCTTAGATTTTAATTCTTAGAATGCTGTTTTAAAATAAATCAAAGTGGAACACTTTGTTTTTCTTATAAATGTATCTATTATTAGATAAACCTTTCAAGGAGGAAGGTATTATTTACAGATTTTTGTCACTATTGTAATTAATAGCTGTAAACCTAGACCCCATTATGTATGTATTTGGTGATAAAGCCATTAAAGAGTTAACAAAATTTAAACAACGACAGAGCCTTAATCTGATAAGACAAATTATAACCAATGTGGCTATAACAAGAGATACAAAGAGTGCATATGTGCAGAGGAAAAGGCACACAGGTACAGAACAGGCAGAGTGACTCTGACAAACCCAAGGTGAAAGGGCTGGATTGTGTCCAATTGTGCCAGTATTACCTAGGTCTTAAACCTCCATCAGCATTCAAAACTTAAAAGATAAATTCCTATCCTATAAACTAACTAGTCTGCACTGCCCTGTATTGATTATACATCTTTGAAGATGATTCCAATTTAGATTTAACCATAAAAACTTAAAGAAGCTTTTTTTTCCTTACTTGGAAGAGGGTCATGTGATAAGAAATTTAAAGAATTTATATTTGTGAATTCTTACTCAAGCATATAGTGCTACAGTACTGGAAATGGTGAAAGTTGTACTCAGAACATCCCAATACACTCTTTCATCTATCAATTTGGCTATAGACTAACTACTTTCATAGTATTCATTATTGTGGTCATATGAATCTCTTTTAAGGATATAACATTAGGGACCCTGTGCTCAGCTCAATGGCTGGCTGAGAGTGTCCCACTCTGTATTTGTCATGCGCTAGCAGAGCTTCCCAGGTGACAGCTCTATCTGTCTCCAGTCAGCAAGTACTTGTGGGCATCCACGATGATGTCTGGGTTTTGTAGCTGTATATGGGATGGATCCCTAGGTGGGGCCGTCTCTGGATGGTCTTTCCCTCAGACTCTGTTCCACATTTTGTCTCTGTATCTCCTTCTGTGGGTATTTTGTTTCCCCTTCTAATAAGTACCAGAGTATCTATACTTTGTTGTTCCTTCTTCTTGAGCTTCATTTGATCTGTGAATTGTGTCTTGGGTATTCCAAGCTTCTGGATTAATACCCACTTATCAGTGAGTGTATACTTTTGTGATTGGGTTACCTCACTCAGGAGGAGCTAGAGAAAGGACCCAAGGAGCTGAAGGGGTTTGCAATGCCATAGGGGTAACAACAATATGAGCCACCCAGTACTTCCAGAGCTCCCAGGGACAAAACCATCAACCAGAGAGTACACATGGAGTTACCCATGGCTCCAGACACATAGGCAGCAGAGGATGGCCTTGTTGGACATTAAAGGGAGGAGAGTCCCCTGGTCCTTGGAAGGTTCGATGCCTCAGTGTAGAGGAATACCAGGACAGGAAAGTGGGAGAGTGTTGATTGGGGGAGGGGAGATAGGTTATGGGATTTTTGGGGGTGCTGGAAGGGAACCAGGAAAGGGGACAACATTTGAAATGTAAATAAGGAATATATCTAATAAAAAAGAATAAATCACCATGTTTAAATATATGAACATATTTTCTCATTTTCAGAACAACCTATTTGAAACTGTTTTAATAAAAAACTATTTCAATGAACCCAAAACTCCTTTCTCAGGTCTATATTAAAATTAAGCTTGTCATTTTAATGGATAGTAAGTCAAAAGAAGCAGATAACACATCATGGTCTATACTAATTTGGGCAATATACTTTTTCCATGTCTACAGGTTGGGTGTATATGTGTGGGTGTGAACTTGTTTGTGTTTAGATGTGTGCAGGTGTGAATGCACATATGTATGCATGCCTGTAGAGGCTAGTGGTGGACATTGGATGTCTTTGATTTCTGTACACCTTTTTACTATTCTAATTTTTTTGATACAGGGTATCTCATTGCACCTGTAGCTTCTTTTTTCTCAGCTAGATCAATCACTAAGATCCAGGGACCTATCTGACTCTCCCTGCTCCCACCTCCAGTGCTGGAGTTAAGGACTATCACCAGTGTACTCAGATTTTATATGTAAGAGCAGGAGATTCTAATTCAAGTCCCTCATGATTGTGCAGCAAGAATCGAATTGACTGGGACACATCTCTAGAGACTGCAATAACCTTCAAGAGACACATGTGAATGATTTGAGGAAACACCATGATAGTTGACAACATTTCTTCTTATATCTAGCTGTTTAAACATGAAGATATAGATGTTCTATAAGACAATAGAAGTGTAGTACCGTGAATACCATAAAACTAGATGCTTTATAATATGCTAGAAGTACATGTAAAGAGTGTCCAAGATTTCAACCACATAAAGGCTTAATACTGCATATAATTCCTTCATGACTGCAACAACACTGGTTCCTTTACAAAGGGTTCCTACAATAAAGAAACTTCAGGGGAACGCCAGGACAGAGTAATGAGAGGGGGTTGAATGGAGAAAAGAGGGAGGGAAGGGGGCTTATGGGACTTTCGGGGAGGGAGGAAATGGGAAAGGGGAAATGATTTGGAATGTAAATTAAAAAAAATAAAATAAATAATTAAAAAAATAAAGAAACTTCATAGATAGCAACTTGGAGAATGCAATAAATAAACAGCAGTCAATGTGGACTTGGAGAATTATAACTCATAGGTATGAAAGAGGAGAATAGTTTATAAAGCACCAGACTTTTTCTGTCTGCTTTTAAGTCTCTTTATGCATCAATTCTGGGAAGAATGCTATCTGATGACATCATTGCTCTAACATTTTTCCTTCTGACTTTAGCTATACACAGTTTGTCCATTTCCAATAAATGTGGCTTTACCAATTATTTATATTCACTGAAAATAATTTCCATGATCTTAATATGCTTATTATCTGAGCACTTTGTTATTTCTACTCCCACTTGCACTTCTATTTGAAACATATACTAAAATATTGGGCACCAATGAGCATATTGGAATTTATTTTTCAGAAGCTTTCTTCAGAGTCTTTATCCTGAGTCATAATGTGGGGGTGGTAAATAAAGAAAACATGTCTGCAGATTGCCAAAGCTGTTATCCAAACAGATGTGCTGCATTGTTCTCTGATCGCTCGTGTTTATCAGGATCCAAGCATGGGAGATAGACACACTTCTGCCTTCTGATATTATCAGAAAACATTATCCTCAGCATCCATACTGTCTTTTTCTCTTTCTCCCTGCTTATAAGTCAGACCTCTCAATTTGGAGGCCTTTACTCAAGAACTTTATCACTAATTTTCATCTTACTTTGTAGAGTGGGGCAGGGGTCATGTTTTCCACTCGAAAGAAATCTATTTTTAACAATCAAATGAGTCAGATGAATTTGTACCATTTGTTTGGGTATTTCAAAGATGATATCATTTCTTAAAGTAAATGTTTGTACTAACAACTTCATATTAAGATATAAGTAGACTTCAGTAATTGCCATACTCATAAAAGATATTCAAAATCTCTTTGCCTCTATAACATGTTTGAAAGATGTAGCATGTATTAAATACTCTTCTTCAGTTCATAGGAATGGTTTATAGATTTATTAGATTCACAAAAAAGGTTTTACCATTATATGTATGTATATTGTATTCACTAGTGAAACAACTTTGATAGAGATGGGAGTAAGTAAAGTTAATGACCTTCCCATTCCCATCTACCCATAGAAAACTGGGAGCAGTTCAGATAGTCAACATTCCATGGGAGCACTGGGGATGTGTTCCTGTTCACCACCATCTCTTTGAAGGGTTAAGAGCAAAGAGTTCATTAAGTCCTCATTACGCAATGCAGACCTATATCAAAACCATCACGAGAGGACCTGAGTTTGGATCCCTAGCACCGTCATAAAAACCAAATGTGGCTGCATTAACCCCTCATCATCTGATCACATAATGAATGGGGGACCAGGGGTGGAGCTGTGGAGACAGGCAGATCCAGCGGCTCACTGGGTCTCTAGCCTACCAGAAATGGTAAGGTCTAGATTCAGTAAGTGATTCTGCCTCAAAAAAGGAATAGAAAAATAACTAGAGAATGAATTTATCTTGATGTTAACCTATGGCCTCCACAAGACGAGTATGCCTCCCCCAACATGTACCACACTCATAGGCACACGCACACACAGCAAGATTTAAGAACCAAACTAAGTGCCTTTTGATTGAATAAAGAAAACCAATCTGTACTGTTTTCTATATCAGAATATAAAAAAATCCTAGAATTATGACATTTTATTTCTGTGTTAAAAGTTGGAGAGATGTCACTTTTGCATTTTTTTTCTTGTCATCTAGCTGTACTGGGCTGGACCTGGACACACACTATTCCCATGGAAGAGAACAATAGAGCAACCCAGGGCAAAACTTATTTAATTACATATTTTCTTCTTTTACTATTTTATTTCTTGATATATTGTAATGAGCTTCATGCTAATTATTGCTTTCACATATATAAATGGAAAATATATTATCATGAGGTACTTTTTACCAAAGATTTAGGTTGCACATTTCAGGAGAATTTGACAGATACAGAATAACTAGCAATTAAGGATTCAGTGTCTTCTAAAATTATACTTTGAACTAGGGGGTCAACTGTCCTGCTCAGTAGAGATCCAAGGAAATTTTATGAAAGTATAAGCACATTTGTTTATATGCTTTTTTAAATATAGAAACTATATAAATTATTCCTTAGACTCTTAAAGAGTATCAGATCCCAAATTTTTCAGCAATAGTACACTAATACATACCAGTAGCTCCAGATTATCACTGGAAACAAAACTTCCAGTTCTAGTGATTTGCATATGAATATGAGACTAGTGAAACTAATCAAACACCACAGTACTATTCAATGTGGATGATGTCATTGTAGTGGCAATAATGATGTCAGTGCAGTGGGGATGATCATGTCATTTTAGAGAAGTTGATAATGATGCCACTGTATTAAGCAAATCACATACCACTTCTTATTTTTCAATCAAATCTAGAAAGAAATCATTTGGAAACTTGCTTCACTCTTACATAGGTAGATTTAATTTTGTACCTAGTAACTCTAAAATCCGAGACAGCACCTACTTAACAAAAAGACATAGTGAAGTCCTGCCTATGTGTATTATTTGCTATTATATCGTTCCCTCCACATAGTGTGAATTACCTCTTGTCACTGATGTGTACAAGAAGGAAATCATTTTAGTTTGAGAAAAATGCTGGTTAGGACAATTTTATCAAATTTTAAGAAAATCTTGGAACTTTTATGTATTTTGTGAAGATGAACAAATAAGGAACTGTAATTTTGATTATTGAAATAAGATTATATCTACTTTAGTGCTGCATTATAGATGGTTCTCTGTAGATAATGAGAAAAAAGAAAGTAAGAAGAGTAGGAGGTCCTTGCTACTGCATTACAGCCAATTGTGATGCTAGTGTGGTATGTGCATTGTAGCTACCGGAGACATGATCTTACAATCTCTGCAAAACATGAGGTTAAATCTCAATGTTACCAATACTTACTCTGTCAACATCATGTTGTCCAAAGGAAAAAAAACTTAACTTTTGAGAACAAAATTTAACTTAATAATAATAGAAAAAAATTGCCACTTTATTTTTTAATATAAATGTTGACTTTATAGTTAAAGTGTGAGTAAAGTACATGCATGATGTATGCAGATTTGGTTCCATACCAAAGCAAAGAGACTACAAAGACCATGATTGTTGTCAAGTCTATAAGGTTAACAATGGGACACAGAATTATAAAGTACTAATATTTTGTGTGGATGAGTGAATGGAAACATTGTTATGAATAAAGTACAGGTTAAACTCAAAGCAGCAACTATGATGTGTCACTCTGTTCTGGTGACAAAGAGAATGACAAAATTTGTGAAACAAATAATACCTGGCGTGGATCTTAAGAAATAAATAAGACTTATTAAGACTTCTATCCACTAAAACTTAGAATAAAGTAAGATTATAGTATAATAAAATGTATCCACAGACACACTGATAGAACAATAAATAACTAAAATACAGATATTAAAAGGAAATCTCTTGTGGAAATGTATATATAATATTGTGATGGACTGGGGCAACTAATTGTACTGTTTCATACGCACTGTTGATAGACAGGAGCTTGAGCCAATAGGATTATATATTCTACAACATCCTGGGCTACAAATCAAGATCTACTTTCAAAATCTAACTAAAGGATAAAAGTCTTTTTATATTAAGTGGTGCAATAAAGTAGATAGATGTGTGTGTGTGTGTGTGTGTGTGTGTGTGAAAGAGAGAGAGAGAGAGAGAAAGAGAGAGAGAGAGAGGAAGAAAGGAATAAACTCTATCCTGCAACCACCATTGTTCTAAACTATAGTGCAGCAGATATCACTTCCACCTAGAATCTTGGAAAAGGATTTCTGCTTATTGTTTTAGGGAAAGTACATGAGTCAATTTGGTAAGTCAGAAGTTGAGAAAAGGTCTTGGACCTTCCTTAGCAGAAGATTGAGGAGTTATTTTCAGTTTGTGTTACAAAATGTTCCTTTTTCTAAAAAATAAAAAATAAAAAAAACTATACCAGTTTTATATAATTGTCTTCCAATGTAAAGAGTATTGTTTAATGCTGACCGTAAATGTTGGTTTTATTTCCTCAGAGGAAGGGATGAGATGAGAGCCATAGACAAGCTTTATGAATACATGGCTGGGGCTGAGCCCAAAGCCTTTATATTTAACTATCCCTGGGCCTAGGTCTGGAAGCTTCTAGCCTCTGTACAATCTAATATTCTTCAAGCCTGGACTTTGAAGGCTTCAGCTTCCTGCTTCTATGTGGTAACATATGTTACCACCTAGACTTTTCAGTCTCCAAAACTTGCTGCTGAATAAATTTGCTCTTTCTAGCTCTTTCGAAACTATGACTGACTGGTTCAAGTCAGCTGTTCTGACATGAATTCATCTCTAAGCTCACTATTCCAAACGGGCCTCTCTTAGCTTCTGATTGAATTGTTCTGCTTGGAAAGACTGCCCCTGAACTCCATAGACAGAGAAAAACTGACCTTGGACTACATGAACCCAACTTCATTCAACTGAACTCCCCTTTCTCCCTGCACTACTCTTAAGAACTCTCTCTTTTTTCTTTTTTCTTTTATTAATAATTTCTGTCATTAACATATCAAATGATATACCCCTTCTCAGTTACCTCTTCACAACCACCCCATCCCATCTGCCTTCACCCCATTCCCCTTTGCATCTATGAGGATGCTCCTCCACCCACCCACCAACTCCTGCCCAACCACTCCAGCATCCCCCTACACTGGGGCAACAAACCTTCACAGGACCAAGAGCCTCCTCTCCCATTCATGTCAGACAAGGCCATCCTCTGCTATCTGATTCCATGGATCCCTCACTGCACACGCATTACCTGTCTGTTCTCATGTGAGTCCGGCTGATACTATCTCTTATTTTTTTGTCAACTCTTTCTCTGATTCTTCACTTTGTCAACCCCTCAATTAGATGACATTGTTTGGGATTAAAAGTGTGTACTAAGAGAGTGTGTGTATGCCAGTCAGAGGGTTTAAAGGTGTGTACTAACATAATTTCATTCTATCCTGATCACATGGACCTAGGTTTTTGGATGTGATCCCTTGCCAGAGTAATGTTGCTGGATTATAATGTAACTATATCTTCCCCCTTTCTGTTTAAGTTAAAAATTGTACACATTTTAACTATTGCGAAAGAATCAATTATCAATTCCACAAACTTAACAGCTTAAATGTCCTTATGAAGATCCACTGATGGGAAGATTCCTCATAACTGCAATCCTGATCATCTGTCTTTCAGCAAATGTCCATTTCAACATCAAGGTTTCCCAGTCTACCAGCCTGATGAATGGTCTGTCTTTTTTCAGCTAGTTCGTTGAGCTGTCTCTATTCATGCGGTCAGCTTTCTGCTACATCTACATTGCTGTCTTTCTGTGTTTCTTCCTTCCTTGAGTAGTGGTTTTCATTTGGAAGCTTCTCTTATTGGAATTTGATCTTAATCAATTTGGATGAAACCCATAGGTTTTCACCACTTGTGAAAATACAGATAAAACCTCTTCCTCTAAGTATCTCATTTCTTTGTCTTCTTTTTTGATGTTGATCTAATTCAGTAGGTTTTGTATAACCCAATGTCTTTCAGTAGTTTTTGTCCCTACTTTATTGGCAATCAAAAAATTTAAAGTTAAGAAAGATTTAGTCTATTTCTGGAAGTTTTTATGTCTACCTCCTCTTTATTAAGCATCTTTCTTTTTTTTTTTTAAGCATCTTCTTTAAGGTATGATTAGACCTTTCTTTAACTGCTTGACCTGTTGGATTTTATGCTATAACAGTCATATGTTTTATGTTATGCAAAAAACACCAGTATTACTAATCAGCATCAATGGTAATCCATTCACTTCCCTACTTGGCTGTCTTTTGTGACTGAAGCTGAATCCTGGAACATAAATTTAGATAGCAAGTTGTGAAAAGAAGGAAAAGGACAAAAAATTTTTTTTTCTTGTGTAATGGACTTTATTCACATTACATAAGAAGCATGATTCTCTACATATGCAGACTCCAGGACTGATATGAAAGACAGTGTTTTTTTTTTAATAAAGAAAGTGAATCAGTTTTGCTTAGATATTTGTTCTCAATTATGTTTTGTATATTTATTTGTTAATATCTCCTAGTTTCCTTCTTTGTTTCTTTCTTTTTCAAATATAACTTAAAGTAATCAGTTTCAGGGTAATCTGAATACTTTGTATATGACATATGTTTTTCTGAATTCAATGTTGTGATTAAAGAAGAAACTATGTGTTTTATAATAAAAACAGATATGTGATAGACACCAAAACCCATCCTAAGTAATTTATGTGCAATGTTTAATCTTTTCCATAGCTCTTTACATCTTTAATTGACTCCTTTTATTTTAGTAGTTGGATAATATTTCTACTCTATATATTAGTCTCACAAATATGAGAATTTCTAATTAATTTAATATAATATAAATAAGAATTTAGTCATTTGACCAAAAACATATTATCACAAGCCAATATAAGAAGAAAAATAGATTTATTTTCAAAAACTCATTCCCTTCTTATGTAGGCACTACATAACCATGTGTATACATGCATGCTTTCTATAGTATATACAATATTTAAATATATACAGTATACATAAATGAATTATACTGTTTATATATTTTTACTACTTTGTTAGTAAGAAGGCATGATATTCATAATTTTTACAAAATCCTACAGGTTTATATATAGTCATATATAATATACATGTATAAGCACATGTACACACATGAAAATCTTCCATTTTCTTACCTTTAACAAAAATCTATAAACATTACGCATTAATATTTGCATATATTCCTACTACTAGTATCTTCCCAGAATATTTTGTTTTGATTTTTCTTTTAGTTCACATTTAAATTTATGAATTCAAAATTTAATAAGCTTCCTATTTAGTCACTCATCCTCAACCATTTTTATGAGTGTTCGACAACCTCTATGAGACAAATAAACACAATGAGTTTACAGCTGTTTAAGAAGTTTGACTTCCAACCTCTGGCACAGTGCGCCATACCTAAGTGGTGCAGGGAGGCAGCTTAACCACCCAAGAGTTTGGAGGGGCCTGCTTGCACAGGTAGAACCACCGTCTCCAGAGGATAACACCCGGAATCCTCTGGTGTAAACCCTCAGGTATCCTTCTCCGGCTTGGGACAACCCTCTGCCACCAAGCACCATATCCAAGTGACTCACAGAGGTAGCTAACCACTCAGGAGTGCCAAGAGGCCAGAAAACACAGGTAGGACCACCCCTGCTGCTCAGAGGAAACAGCCAGAAACCATGAGGACACAAGAGCCTAGGAGCAGCCTGGGACAGGAGTCTTCCGATTTCTGCCCGCACCCCGAGTTGATCAGGGTTACTGAGCTACATACCCAAATACAACCACAAGAGAGTAGGTCTCGCAGAAGTACCTACTTACCAGTATTCACAGAGAGAATGGGTCTCCCAGGAGCACAGATACAGAGGCTTGCATGACAGATAAGCCATAGTCAGAGACAGCAACACAAGCTAACACCAGATATAACCAGATGGCAAAAGGCAAAGACCAGAACTTTACCAAAAGAAACCAAGGCAACATGGCACCATCTGAAACAAGTTCTCCCACAATAGCAAGTTCTGGATACCCCAACACACCAGAAAAGCAAGATCTGGATTTAAAATCACATCTCATGATGCTAATAGAGGATTTTAAGAAGTATATAAATAACTCATTTAAAGAAGTACAGGAGAATATGAGTCAACATGTAGAAGCCCTTAAAAAGGAAACACAAAAAACCCTTAAAGAAATAGAGGAAAATATGGATCAACAGGCAGAAGCCCTTAAAGAAGAAACACAAAAATCCCTTAAAGAATTACAGGAAAACACAATCAAACAAGTCAAGGAACTGAACAAATCCATCCAGGATCTAAAATCAGAAGTAGAAACAACTAAGAAATCACAAATAAAGACAACTCTGGAGATAGAAAACCTTGGAAAGAAATCAGGAGTCATAGATGCAAACATCAACAACAGAATACAAGAGATAGAAGAAAGAATCTCAGGTGCTGAAGATACCATAGTCAAAGAAAATGCAAAATGCAAAAAACTTGTAACACAAAACATCCTTGAAATCCAGGACACAATGAGAAAACCTAACCTAAGGATTATAGGTATAGAGGAGAGCGAAGATTTACAACTTAAAAGGCCAGTAAATATGTTAGAAAAAGTTATAGAAGAAAACTTCCCTAAATTAAAGAGAGAGAGAGATGCCTATGAACATCCAAGAAGCCTACAGAACTCTAAACAGAATGGACCAGAACAGAAATTCCTCCCCTCACATAATAATCAAAACACCAAATGTACTAAACAAAGAAAGAATATTAAAAGCAGTAAGAGAAAAAGGCCAAGTAACATACAAAGGTAGACCTATCAGAATTACACCAGACTTCTCACCAGAAACTATGAATGCCAGAAAACCTGGGCAGATGTCATACAGACCCTAAGGTAACACAAATGCCAGCCCAGACTGCTATATCCAGCAAATCTCTCAATTACCATAGATGGAGATACCAAGGTATTCCATGACAAAAACAAATTTACACAGTATCTTTCCACAAATCCAGCCCTTAAAGGATAATGAATGGAAACAGGAACAAAAGGAGGGAAACTACTACACTAGAAACATCTCTTAACATCAATGGATACAATTCCCCAATAAAAAGACATAGACTAACAAACTGAATACATAAATAGGACCCAACATTTTGTTGCATTCAGGAAATGCATCTCTGTCTCAAAAACAAACACTAATTCAGAGTAAAACGCTGGAAAACAGTTTTCCAAGCAAATGGTACCAGGAAACAAGCTGGAGTAGCCATTCTAATATTCAGTAAAATAGATTTTCAACCAAAAGTCATCAAAAAAGATACGGAGAGACAGTTTATACTCATCAAAGGAAAAATCTACCAAGAACTCTCAATTCTGAACATGTATGCTCCAAATATAAAGGCATTCTCATTCGTAAAAGAAACTTTACTAAAGCATAAAGCACCTTGCACCTCACATAATAATTCTGAGTGACATCAACACCCCACTCACCTCAATGGACAGATCAGGGAAACACGAACTAAACAGAGAAACAGTGAAACTAACAGAAGTTTTGGACCAAATGGATTTAATAGATATCTATAGAGCATTTCATCCTGAGTCAAAAGAATATACCTTCTTCTCAGCACCTCAAGGTAACTTCTCCAAAATAGACCATATAATTGGTCACAAAACAGACCTCAACAGATATAAGATAGAACTAATCCCATGCCTTCTCTCAGATCACTATGGAATAAGGGTGGTCTTCAATAGCAATCAAAACAACAGAAAGCCCACATACACATGGAAGCTGAACAATGCTCTATTCAATGATACATTGATCATGGAAGAAATAAGGAAAGAAATCAAAGACTTTTTAGAATTTAATGAAATTGAAGGCACAACACATCCAAATTTATTGGACATAGTGAAAGTAGTGTTAAGAGGAATACTCATAGCTCTCAGTACCTCCAAAAATAAGCTGGAAAGAACATATACTACCAGCTTAACTGTGTACCTGAAAGCTCTAGAACAGAATGAAACTAGTACACCCACGTGGAATAGAAAGCAGGAATTCATCAAACTCAGGGCTGAAGTCAACCAAGTAGAAACAAATAGAACCATACAAACAATCAACAAAACCAGAGCTGGTTCTTTGAGAAAATCAAAAAGAGATAAAACCTTAGCCAGACTAACAAGAGGGCAGAGAGACAGTATCCAAATTAACAAAATCAGAAACAAAACGGGAGATATAACAACAGAAACTGAGGAAATTCAAAAACTCATCAGATCTTACTACAAAAGCCTATCTCAACACAACTGGAAAATCTGGATAAAATGGACAATTTCCTAGACAGATACCAAATACCTAAGTTAAATCAGGATCACATAGACCATCTAATCTGTCTGATAATCCCTAAAGAAATAGAAGCAATTATTGAAAGTCTCCCAATGAAAAAAAGCACAGGCCCAGATGGTTTTAGGGCAGAATTCTATCAGACCTTCAAAGAAGACCTAACACCAATACTCTTGAACAGAAGGAACACTTCCCAACTCGTTCTATGAAGCCAAATTACACTGATACCAAAACCACACAAAGATCCAACAAAGAAAGTGAACTTCAGACCAATTCCCTTATGAATATAGATGCAAAAATATTTAATAAAATTCTTGCCAACTGAATCCAAGAATACATCAAAATGATCATTCACCACAATCAAGTAGGCTTCATCCCAGGGATGCAGGGATGATTCAATATAAGAAAATCCATCAATGTAATCCACTACATAAACAAACTCAAGGAAAAAAAACACATGGTCCTTTCATTAGATGCTGAAAAACCATTTGACAAAATTCAGCATCCTTTCATGTTAAAAGTCTTGGAAAGAACAGGAATTCAAGGCCCATACCTAAACATAGTAAAAGCAATATACAGCAAACTAGTAGCCAACATCAAACTAAATGGAGAGAAACTTGAAGAAATCCCACTAAAATCAGGGACTAGACAAGGCTGCCCTTTCTCTCCATATCTATTCAATATAGTACTTGAAGTTCTAGCTAGAGCAATTAGACAACAAAAGGAGGTTAAAGCAGTACAAATTCGAAAGGAAGAAGTGAAATTATGACTATTTGCAGATGATATGATAGTATACTTAAGTGACCCAAAAAAACTCCACCAAAGAACTCCTATAGCTGATAAACAACTTCAGCCAAGTGACTGGATATAAAATTAACTCAAACAAATCAGTAGCCTTCCTATACTCAAAGGATAAACAGGCTGAGAAAGTAATTAGGGAAAGAACACTTTCACAATAGTCACAAACAATATAAAGCATATTGGTGTGACTCTAACCAAACAAGTGAAAGATCTGTATGACAAGAACTTCAAGTCTCTCAAAGAAGAAATCGAAGAAGACCTCAGAAGCTCATGGACTGGCAGAATTAACATAGTAAAAATGGCCATCTTGCCAAAAGCAATATACAGATTCAATGCAATCCCCATCAAAATTCCAACTCAATTCTTCATAAAGTTATAAAGAGCAATTCTCAAATTCATCTGGAATAACAAAAAACCCAGGATAGCTAAAACTATTCTCAACAGTAAAGGAACATCTGGGGGAATCAGTATCCAGGACCTCAAGCAGTACTACAGAGAAATAGTGTTAAAAACTGCATAGTATTGGTTCAGTGACAGGCAGGTAGATCAATGGAATAGAACTGAAGCCCCAGAAATGAACCCATACACCTATGGTCGCTTGATCTTTGACAAAGGAGCTAAAAATGTCCAGTGGAAAAAAGATAGCCTTTTCAACCAATGGGTGCTGGTTTAACTGGTGGCTAGCTTGCAGAAGAATACAAATCTATCCATTCTTACCTACTTGTACAAAGCTCAACTCCAAGTGGATCAAGGTCCTCCACATAAAACCAGACACACTGAAACTATTAGAATAGAAACTTGGGAAGAGCCTTGATCACATGGGCACAGGGGAAATTTTCCTGAACCGAACACCAATAGCTTATGCTCTAAGATCAAGATTTGACAAATGGGACCTCATAAAATTACAAAGTTTCTGTAAGACAAAGTACACTGTCAATAGGACAAAATGGCAACCAGCATATTGGGAAAAGATCTTTACCAACCCTACATCTGACAGAGGGCTAATATCCAATATATACAAAGAACTCAAGAAGTTAGACTTCAGAGAACCAAATAACCCTATTAAAAATGGGGCACAGGGCTAAACAATAAATTTTCCCCTGAGGAAAATCAAATAGCTGAGAAGCACCTAAAGAAATGTTCAACAACCTTAGTCATCAGGGAAATGCAAATCAAAACAACCCTTAGATTTCAGCTCACACCAGTCAGAATGTCTAAGATCAAAAACTCAGGAGATAGTGGGTGTTGGCGAGGATGTGGAGAAAAAAGAACACTCCTCCACTGCTGGTGGGATTACAAGCTGGTACAGCCACTCTGGAAATCAGTTTGGTGGTTCCTCAGAAAGAATTGGACATAGCACTACCTGAGGATCCCATTATACCACTCCTGGGTATATACCCAGAAGATGCTCTGACATGTAATAAGGACACATGCTCCACTATTTTCATAACAGCCTTATTTGTAATAGCCAGAGCTGGAAAGAACCCAGATGTCCATCAACAGAGGAATGAATACAGAAAGTGTGGTACATTTATACAATGGAATACCACTCAGCTATTAAAAACAATGAATTCGTGTAATTCTTATGCAAATGGATGGAACTGGAAAATATCATCCTGAGTGAGGTAACCCAATCATGAAAGAAGAGACATGGTATGCACTCACTGATAATTGAATATTAGTCCAGAAGCTCAGAATAACCAAGGTATAATTCACAGCTCACATGAAGCTCAAGAAGAGGGAAGACCAAAGTTTGGATACTTTGATCCATCTTAGTAGGGGGAGCAAAGTACCTATGGGAGGAAATACAGAGACAAAATGTGGAGGAAAAGCCATCCAGAGACTATCCCACCTGGAGATCCATATACAGTTACCAAACCCAGACACTATTGTGGACGCCAATAAGTGCTTTCTGACAGGAGCCTGATATAGCTGTCTCCTAAGAGGCCCTGCCAGTACCTGACAAATACAGAGGTGGATGCTCTCAGCTCACCATTGAACTGAGCACTGGGTACCCAGTGGAGGAGCTAGAGAAAGGACCCAAGGAGCTGAAGGGGTTTGTAGCCCCATAGGAGAAACATCAATATGAACCAACTGGTACCCGCAGAACTCCCAGGGACTTAATCACCAACCAAAGAATACACATGGAGGGACCCATGCCTTCAGCTGCATATGTAGCAGAGGATGGCCTTTTTGGACATCAAAGGGAGGAGAGGCCCTTTGTCCAGTGAAGTCTCAGTGCTCCAGTATAGGGGAATGCCAGGGCTTCGAGGTGGAAATGGGTAGGTGGGTGGGGGAGCAGGAGGAGGGAAGATGGGATAGAGGATTTCCAGAGGAGAAACTGGGAAAGGGGATAATGCTTAAAATTTAAATAAAGAAAATATCTAATAAAAAAAGGAAGCTTGACTTCTTGTCAGTGAGTCACAGGAATCTCATCCTCTGTTGCCATTTAGACTATTTTATATGTAAGAATAGAAGTCATCCAAAGTCTATCTTTGAATGTTCTACAATGCATGAAATTAAGACATAATTACTCTCCAAACAGCCATGGGTTCTACAGTTTTTAGACATCTAGACAGTTCTATGTGATGGAGTAAACATGCTCATTCTTCAGTGCTTCCTGTCATTTCAAAGTCATTCATTTCTCCAATGTAATAGGCATTGCTCCCTAGGAGATACATTTTACATTTCTTCATTTTATTTGGCAAATACTGTAATAATTTATTATGTCAAATACCATAAGTGATATATATTAATTATCTATATTTTTCAAAGTAAAAATGGTTTTGATCACCTTATTAAAAAGATATGTAGTGAATATGTAGATATGCATGTAATACTGTAAAATTTAAAAAGACAAACCAAAGGATCATTCTAATCATTATATAAAATATATAGTTTATGCTATTGATAGATTTATATCTAACATGGCTGTAAATTTTACTGTTCACTGAAAAATAATTATGGATGCATTTATATGTAATCATCATTCAATCACTTGATGTTTAGCTATAAAATAATGTTAAAGAACTATTTATATTTTTACAGATATTCCAACATAATTATTAATACTACCCACTTATAATTTTCTATTGGTATTTAATTGTAGGGCTTAAAACCTAATTATTATGCTACCTGTACTTTTTGAAGGAGACATGACCCAGGTTCTGAATATATGTGACTGTTAAATGAACAGTCCTAAATAAGATACTTAAACATCTTCCAAGGCTTGGAAAACACCATGAAAAAAAAGAGTGGAAAGACTAAAAAATTAGATGATAAGGCGAAGGGCTACAAATGTCTTCTTCTAGGCATGACCCAGTCTTTGCAGTCACAAACTCACAGTAGCTGCAGTTTTCTGCACTGAGTCTACAAATGTCTAGCCTGTAAGGTTGGAGAGATGTCTCAGCCATTAATAGCACTTATTGCTCTTGCAGAAGATTTGGATTCAGTTTCTAGCACACAAGTCTCCTCAGTTGTCTGAAAATATAGCTTTAAGAGATCCAATGTCCTTTTCTGCCCTCCTGGATACCAAGCATATATGTAGTGTGCCCTTATATATATGCAAACAAAATATTCATAAGAACAACAAAATCTTCCAAAAAGAATACGCATGTTTACATTAAGTCATGGATAGGGGTAAGAGCTTATGGGCTCTTCTCCTCCCTACTAAAGTTGGAACTGTTGATAGATTATAAGAGAGGGAGAGTCAATATCTTCATTTGTAAATCCACTGCTGAGTACACTAGATGAGAGGGATGGATGGTCATCCTTTCTGATCACAGAAAAGATGGATACAAACTCATGGTCACAATTGTTGCCCTAGTTGAACTCAGCAGATCAAATAACGAATTAAATATTAATTGTGTGGGAAAATAATTTGTAAGAAGGAGAGTAGTTCATAGACGCAGGACATAGATGTCAAAAGATAGGGAAGAGAATAATCAGAATGTATAACATACATGTGTGAAACAGAAAATGAATGAACTTAAAATAAAAAAAAGTTATACCTTTGTTACAAACTTGAGTAAAAAACATACCATATGCCCTGCATGCTCAGGTAATCTAACCTGTACCCTCTTTTTGGCCACTCCTGAGTCAGTCCCTGGTGTTCTCTGTGATTCACTTCCACCTATGTTGGATTGTCTGCCCATCATGGCTCCTGTCCCTCTTGTTCTGCTTGGTCAGTGTGCTTGCCTTAGATCCTCACAGTTAGTTGTGCTTTCTCTGGTCATACATCTCATCTCTCTCCCTGGGAAGCAGAAATTAGCTGAGCTGTCCTTTGAGGTCAGAAGACTCGTAATTCAGCATGAACTCATTATCAGGGGCCTTCACTTTGCACTTTGATGTAAATGGTGGAGAAGCTGTGGCATGATAATTCATTCTGAAAGTGGAAGTTAGAATTCCGGCAAGTTCCATTCTCATATTTGTCTGTGCTGATTAAACTCAAGGTATATAGAATGTAGAGACAGTGAAGTTCTCAGTACTGCAGTACACATCTCTAAAATCATCTTGTCTGAGGCCAAGCAGGGGTCTGACAAATGGGGTTGCACCTAAGAACACCATTAAACTCTGCCTTGATTCACCTCTGTTCTTTCAAATCTATTTCTCACCCTGTCTGTACCATTTTTTAAAAAATCATAAAATGCTATCCAGCAACATTCTTATCCTTTAGCTTCTAGTTTATTGGGGCCAGTTCAAAACACTGACAAACTATTAGTGGAGGGAAAAAAGGGTAAGTTGAGGCATTTCTCTCTGTGTCTGATTTGCATTGATCTTCTGGAAGCCATTGAGCCTTCTGTGTGGTTCTAACTGATTTTATATATGTCTTCCGTGATGTTATTCACAACCAAGAAAACTAGATCTTCGGCTTCAATATTTTGCCCCTTTGCTCTGCTCTCCAACTCCTAAGGTAACAGCAGTTCTTTCATGGTTGTCACCCCCTTTTTAGGTTTTCAGCTTTTTAAATCACAAATGAGGAGTTAAGTGAAGATCACACATAAAGTAAACATTTCTACTAGTTAGTGTTATTTTATTTTGCCAAAAGTCAATACTTAGAGTAGTTTAAATAAACATATAGTAATACATTGTTATTATGTTTTGATCCCAACTGAATTTACTCAGAGACATTAAAGCATATGAAACTTCTGTTATAAGTAGACTTAGAGTTGATTATGTATTTTCCAGTTAGAGAGAAATAGATCTGGAGAAAGATAAAATCTAGTGAAGTCAGGGGTTGAAAATATAAATCTTATCTGGTGAAAACAGAATACATTATAATGAATCAAAGCTTTGACTTATAAATTTAATGTTAAATTAGGCATCAGAGAACAAGTGAGCATGTAGGCTTAGATTTTTTTTTTTTAGAAAATCTACTTTAGGGGCTGGAGAGATGGCTCAGTGGTTAAGAGCACTGACTGCTCTTCCAGAGGTCCTGAGTTCAATTCCCAGCAACCACATGGTGGCTCACAGTCATCTAGTGGGGTCTGATGCCCTCTTCTGGTCTGAAGACAGCTTCAGTGTACTCATATGAATGAAATAAATAAATCTTTAAAAAAAAAAAGAAAATCTACTTTAATAAGCATTTTTTTAAGCTTAACCTCCTTTTAGCCCACCATCCACCAGAGGTAGTGGGAAGGAAAGGTTAATAGGGCAAAGAGGATTGTGGACCTGTTTAGAAAGAGTTCTTTCTAAACAGAAGATTGGTGATTCCAATCTTCATTGTCAGTATATCAGCAGCTCAGTTCACATCAATCATCAGCAGTAGCTCAATCCACTTGCAAACACTATTCAAAATCCAGAAGAAACCACAAAGCTCACTCAGCCAATCAGCCTGAGTCTGTGGAAGCAGCAGCTGCTGGAGTGTAATGAAAAGTTCTTCGGTGTATTTCTCTCTAGAAATTCACAAGAAATGATGATTCTCAAAGAAAGCAAGGTGAACCAATGCCATAGTGTCGTCAGTGAAGACTAGTGTCAGCAAAGCCCAATGAAAACCAGCAAAAACTGGCAAGGTAAACCAATGCTACACAGCACCATCCACTGTCTGTTGAGTTATATTTATATCCTTTCCAAACAGCATATTTTCTTTCAACAGTTCACTCTAGCAAAACATCACATGCCATTTTTCCAAGCACCATCTAGAAAAATACCATGTATCTGTTCTCAGCAAAATATTCTCCCACATATCTGCTTCAGCAAAACATCCTCTCATAAGACAATTTCCAGAAAAAAAATCACTTGACACAATTAAGTCTCCAACAAACCCAGAAATTTACCCTTCAGGGCCAGTTTCCTATGTTTGCTATAATAAAATCCAAACATATCAGTTCAATAACAGAACTTATTTTCCTTAAAATTATAGAAATTTTAAACACAAGATCAAAATATTGGCAGTTTTATTTGCATCTGAATGCTGTGAGAGATAGTCTGTGTAATGCTTTTTCTTCATCATTGTTATGGTTTATAGTTAATATTACATGTTTCATGGGTCAGAGATATATCTAATCTCTACTTTCATACTTGATGAGCACTCTCCTTCTATATATCTGTGTCACAACTACATTCTCTTTTAAAATCAAAAGACCACATCATATATTGGTTTAGAGCTTACTGAAAGAATTTAATTTTAAATTGAATTCTCACTTGAAGACACCATCTTTCAATAATGTGACATTTTGATATGATAAGGTTAGGTTTTTTACTTATAAGTTTGGAGTTGAGAAAATTCAATTTGAAACAGACAGATCTGAGGCTAATTTCAAGTAATTAATGATAGGAAACTGAGGGCAAAGCCATATTTAAAGAGTGAGTTCCTAGATATGATCAACTAAATGTGGAATTAGTGTTTAAAAAAAGAAATTACTGAGACTGATATAAGATAGTCTTCAAGAACACTTGGCAGTGAAGGGTCCTTAACAGAAAGAGGAAAATTGGAGAAAAAAGTCTCTGGACTCTGAGTAACAAAAACAGAGGCATATAAGGTGTTTGAATTTTGCTTTGATGAATTTGAAGTATATACAAAACATCTAGCTGGCCATATCTTTTAGACTTTGGTAATTTTATATCTAGAGTTTTAAATTTAGAAGAAGATATAGATCCTCTTTTTTTCTAATTCTTGTATTTAAAAAAATTGATTTGGTATTTTTGAAATTGTGGTTTCCTTGTAATCATTCAGCTAAGTCTCTGGCATTTAAATGTGTTTGATATCTGTCAATCTTAATTGTCTTTGTAACTATTATTGTTTCCCTAGTCAGTGTTGGCATGATATTATATTATCAAGGGTTGTATATCTGACTACAGTACCTAGTTCTGTTCCCAGCACTCATGTCAGGCAGATCACAGCTGCCTGTAACTGGTTCCAGGAGGTTCCATACCATCATCTGGCGTCTGGAGAAATCCACAAGTGCATGAAAAATACATACAAATCCACGTGCATACTCAAAAATAAATATTGGTCTAATCAATGGCTTAGTAGATAGGAGTACTTGCTGCTCTTGCAACACATCTGAGTTCAATTTGTAGTGCTAACATTTGGCAGCTCACAACTTAACTGTAACTCCAGCTCTAACTATAGAGAATCTTAAAACCTATTCCAGCCCCTTTGGGTACCTATAAATACATACACACACATACATACATACTTACATACACACACAAATATATAAAGTAACAACAACAAAAAGAAATATTTAGCAGCTTTAGAATTACTATGTAATGAGATCTAGCCTCTTAACATTATAGGAGGATTAATGCAGGATAAAAACAAAAAAAGGACTTACAAGGGATATTATAAATAAAATGTATTTCTTTCCGTCTTTTATAAATGACTGTAAGGGGGTTTAGATGAAGAGAATGTCTTTCTACCTTTCTCAACGTATTTATTTACTTGATCTTGATGCATAATTCATAGTTAATTACTAATCCCATAATAGGGGTTGGGAACTGAAGTTATGGTTGTTAAGAGTTCATTTATGTACCATGTTTGACCTGTGTTTGAACTTCAACACCTGGAGAAAAATGAAAACACATTGATAATCAAGTAAACAGTGAATCAAACCTTTGAAGACTTACTCATTTTGCTGAAAAATATTTCTTGTTTTCTTTTCTAATGAGATCCCCTATTCTGCATCTATTTTTTTCTTTCCAGATACCACGAGGAAATACAAAGTTGACAGTGACTTTAAGAGTTGTACTGGCATTCACACTTCATGAGCCACCCACCATTTTTAGTCATAATTTCTTTTTTTTTTTTTTTTTTTTTAATTTAATTTTATTTTATTTTTTTAATTTACATTCCAAATCACTTCCCCTTTCCCGTTTCCTCCCTCCCCGAAAGTCCCATAAGCCCCCTTCCCTCCCTCTTTTCTCCGTTCAACCCCCTCTCATTACTCTGTCCTGGCGTTCCCCTACATCCAGTCTTTCCAGGACCAGGGGTCTCTCCTTCCATCTTTTTAGAAATCTATTGATATGCTGATTGTGTCTAGGGTATTCTGAGATTCTGGGTCAATATCCCCTTATCAGTGACTTCATACCATGTGTGATCTTTTGTGATTGGGTTACCTCACTAAGGATGATATTTTCAAGTTCTGACCATTTGCCTAGGAATTTCGTGAATTCATTGTTTTTAATTGCAGAGTAGTATTCCATTGTGTAAATATACCACATCTTCTGAATCCATTCCTCCGTTGAGGGACATCTGGGTTCTTTCCAGCTTCTGGCTATTATAAATAAGGCTGCTATGAATATAGTGGAGCATGTGTCCTTATTGCATGCAGGTAAAGTCTCTGGGTATATGCCCAGGAGTGGTATAGCCGGATCCTCCGGAAGTGTCATGCCCAGTTTTCTGAGGAGCCGCCAGACTGCTTTCCAGAGTGGTTGTACCAGCCTGCAATTCCACCAGCAGTGGAGGAGTGTTCCTCTTTCTCCACATCCTCGCCAACAACTGCTGTCTCCTGTGTTTTTGATCTTAGCCATCCTGACTGGTGTGAGATGGAATCTCAGGGTTGTTTTGATTTGCATTTCCCTAATGACTAAGGATGATGAACATCTCTTTAGGTGCTTCTCAGCCATTAGATATTCTTCAGGTGAGAACTCTTTGTGGAGCTCTGTACCCCATTTTTTAATAGGGTTACTTGCCTCTCTGGAGTTTAACTTCTTGAGTTCTTTGTATATCTTGGATATTAGCCCTCTGTCGGATGTAAGGTTGGTAAAGATCATTTCCCAGTTAGTTGGTTGCCGCTTTGTCTTTTTGACGGTGTCTTTTGCCTTGCAAAAACTTTGTAATTTAATGAGGTCCCATTTGTCTATTCTTGATCTTAGAGTATAAGCTATTGGAGTTCTGTTCAGGAAATTCTCCCCTGTGCCCATATGTTCAAGGTTCTTCCCTAGTTTCCCTTCTATTAGTTTCAGTGTGTCTGGTTTTATGTGGAGATCTTTGATCCACTTAGAATTGAGCTTAGTGCAAGGAGATAAGGATGGGTCAATTTGCATTCTTCTGCATGTTGACCTCCTTACCCCGAGGAAAAGTGATGAAAGGTGTTTAGGCTGTAAAATACACTTACAATTAGAACTTAAAATCTGTGAAAAATTCTTAACACTCTTGTATCATGTATCAGAGAGAGATGCTTAGAACATTATAAATAAAAACAAAATGCCCTGTGACTTAAATTTATTGTACATCCCCAGTTAGTGGAACTGTTTGGAAAGTGTTAAGAGATGTAGCCCTGTTGGAGGAAGTTCTCACTAAGGGAAAGCATTAAGGTCTCAAATTCCTGTGCCAGTACCAGTTAGCTCTCTCTGCTCATCCTTGGGGGGTCAAAATGTAATCTTCAGCTACTGTCTCAGCACTGTGCTTGTCTTCCTGCTCCCATAATCCTAACTATGCTGATCAAGGACTCTAACTCTGACATTTTAAGCTATAAAGATACTCTTTCTAGAAGGTAACTTGGTCATGGTTCCGAATCATAGGAATGAAAAAGTAACCAAGACAGACATGATTGTAGCAGAAAGTTTAGCAGATGTCATCCTAGAGCCATTGGGTCTGCTGATACTGAGTCCAGGATGATCCATATCACCATGGTGATGGGAGCATGAAGAAAGGGGGGCTTTCATGTCATGGAGGGCAGGAAAGATGAACAAGAAAGAGAGAGGCTCAAGTCAAGATACAATGCCTATGAATTCATGCTGGGTTACATACTTCCCCCAGCCAGGCCTCCCTAACAAAATAACACCACCAAACGAGGAACAAATACTGAACACAAGAGCCTGTGGACATTTTATATCTACTCCATAATATAGATCAACTGAAAAAATATATGATATTACACTAATATTCCCAAATGAAGACTTTTTCAGTGTTCCTCATACAGCTAGAATAATATCAGATTACAGTTTCCTTTTCTATTTATCCACAACATAGATAGGCACAATATCATTGAAACCTTTAGAAGATTCTTAAATAGAAAATGGCTCTGCTCTCTGAGAAGAAGTCAGAGTGATGGAGGAAAAGGTCTCAGTGAATGACAATGTCCTACAAATAGACCTCAAATTACATTGTTATTCTACTTTAGGACAACTGTCCTGAAGCCTTGAGAAAGAAATACAATAAAGTGGCAAAAATGTGCTGGCATCAGAGGAGGAGACAGCAAGAGTCACAACCTCTACAATTTAGAGGTTGCAATTTAGTCTACAACTAAATTAGATGTAGTTCTATTCATAAATTAATTAAAATTACAGGCTGACTCCAGCAATATAGCAAGTCATATAAGCCTGAAAAATGTTTGAGTGAGTCTGTGCTCCATGTTAGAAAGCAAAACAAAACAAACAAACCAACAAACGAGAAACCAGTCACAGAAATGCAGAGTTAACAGCAGCAGCAAATGAGGCCCAGAACAATCTCTGCCTAAAAAGCTCATAACAACATAAAAATGCCACACAACTTGATGCACTGAGGAATACTGTTTAAAATGAAAGTCTTGTACCTTGATATTCTCTCTTTAAAATGTGAAAATTGGAACCTTAACTTATTTGAACTCAATTACTTTTTCAGATCTGCTCTTTTTGGCCTTTCAAAGTTTCTTCTGACACTAGGAGAGCAGTGGAACTGTTGTGGCTGAAAGGGAACAACTGACCCCTCATCAGGGTTAAGCAAGACAACTAGTGGTTACTGAGCATATTTTCTGTCCATAAACACAGTTGTATTTGATGTTTTCTACCACAATGTATAGAAAAGGAAAGCAGACTGAGTTCAAAAGAAAGCATACAAATGATTTCTACCAACTGGACGTCTAGGTTTTCTCCAGGTATCTCTGCTTTTTGGCAGTGACCAAAATGATATTAATTTATAAATATATGAATGTATATACATCTATGATTATGCATACATACATGAAGAATGTGAATTTTTGAAAGGTAATGATAGCAGTTTAAGCTGATATTTTGTCTGCAGAATAAGAAAACTTAACAGTCATCCATGAACTTCTTAGTATCAGTCCTATGATAATTGTTCTACTGAGTATTGTGACAATCAATTTTCATGTTTCTATAAGAATTTGACTGTAAATAAAGTACATGCTATAAATAACTCACTAATTCATTAAATGTAGTCTAGGAAAATTTATATTCCACTTTTTCTATTTCTATTGAGATCATGAACAAAACAATACAGTTTTTTTCTGCAATATACAGTATCACCTCAAATCTATATGCCAATGACAGATTTATGTTCTTTAACCTTATCCAGAGAGTACTATTACATGTGAATGAAAAGTTTTTATGTAATGCTGATCATCTTAATGTATTGCATATGAAGATTATGTTATATTGTATTATATTATATTATATTAAATAGTAATTTTTCTTCTTACAAAGGCAGTTTGACTTTTGTATAGGGTTCATACACACACACACAAGCACACATGCATGTATGCACACATATTGGTGCACACACAAATTTTTATACCCAGCTGTTATCGAGATAAATTGAAATTCAGTAAGAGTAATGCTTCTTGCAGCATGAAATTATGTGGTTTTTAGTTTAACAGATTCATCATTCTACATCACCTCCCTCCCCCATTACTGAACTAGAGAAGTAAGCTTAGGAACAAGGTCATCCATTAGAGTATCTTTTTATGTTCGCGTCTCTAATAAAATTAAAAATATAGAATGCAGTAAACTTGGTCCCAGAAGGGCATGGAGACACAAGCTCTTTGTGCTGAAATCTGTGCCATCAAACTACTAATATTGGTCCAGGTGCCAATTGAGGGCGATAGAATCTTGAGAGGATAAATATAGGAAGAACTGCATTTTACTTTTGACCTGAAAACCAGTAGTAAATGCTGAATTGGAATTTGGTTTTCATGCTGATAATCTTTCTCTAATATATTTCCAAGACAGATCCAGTGAAATTCAGAAAATGACTCCCAGGATGTTGGTAAACAGTGTTGTTGTGAATGACAGAAGTGATCACAGTAAAGGAGGAGGGAACTGGCCAGAGTCCCTGGAAGCAAAAAGCTGCCATGTTACCATGGATATTTTAATTAATAAAAATCTTCAGCCATCACCGTCTGATATTTCTTTGCTGCTTAGTCACCTTCTCCCTCTATGACAGCATGCCACTGTTCTATGCATCCCACTTCAGATAACATAGGGATTCATTTTCTGTACTAGGCATACAATACTTTCCTTAATCAAACTCCATTTATCACCTAAAAACCAAAAACTAATGCAAAGTGAATATCATTTTTTATTCTTCATGCAGTTTCTGATCAGTAAAAGGCCTTATCTACTATCATTCTGTTTCTTGTTGACTTTTGTGTTGTCATCAATATGACATCTATGGGTGCTTCCTTAGCCAATTCCTACTGGTAGTTCAAGTCTGATTTAAATGTACTTTAATTTAGTCAGTTGAATTGTATCACCAAGTTTAAAAAACTTGTGTAAGTCTTCCTCCTTCAAATATTCTTCTTTTCTTTACTATAATCTTGACATTGTGTCTGTTACCTTCATATATTCTCCCTTTGGTCTGTAAAATCTCGATTCAATTTATTGCTAAGTAATTTGTGTAGCATGAAAGAAAATAAAAACTACACTGTATTACACATTTTTAGGAAATCTAAAAGAAAAGATAAGCTGATTAATTTTCAGCATGGACAAAAAACAGTGTTGTTTTTTTTTCACTGTGTTTGCCTGAGTCTAATTATTTCCTTTTGATCTAAGTGATAATTTGAAAAGCACAACCTAAAGTTAAGTGCATCTAATTTCTAGCTGAAGAAAGGTCTACTCTTTCTCCTGTTATGTAGCCTATTAGGTGAGATTCTTTATTCATATTTATTTATGAGATTCTTGTATGGGACTAAAAGATAATAACTGAAAGGGGGTGTTTTAAAGATGTGTGTTTGTGTGTGTGTGTGAGTGTGTGTTTAATTAATTTCATTTGAAAACAAGTAGACCAATAGAAAAAGACTGTTAAAGAAAGAACACAGTGAAGTTTTAGGAAAAACTGTCTTGAATAACTGATTATTTTTACTCCTTTTCAATTGAAATGACCAACTAAAGACCAAACTGCTTCTCCCAACAGTATAGTGCTTATGTCTGAACATATGTCTTTGGTCAAATCTATGTAACCTTAGACTTTAAAATAACCTTTTGTCGAGTTTGTTCCTTCAATTGCCACATTCGTCAAGGGTATACTGATGGTTGTAATCCTACCTCTCCACTCTTCATCCCACCCTTATCAGTTTCTCTTCCCTATATGTTCCTTTCCTACATTCATTTCTCTTTTATTAATTTGCTTTATTAAGTTATCTCTTTTGCTTACTTTTATTATTTATTATATTTTCTCACTGTAATTTCCACACATAAATACATTGATAAAATGCATTCTAATTCTCAGCCCTCCCACATCTGTGATCCTTTCTCCTTACAAATTCCTTTCCCTTATCTTTTCATTTTATTTGGTGATCTACTGAGTTTAAGCATGACAAATTGTGTTTCTGTGAGTTTGCAGCTATCTACTGCAGCCTAATGGGTTCTAAATGGTTATGCAACTGAAGGCAATGATGGCTCCTCCCCCAGTATCCATCAGTAACCATGATTGACTGTCGGTCAGCCCAATCTTGTTTAGACACATTGTAGGCAGTCACAGCTGCAGTGTTGTCTTGACTTCAGTGATTGTGTCATGTTCACGGCCCTTCTGTCTGTGTTCTTTCTGCTCTCCCCATCTTTTGTAAGGATCTATGTTTAAGGGTATTGTATAAATGTCCTATTGATGGCTGAACACTCCAAAGTGACTTTTTGTCAGGATTTTATGCACATGAGCACTGCCATTTATTGGGAAGAAAAAGTGAAGTGGAAACTTAGGGTTTCTTTGGAAAGTCAGTTGTGTTGGATGGGGCTTTGCTGGAGCAGACACGTGAAGGGGTGTTTTCCAAAGCAAACACAGGTGAAAGGATATTTTGCTAAAGCAAGCACATGAAAGAACAAGTGATGAAGGATTTTTCACTATTGACACACATGTATTGGTTCAACTTACCTGGTGTAGCTGAGCTCTGTTTATTGTGACTTCTTATTTAAAAATGAACAACAACAACAAAAAACTTTTGGTGATGTTCTGGCAGCTTCTTCCCACATCCTCAGACTCAGGTGAACTAGCAGAGTGATGTCAGCTGATATAGAATCAAGTAGAGTTTTACTAAGAAAGAATCACATGCTAAGTCAAGACAAGTGGTAAGGCAAGACCTGTGGAAGATACTTGATGTTTAGAGGGAGTATGACTAGGACTCAATGGACAGTGACAGATGCTTGCATAACTAGCTTTGCAACACATCTTTGCAGTTACAAAACCACTTCTTCTGCCTTCCTGTTGGTCCTAGTCACACCTGGTCATGCCACAACTGCTGATTCGTGTTTGCTATCTAGACACTACTGAACTGGACTGCTGGTATATTTGTGAAGCGTTTGCAAGTGGATTGAGCTGCTGCTGGTCATTTCTGTAAACTGAACTGCTGATTTCCTGACAAGGCATATTGTATTTGCTCCAAAGAACAATTTCCAAACAAGTCTACTTCCCCCATATCCTAATAGCCTTTCTTTTCCTCTACCTTTCTGGTAGGTGGTGGGCTAAGAAGGGAGGTTAAATCATTTTAAAACCTGTATTAAAAGTAGGTTTTGAATGAAAGCTACAAGAAGCTTTTCTGATTAAAGCTAGGAGAATAATTTATTATGTCTGTAAATATAAATATTTAGAAGGCAGCTTGTCTCCATGACAACTTAAGTAAACAGCAACAGCAAGACGGCTCCTGCTGGCCTATGATTTCAGCCAGGGGTATTTGATAGGTGTTAATGATATAAAGCTTGAGTCAGAGAATCTGTTTTCAAATGAAAGTGTGTGATATAGCCAAAAAGACAAGATACTAGAGAAATTTTTCGGATACTATCGGTCCTTTTGTTTAGAAAATATTTAATGAATTCCCACTGCTGGATATAACATTTTATAAATAGATAAAATTAAGTCCATATGCAAAATTTGAGAAATTATCTTGTCAAAGTAAAATTGAGCTTGTCTAAATATGTATGTCTATAATACATAAATAAATATTATTATAAATAATACAGTAAAGTGCAGTCTACTTTATGTATCCCAACTTTCTGTTCTCAAAGATCTTATTAAAATGTGCTATCTTTCCAGCTCCATGTAAAACATACCAACTGGCCAACTCTTCCAGAGATCTTGACTGTCAGGAGCTATGATAAATAATAATATTCAGATCACTAATTTTGCTCCCTACTTTGCTCAGAGAACTACATTCCTCACTACCAACAAAATAATTCCTGATGCAGGTCTAACTATTGAATCCCTTCCTTAAAACCTATTACAGCCATCATTATTGTCAAGCTTAAACATCAAATTGTATGAATTTTCTGGGAGAATTGAGTATTCCATACCTTGCTCTTATAAGACATTTCTGCAAATGATCATTGCTAAACCAACAGCTACAAATGTATATGAGATATAAGTAGATGGATTGCCTCTTGTTTGTTCCCAAACAACTGGGATTGTTAAAGTTCTGCCAGTCTCCAAAAGACTCTGCAAAGAGTTGTAAGGCTTTAAGAAAGAATTTAAAGGAACTAGAATACTGTGTGTTTTTTTTAAAAAAAGGTGGTATATTCTCTCAGTGGAAGAAAATGGATATAACCTTTCAAGTGCAGGAAACCATGACCTCTGCACTTGATCTCTTAAGTTACCCATTGCTGTGTCTGTACCCTCATGTATATGGAGGCAGATGTAAAACACTCTATGTGATGGCTGTCAGGTTGGGAGAACATTCAATTCATTTTGATTATATATATATTTATAATATATAATGTTATATATTTATATAATATATAATAATATATTTATAATATATATGTATATGATCTTGATGTGTTTTTACTTCTTTTGAGCAGCCATTAGACAAATCAAACGATTTACCCCAGGAAATTAGAATGATTAGAGAGTTTTGAAGATGGATTGATTCTGAACATCAGTTAGTTCTGAGTGTACTTTCCTATTCTTATGGGTGAATTTCTCAGGATGTTATTTTTGATACGACCACATTTCCAAGAATTTCTCATCCTCTGCTGCATTAACATTATGAAAATGTCAAGATAGTATCTCTCTCTACCCAGGATCAGAGCTATTCTCCTTGACTCTCCAAGCAGAGAAATATCAAAGCAGTGGTAAAGGCAGATAGGTATACCCTACAGATCTATTCCACAGATGTTAATAGAAATGATCTAAAACTATAGAGTCATCTACTGTAGGAAATATAATTTCAATGATTTTCGGCATTTTTTTGGCATGAGATTTTAATTTCAGTTTCTCCTCATATCTAATTTTGTACACTTGTTTGTTTTTAGTTGTTTTGCTTTTTGAGAAAGGGTACCACTTTGTAAGCCCTGGATGACTGGTACTCTGTGAAGACTAGGCTGGCCTGGAATTCACATTGATCTGCCTGTCTCTGCCTCAGAGTATTCACATTAAAAGTGTGCACCACCATGCCTGACTTTTGCATATTTCTCTAATTAACATTTGTTCTCACTGAGTCCCTTGATTTAGCAGTTTTAGGGATTGAATTTACCAGACACTCTCACACTAGATTTTATTTTTCATGTTCAATAAGAGGTTAGAGTGATCTCTGCTCATCCATATAATACCCTCTCACAGTTTTCCTAAAGTCTGTTATTCTGTCATTAATGATGAGGATCTGGAAGGAAACTCTATAGATGGCTAAGCAATTACAGGCTTGTACTATTTTTTTCTTTCCTCCAAAGAGCAACAACAACAAAAAGAAGTTTGCTTGGTGTGGTTCACAACTGCCTGGAATTCCAGCTCTAGAGGATCCAGCACAATCTTTGTCCTTAGTGAGTATTGCATTCATATGCACAAACCCACAAACAAAACCATGCATGACATAATTAAAAATAAATTATTCATAGGTCTCACAACTGGGCAGGATGATTGACTGCTTCCCTCATACCTTGCACATTACCTTCTAGTACAATGAAAGTGAGTTGTCAGAGAGAAGGCTTCTGGGTCAAATTCAGATAGAATCTTTGGTGTTCTAAATATGATTGAAGCATATTGTATCTTCAGCAATAGGGTCTTACACTCAACTTCTGGGAGGCATCCAAGGGAAACTACCACATACTATTTGGGATTTATTTGGACTTATCTGACCAAAAATTCAAAGGGAAGCTTCTAGTGCCTCATTCTGGGGTTTTTCTTTGAAAATATTTGGTTTCTGGGGGTTTCTGATATTATAACCCCAAATGATATAAATTCAATAAAAATGCACCTAAATATTATGTAATTTTAGTTACATATAAAATTATATGATGCCCTAGGATTTTTGAACATCCTTAGCATGTTATTAATTCTTCCTCCCTCCTTCTATTTCTGTATTGTCCTCCTGCCCCCTCCCTAATACCCATTGCACCATTTTCTCTATTTCCTCCTTCCCATCACTGGTATCCTGCTAATCTCCTCTCTGGATTCTCTTTCACCCTTTTTAATGTCCATTTCTACTTCCCCAGTTTCTACAGAAACTCCAGGTTATATACTCACATCTGCAGAAATGAGAGAGAACACACAGCATTTGTCTGTCTTGGTCTGGGTTAACTTATTAAATATCATATTTTCTAGTTCCACCCACTTACCTGAAATTTACATTATTTCATTTTTAACCTATAGCTGAATAGCATTCTATAGTATATATGTGACAAATTTATATATGTACAAATTTCCAGAGGCACTGCACAGCTTTGCCATTGTGCCAATGACCAGTAAGGCATGATATTTCTAATGAAGCTATAGTGGTTTTTATGTCTTGTGAGTAAACAAATTGTTTGTTTAATTGGCTTAGGGCCCATTCAATAGGAGAGAAATCATGACATATAATACAAACTCAGCCAACTATCAATTGCTATTAAGGTCATAATAGGTCTTAGAGTAAAACCTACTGCTGCCATTTTTCTGAACTAGTATAATTTCCAACCACATTCTGAATACTTAACCTTGTACACACAGATAAGTATAGCTCCCAATATTCATCAAAGAAACTTCTTTTTTGAAGCATAGAAAGTTAGTTTTTGTTTTTTTAAATACCTACTTTTAATAAGGGGTTTTAAACGCTTCAACCTCTCTTCTAGTCCGTTGTCCAAAGGTAGAAGAGAAAAGATGGTAAATAGGACAAGGGGATGTGAAATTGTTTAGAAGTATTTATTTGGGGCTATTCCAATCTCTGTCAGGCTAGCAGCAGCCCAGTTCAGTAGTGTCAGATAGCAAACGCAAATCAGTAGCAGTGGCACAGTCTAGCAGAAACTGCCAGGCCTCTGCTGAATCAGCACAAATCAATGACCAGTGACCAGAACAAGCTGGGATGCCAGAAGTTCTCTGCTGTGCCTACCTCAATGAAGTGAAGAGCAGAGAAGAGGAAGAAGAAGAAGAAGAAGAAGAAGAAGAAGAAGAAGAAGAAGAAGAAGAAGAAGAAGAAGAAGAAGAAGAAGAAGTGAAACCAATGAAGTGTTGCTAAGCTAGCTATAGAGTACACTGTCACTGTTCTTTGAGTCATATTTATAATTTCTCCAAACATCGCATGTCCTCCCACCACTCTTGCCTCAGCAAAATGTCACATGGGTCTGTCTTAGCAAAACACTATCACCTGACCTATACAGAACTTATACTTAACTTCAAGAGACCATTACCAAAAACCATAACTAGTCAAATACAAAAAACAACTCCTATGCACAAAGTCAGGGTAAATCTCAGAAGATGAGGCAGGATGACTTTAAGAGCCAAAGGAACAAGAAGTTTGCTGCAATATTGTGTCTTCTAGATATGATCAGGAAGCTATATCAATGAGATCTCAACAGCTGTGGCTGCTGAAAAGACCAGAACATTGGCACCACATATGGTAAATTAAAGTTGCTAAAATTAACAATTCATATATTAAAAATTATTGGAAGAATACATTTGTTTTATCAAAGTCCTGGAAAGATAACATGAACTGTCTTTAGCCTTCTTAAAATATGTCTTGGACTTACTATGTGCAATCCAGAATTAAATGTGATGTCTACAGAAGGTCAAATCACATATGTTTTACTTCTTTAGCTTCTACCCCATGATTTTAAGATTTACGAGAGGGCATGGTCTAGACATGCTCAGTTGCTGTTTAATACTTTCTGTCTGGGGAGATCTGAATGATTTCCGGTTTTAAATAAGATATAGTTCACTTAAAGGGTCATATTTACTGTCACTTGTCTTGTGTCTGTTGTTTTGGAAACTTCAACTTAGCCCTATGTTATTTACAGTAGTTATATTGCAGTACACTGTTGAAACAAGAAATAAATAGTATAAACTTAAATAACTGTGTAAATATATGGGAATAGAATCATTTTGTGATCTTCATAGAAACATCAGTTTATGAAAGATAAAATATTCATAACCCTCAATCTATAAGTTTTGATAATACAAAAATACAAACTTATCCGGTGTATATTTTCTCATTTTTTAAATTAGTAGTAACCATGAGGAAAACACAAGAACTTAACAAAGAAATTCTACATGTGACGGTATAAGTACAAGTATGGGTGCCCACAATTACATAAATAGCCCTTGGAAACAATTCTGCTTTGATATAGTACCAATCTGAGGATAGTGTGCAGATTTGAGTGGGCCACTTGGTTCTAATGGAAACTTCACTTATTTGCATGTGGTTCCTAGCTACAAAAAATGAGTGTATGAGTATGAATATGTGTACTTAGAAATCAAGTGTACATTACTTAAGAATGACTCTTCCTAGGTCTTAGACTTTGTATCTATGGGTTGATTATTGTTACCTCTATATTTACCAAATTTTACATACTTTAAAGTCTCTGCTTTGATAGTTTCTAACTTCAAAATTTAATCTACTCTGCCGATTTCAGCATTTTTGTGTATATAATTATAAATTTTTGATTCACAGTCCTACCTGCCTTGAGCAATGCCATGTTGATGTTCGTTCCAACATTCCTTGATTGACTCAACACACTTTATTTGGCTTCATTTTAATTTGTATTTTTTATTTTATTGTAGATATTTTGTAACTACTATATACTAAGACAGGAGAATAGAGATGATAATGAACAAACGGGTACATGTTCACAACATATATATAAAATTTCCTAAACCTGGCTATGTTTCAAGGCAAACTTTCCTCTGAAACATGTTTTTCTTATACTCCCATTATGAGTGCCACAAATCTCCATTTCTACTGATAATACCACCTAAGAGAGTTAATTACAAAGGACTCAGAAACTCCATTTATAGTAAGCCCCCAAAATCTCATATTTGTGAAGAATGCTTTTCTAAAACCACTGTCGTTGCCTTAGGACACCTTGCAACTTTTTCATCAAATCTGTATTGACTATCTAATTTGTTAATACCGAGCTCCCTAAAGACTCACAAAACTGTTATGAGTTCTCATCTCCACATGTCACCTCAAATTTAGTATACCAACCTCAATTTTCCCTCTGGCCTTCAAAACTGAATCACACTCTTCAAATATTTAGTCTTTGAAATGAAAAACTCTAGGGATAGACAGACACTTTATTGTATCACGCCTTCCAGAATTAACCATTTTAATAAAATGGAATTTTTATGTGCAGCATGATATGCAAACTGTAAGTCTCGAGGGACCAAGTTTATAAAAATGAGTGGGCAAAATTGGACAGTAAAAGGTACAATTAGCTATAGCAGGATGCTGTTCATATTTCACTTATTCAATACAAGCTCTGCTGTTCACAACAAATTGATAGATTCATGTTTTAAATGCCTTTGGCAAATGATACTCTTGGTAAGAGTCAACTGTGAAAAGGGATTTAACATCCCTTTGCTATTTAAAGCTAATTTAGATTTGACCAGTTTTCTAAATGTCATTTAATCAAAGCATGTAAGCAGTATTTATTTTTCTTTACTATTTATCCCTAATTTTTTTTCTAAATTTCTCTAAGTAAATGATTTTCAGAAAAGAGTTAAAAATTAATTACATAAAAAGGAATATCAGATAACCTCTTCACCTGCAAATCTTAAGCTCTTTGTTTTTAAGACACTGTTTTCCACTGTGTGATCAAAGTATATATGGTATATATGGCATATATTTGGTATATAGGACCAAATCAATTAGTTGTTCTCAACTGGAGGGTCAGGGATCTACATTTTAATACCATTGCTCAATTTGATGCTGCTGGACTGTAGGTTAGTATCTGATGTACCAGTGTAGCTGACCTCACCCATTTAAAAATGAAAAAATGGAACACTAGAGGGCAAGGCATTTTACTTTGTTTCATTTCATTCATCTATGGCTATAGAACAGAGGAAAGAATTCTGGGAAAGAAAAGTTTGTGTGGTGAAGGGACATGAAAGTGTGGGTAATAGGGTAGGCAGTGGATTAACCAAAACAAATGATATTTGAAGAAACCTCATGGCATCTATATGCTAAGGTAATACAATTTTTTTCCAGTGAAAGCACCTGTATTCTTAAAAACTATTTATTTACATTTCAAATACTTCTCCACATTCCTGGTCCCTCCCTCACAGAGTTCCTATCCCCTACCCAGAGTTGCCCCCCCCCCAGGTATCCCTACACACTAGCATACTAGCACATCAAATCTCTGCCAGATTAGGCACACTCTTTCCTACTGGGATAGTCATGAAGACTGGGATGCCTGTCTTTCTTCATTTCTACCATGACCAAGTTTTCATTGAGTAGTGATTTGTTCAGTTTCCTTGAGTATGTGGGCTATCTGGTATTTCTGCTGTTCTTGAAGTCCAGCATTAATCCTTAGGGATCTGATAGAATACAAGGGGTTATTTCAGTCTCCTTGTATCTGGGGAGGCTTACTTTGTGCTTGACTATAGTGTTAATTTTGGAGAAGGTTCTGGAGCACCTGAGAGAAATATACATTCTTTTGTTCTGTGGTGTAAAATTCTGCAGATGTCTATTAAACTCATTTGAATCATAACTCCTGTTACTTTCATTGTTTCTGTTTATTTTTTGTTTCAATAGCCTGTCCATTGGTGAGAGTGGGGTATTGAAGTCCCCCTCTATTATTGTGTGGGATTCAACATGTGTAAAGTTTCATTTATGAGTGTGGGGCCTTTGCATTTGGGGCACACACGTTCAAAATTGAGACGTCATCTTGGTGGGTTTTTCCTTTGATGAGTATTAAGTGTCCTTCCTCATCTCTTTTGATTACTTTTAGTAGACAGTCTATTCTATTAGATGTTAGAATGGCTGCCACAGCCTGCTTCTCAGGTCCCTTTGCTTGGAAAACATTTTTCCAACTCTTATTCTGGGGTGCTGTCTATTTTTGTTCCTGAGGTATGTTTCTTGTATGCAGCAGAATGAAGGATCTTATTTATGTACTCAGTCTGTTCGCCTGTGTCTTTTTATTGTTAAATTGAGACCATTGATTTTGAGAGATTTTAATGACCAGTGATTCTTAGTTCCTGTTATTTCTTTCTTTTTTTTTTTTTTTTGGTTTTTCGAGACAAGGTTTCTCTGTATAGCCCTGGCTGTCCTGGAACTCGCTCTGTAGACCAGGCTGGCCTCAAACTCAGAAATCCACCTGCCTCTGCCTCCCAAGTGCTAGGATTAAAGGCGTGCGCCACCACCGCCCGTCCTGTTATTTCAATCTTGGAAGTTTTAGTGTGTGGGTGTGTGTGTGTGGGGGGGTGTGGTATGTTTGTGCCCATGTGTGGGAGAAAGACAGACAGACAGAGAGAGAGAGAGAGAGAGAGAGAGAGAGAGAGAGAGAGAGAGAGAGAGAGAGAGAGAGAGATTATCTTTTTTTTTTTTTGGTTTTGCTATGAGATGATAAATTGCTTGTGTTTTCTTGGGTGTAGTTACCTTCCTTGTGTCAGAGTTTTCCTCCTAGCATCCTCTGCAGGGCTGGATTGGCAGAAAGATATTGTTTAAATTTGGTTTTCTCGTGGAATAACTTGGTCTCTCTAGCTATGGTGATTGAGAGTATTGCTTGGTATAGTTGTGTGGGCTGACAACTATGGTCTCTTAGGGTCTGCAAGATATCTGTCCAGGACCTTCTGACTTTTAGAGTCTCTGCTGGGAAGTCAGGTGTAATTCTGATAGGTCTGCCTTTATATGTTACTTGGTCCTTTTCCCTTGCAGCTTTTAATATCCTTTCTTTGTTCTGTACATTTAGAGTTTTGATTATTATGTGGCAGGAGGATTTCCTTTTCTGGTCCAATCTATTTGGTGTTTTGTAAGATTCTTGTATGGTTATAGCTATCTCTTCCTTTAAGTTAGGAATGTCCTCTTACATAATTTCATTTCCTGGCCCTTTGAATTGGGAATCTTCACCCTCTTCTATTCCTATTATTCTTAAGTTTGGTCTTTTCATAGTGTCTTGGATGTTTTCAGTTAGGAACTTTTTGCATTTGGCATTTTCTTTGACTGATGTACCATTTCTTCTATGGTATCGTCTATGCCTAAGATTCTCTCTTCTGTCTCTTGTATTCTGTTGGTGTTGCTTGCATCTGCAGTTCTTGTTCTCTTTCCTAGGTTTTCCATCACCAAGGTTGCCTTCATTTGCATTTTCTTTATTGCTTCTATTTCTATTTTTAGGTCTTAGATAATTTTATTCATTTTCTTTATCCATTTGTATTTTCCTATATTTCTTTAAGGGATTTATTTGTTTCCACTTCAAGGGCTTCTATCTGCTTGGTGTGTTTTCCTGTATTTCTTTAAAGAAATTATTTACATCCTCTCTAAAGGCCACTATCATCTTCATGCAGTGGGATTTAAGGTCACCATCTTCTCCTTCAGGTGTGCTAGGATATCTGGGACTTTCTGTAGTAGGAGAGCTGGGGACTGATGGTGCCATATTGTATTGGCTATTGTTGATTGTGTTCTTCTGCTTGTCTTTTGCTCTCTACTTGTCCCTGGTTTTGGTTGATCTGCATATTCTGGGTTTTGCCAGGCCTTCCAGGATACAGACCGAACTGTCAGACTCCGGTTCGAGCAGTCCTTCTGTGAGACAGGCAGAGCTGTGGAGTGAGGCATTGTGCACTGACCTGTGACTGCTGGTGGTGTAGGCACTGGCCAGAGGGAAGAGCAATATAAACTTCTTAAAAGGAGTATGAACAGATCTATACAAGCTTAGTAAACAACGATGTTCCTAGAAGACAAGATATTAAATGAAAAGCTTAGTACCAGACATAGGTTATATCTGTATGATTATATGGATCCCAGAGAAACCCAAGAAAATACATGCTGTTGCCATTGTTCTTGGTTGCCCACCATAAACACAGGATAAGACCCTACTGTGAAGAAAACCATATACTTCATTCTGAAGAGCATTCTCATCCTTCATCCCCACTTCTTGTCTTGATGTACAGCAGAGTTTTAAGAATCAGAAAGAATTAAACAAGGAAGCAGCCAATCTGGGGTCAAGAGAAAATAAGAAAGGAAGTAAGGCCACCAACCAGCTCAGAAGGCATTTCCATCAAAGATGAAGTCTATTCACATTTTTGTTGCCACAAATGTGACCACCTCATTCCAGGATGCCTGGCACGTACATTATCTATCATTTAGAAGCATTTAAGGAATGAGGTAGAGTAACCATTACCCTCTTTAAAACATAGATTATAATTATTAAACATTTCAGGAACTTTAGATTAAAGACAACTAACTCATTAGCTTAAGTGAATTCAAATTGAGGTAACAGTATGGAGGAACGTTCCCTTTCAAGGGCAATTTTATAACTAACTATGGGATGTTGTTTTAAGCATACCCAAAGGGGAGGCAGGGAATACGTTACTTTCAGGAGAGTTCAGATGGGGAATACATCTAATATGAGGATTGAACTGAGAAGATCCAAAGAATGGAGTGAATTTCCCAGAGCACACTGCTGGGCCATTCTATTTTCTGCTCTCAGTTTTCAGCAAAGGAAGCCTTAGATCGTGATTTTTTTTTGATCCACTTTGTTTATTCTTGGCCTCTTGCTGATTTAATACTCATGTAACTGGTGTGCAGAAGGAAAGTTGAATCAGATTAAATCTAAATTGGATGAAATATCGTTCTTTGTAAACAGAAGCTAAGGAAAATAATCTGTGTAATGCTTAACACAGTAGCCATAAAGTAATACTCAGTCTTTGTTTCTAGTTCTGAATTTAATATTCTTGTTCTTTTTGTTTTTCTTTTTTTTTTTGCTTCTTTCCCTATAGTCCTTTTCCTTAACTGTTAAGTTTCTTTCATAATATTCAAACTACTAAATCTTCTACATTAATATTTGTTTAGTTATTTAGTTTCTCTCTCTTTGTGTGTGTGTGTGTGTGTGTGTGTGTGTGTGTGTGTGTGTGTGTGTGTGAAAACCTTTACCTGATAAGGTATATTACAAGCTATAAGCTAAAACTCCAAATACTCAGTAATTGAATTTTATGCTTGTCTATTTTAAAATATTTTTATTACTTTCCTAATGTATTGGATATCTCAAATAAAAACAACCTATGGGGAAATAGATGTTTTTATAGAATGTTAGACTAGAGAATCCCTGTCTAGGAAGTTATTCATTGATCTGTATCCTGTATGTGTGAGCTGAAATATTCTGTTTTGAAACAGACATTTGTCAGTGGAGATATGGAATTAAATATTAATTAAAATGAATGGGAAGCACTTCCCAAGCATCTAATTTGTTCATGCAGCAGAATGTCAAATCACAAATGTAAGCTTGGTAATTCTATCAATGTGGGCAAATGCTTATTGCCCATGTTATAAATGAGAAAGATGAAACTCATATGTTATAAATAATATTTCTGAGGGATTCATGTCTATATTTGACTCCAAAGGTCTTGGTATTTATGTAGCTCCAAAGTATGCATCTGGACAGATACCATTAAGAAAATAAGAAATTGGAGTAGGGGGGGATAAGAAATATGTTGGTTTATGTCTGAGTAAAAATCTTAATGAAAGGAGAGTACATAAATAACATTTAAGTAAGAAGGAGGCAGTTTAAAACAGAAAAAAAACAAAATACTGGTGTTTGTTATGCAAACACAAAGTGCCCAAAACAGAAGAAAATAAAATATTTATTATCTGAAGTGTTCCATTCTGCTTTGTAGAGTACATTTCTCAGAATGAATCTGAGAGTTATTATAATTCTCCCCGTCTTTACTTCTGCCTCTATTTGCAGAAATATGATTGTCTAGGTTACCAAATCCAGGAGCCTGAGCTAACTTCACCTATGTAACTCTTTCCAGAATTCTCCTCAAATTCATTTGTTTTGCTTCCCTTTCTGAAGGGGTTCTTACAGTTCACTTTCTCCTGTTGTACTCCTGGTTATTCTCCTTCCAACATCATTTCATCTCAAGCCTATCAAAGTCTTTGTGATCAGTACTTCAAAGTAATACACTGCTTGACAATGCCAAACAGAGGTCCCCAAGAAATAAAGCTTACCAGAGCGTTCCAAATACATCAGGCAGCTTGTCTCTTTGGATCCAAGAGTAACATTTTCTAATACAATAAAAGGGTACAGGAAACTGTGCACTTTTGCACCCACCCACTTAGCATTGGACCCAGAGTCACTTCTTAGCCTTTGTAGATGTATTGTAGATGGCAGGGCTCCTTTATCTCATGTGGTCTCCGGTTTACTGACGCTGATAGGATGTGAAGTGACTCGCTTAAATGTGTCTCTATTTAAATAACACGAATCTTTCTAATCTTTCTGATATTTATAAAATGGTTTATTTTTTTCCATAAAAATGTATTCACAGGTATTTTTTCAAAACTAGAATTTAATTAACTTACTTGCAAATGTGCAAAAGTATTTATCTTCTTTGGTGTCAGTAATAGATGTCTGGAATATGATTATCTTAAAGTGAGCAGATAGGAAGTAGGGGGATCTGTAGTCTACTTTCCTTGTGTTCTCATCACTTTAAAAACTGCTCGAAAAACCAAAGTTGCTCACTAGGGTATAAATTTCTTTGTTTCTCCTATGGAAAAATTGACAGATACCCTAATTTGTATATATTTTTTAATTATTATTTACACAAAACTCTGCTTCCTTAATATGCAGAGTTCCAAAAAGTGAACTTCTTACCTTAAGGGAAGGCATAGGACTCACTTCCCATCATGCCTTCTGTTAGAATTGGATAATGGCAGTTTTTAAAGTAGAGCTGTACTTGGCTAGTTGAGGCACACATTTGAAACTGGTTCTCTTAGATTGTGCTGATTGGCTCATCCTCTGTATATAATGTGGAAATTTCATTCCTTGGATTGATAAATTGTTTTGAATTTCCAATCAGAAGATTTCTGGGGATGTAAAATAAAGGGATTATAACACTGCAAACTTTCAGGGAATGAGTGGGCAGTTTAAGGAAAATCCTATGATTTTGGGGGTTCTCCAGCATGTCCAAACACAAGTGGGTGAACACTCTGATAAATTCATGAAATTTCTACAAATTTTGAAATCCATTAGTAGTTTCAGAAAGGTTTCTATCAGTTTGAAGCCAAAAATGAAACAATGTTTTAACACCGCCCCCCACCCCAATCTCTCTTTTACAGTAAGTCTGCAACTAGGCAGCTACATCATGAAATCTCAACAGCATGGCTTTTTTTTGGGGGGGGGGGATATATTCTTTATTTATATTTCAAATGTTATTCCCTTTCCCAGTTTTACCCCTCCAAGATAGCCTCTATCCCATTCTGCCTCCCCCTACTTCTATGAGGGTGTTCCTCCACCCAGCCCCCTCCCACCTCCCTGCCCTGGCATCTATCAAGCCTTCATAGGACCAAGGACCTCTCCTCCCATTGATGCCTGACAAGGCTATCCTCTGCTACATATGCAGCTGGAGCCATGTGTACCCCTTGGTTGATGGCTTAGTCCCTGGGAGCTCTGGGGGGTCTGGTTGGTTGATATTGTTGTTCTTCCTATGAGGTTGGAAACCTCTTCAGCTCCTGTAGTCCTTTCTTTAACTCCTCCATCGTGGACCCCACACTCAGTCTAATGGTTGGCTGTGAGCATCTGCCTCTGTATTTGTAAAGACAAAACAATTCCAATAATAGTTACAATCCTACAATAGATGGAGGAAATATCATGGTGCCCACTGCTAGATGATTATCTAATACTTGTTAAATCAACATTAAAAAAGAATGGATGATTACCATCTCCTACTTCCTTCCTCCAGCTCCTCTGACATCCAACACATCTCCCATGTGACTGAACAGCGAACTTATGCAATGATAGAAAGATTTTTATAAATCATCTTAAAGGTTAATCCAAAAATGTATGAGGAACACAAACAACATTTGCAAAAACAAGCACGGCAAGCCTTGATTAAGACACAATTAAAGACAGATTCTATTTAAGAAAGTATATACACAAACACCTAAAGATGTTCAAGATTACCAATCTAAAAAAGAAATGCAAAAATAATACACACTGAGATCACATTTTACAACTGCTATGATAACTATTACAGAAAAATATGAAATAAAAATAAGAAATAAATCATGTTGGAGAAGACGTGGAAGAGAAAGGGAACTTCTGGAAACCACTGGAAGGTTTTCAGCTGGTGTAGTCCTTTTGAAGAAAAATATAGAATTTCCCCAAAAAACAAAATTCCAACAACCTTATGATTGAGCCACCATACTTGTTTTACATATAAAAGTGTACATTATAATGACTACATACATACACTTGCATTTGAAACATTCATTAGCACATATAAAAATATTATTCAGGGGGCTGGGGAGATGGCTTAGCATTTAAGAGCACTGACTACTCTTCCAGAGGTCCTGAGTTCAATTCCCAGCAACCACATGGTGGTTCACAACCATTTGTAATGGAATTCAATGTCCTATTTTGGTGTCTCTGAAGGCAGCAACAGTGTACTAGCATATACAAAATAAATAAATATTAAAAAATATTATTCATTCTTAACAAATAAAAAATGAGCAATTTGCAGCAACACTATAGAGGATAGGATGTTTAATGGAATGAAAGAGACAAGGAAACATATTAAAGATCTTCCATGTGAAACAAATAAATCAGATTAAATATGGTTACATGGGTTGAGAAGATGTATGATTTTGGATAGAGCTTACAGATCATCAGTTAAAGGATGCACACGTACTTTGGATATAATTTAAAGTGTGGTGGTAATCATCAACAATATTATATTATATGCCATAATATACTAATTTCTTATGGTTCTCACTCTAAAATAAAATGATAATTACACAAGGTAATAAATATACTTATCAATTATAATAATAATTTCTCTTTTCTTAGATATTTGCTATATTTACATTTCAAATGTTATCCCCTTTCCTCATTTACCCTTTGAAAACCCCCTATCACAGCCCACTTCACCCTGCTCACCAACCCACACACTTCCACTTCCCTGTCATGGCATTCCACTACACTGGGGCATGAGCCTTCACAGGACCAAAGGCCTCTCCTCTCAATGACATCTGAAAAGGCCAACCTATGCTAAATATGTAGCAGGAGCCATGGGTCCCTTCATGTGTACTCGTTGGTTGCTAGTTTAGTCCATGGGACCTGTGGGGGTACTGGTTAGTTCATATTGTTGTTCCTCCTATGGGGATGCATACCCCTTCAGCTCCTTGGGCCCTTTCTCTAGGTCCTACATTGGGGACCCTGAGCTCAGTCTAATGGTTGGCTGTAGGCATCATCAACTGTATTTGTCAAGCACTGGCAGAACCTCTCAGGTGACAGCCATATCAGGGTGCTGCCAGCTAGCACTTGTTGGCATCCACAATAGTACCTGAGTTTGGTAAATGTATATGGGATGGATGCCCAGGTGGAGCAGTCTCTAAATGGCCTTTCTTTCAGTCTCTGCTCCACAATTTGTCTCTGAATCTCCTCCCATGGATATTGTGATCCCTCTTCTAAGAAGGACAGAAGCATCCACATTTTGATCTTCCTTCTTCTTGGACTTTGTGCGGTCTGTGAATTTTATCTTGGGTATTCAAAATTTTGGGGCTAATATCCACTTATCAATGAGTGCATACCATCTGAAGACTTTTGTGAATGGGTTACAAAGAAAAAGAATCTCAGGCCAATTTCTGTTATGAATATAGATGCAAAAATACTCAATAATATTCTTGCCAACTGAATCCAAGAACACATTAAAACGATCATTCACCACGATCAAGTAGGCTTCATCCCAGGGATGCAGGGATGGTTCAACATAAGGAAGTCCATCAATGTAATCCACTACATAAACAATCTCAAAGAAAAAACAAACACATGATCATTTTATTAGATGCTGAGAAAACATTTGACAAAATTCAGCATCCTTTCATGTTAAAGGTCTTAGAATAATCAGGAATTAGAGGCCCATATCTAAACATAGTAAAAGCAATTTACAGCAAACCAGTAGCCAATATCAATCTAAATGGAGAGAAACTTGAAGCAATCCCACTAAAATCAGAGACTAGACAAGGCTGCCCTCTCTCTCCATATCTTTTCAATATAGCACTTGAAGTTCTAGCTAGAGCAATTAGACAACAAAAGGACATCAAAGGGATAACAAATTGGAAAGGAAGAAGTCAAACTATCACTATTTGCAGATGATATGATAGTATACTTAAGCGACCCAAAGAACTCCACCAGAGAAATCCTATAGCTCATAAACGACTTCAGCAAAGTGGCCAGATATAAAATTAACTCAAGCAAGTCAGTAGCCTTCCTATACTCAAAGGATAACCAGGCTGAGAAAGAAGCAAGAGAAATGATACCCTTCACGATAGCCACAAACCATATAAAGTATCTTGGTGTGACTCTAACCAAACAAGTGAAAGATCTGTATGACAAGAACTTCAAGTCTCTGAAGAAAGAAATTGAAGAAGACCTCAGAAGATGGAAAAATCTGCCATGCTCATGGATTGGCAGGATTAATATAGTAAAAATGAGCATCTTACCAAAAGTAATACACAGATTCAATGCAATCCCCATCAAAATCCCAACTCAATTCTTCATAGAGTTAGAAAGAGCAATTCAAATATTCATCTGGAATAACAGATAACCCAGGATAGCTAAAACTATTCTCAAGAGTAAAAGAAGCTCTGGGGGAATCAGTATCCCGGACCTCAAGCTGTACTACAGAGCAATTGTGTTAAAAACCGCATGGTATTGGTACAGTGACAGGCATGTAGATCAATGGAACAGAATTGAAGACCCAGAAATGAATCCACACTCCTATGGTCACTTGATCTTTGACAAAGGAGCTAAAACCATCCAGTGGAAAAAAGATAGCCTTTTCAACAAATGGTGCTGGCTCAGCTGGAGGTCAACATGCAGAAGAATGCAAATTGACCCATCCTTATCTCCTTGCACTAAGCTCAATTCTAAGTGGATCAAAGATCTCCACATAAAACCAGACACACTGAAACTAATAGAAGGGAAACTAGGGAAGAACCTTGAACATATGGGCACAGGGGAGAATTTCCTGAACAGAACTCCAATAGCTTATGCTCTAAGATCAAGAATAGACAAATGGGACCTCATTAAATTACAAAGTTTTTGCAAGGCAAAAGACACTGTCAAAAAGACAAAGCGGCAACCAACTAACTGGGAAATGATCTTTACCAACCTTACATTTGACAGAGGACTAATATCCAATATATACAAAGAACTCAAGAAGTTAGACTCCAGAGAGCCAAATAACCCTATTAAAAATGGGGTACAGAGCTACACAAAGAGTTCTCACCTGAAGAATATCTAATGGCTGAGAAGCACCTAAAGAAATGTTCAACATCCTTAGTCATTAGGGAAATGCAAATCAAAACAACCCTGAGATTCCATCTCACACCAGTCAGAATGGCTAAGATCAAAAACACAGGAGACAGCAGTTGTTGGCGAGGATGTGGAGAAAGAGGAACACTCTTCCACTGCTGGTGGGATTGCAAGCTGGTACAACCACTCTGGAAAGCAGTCTGGCGGTTCCTCAGAAAACTGGGCATGACACTCCCAGAGGATCCGGCTATACCACTCCTGGGCATATACCCAGAGGCTTTACCTGCATGCAATAAGGACACATGCTCCACTATGTTCATAGCAGCCTTATTTATAATAGCCATGAGCTGGAAAGAACCCAGATGTCCCTCAACAGAGGAATGGATTCAGAAGATGTGGTATATTTACACAATGGAATACTACTCTGCAATTAAAAACTATGAATTCACGAAATTCCTAGGCAAATGGTCAGACCTGGAAAATATCATCCTTAGTGAGGTAACCCAAGCACAAAAGAACACACATTGTATGCAGTCACTGATAAGGCGATATTAACCCAGAATCTCGGACTACCCAAAACACAATTCACATATCAATAGATTTCTAAGAAGATGAATGGAGAGACCACTGGTCCTGGAAAGACTGGATGTAGAGGAATACCAGGAGTGAGAAGCAAGAGGGGGTTGAATGGGGAAAAGAGGGAGGGAAGGGGGCTTATGGGACTTTCGGGGAGGGAGGAAACAGGAAAAGGGAAATCATTTGGAATGTAAATAAAAGACCTTAGAAAACAAAACAAAAAAAAATAAATAAATATAATAAAACCTAGTAGGTACTGTTATGTGAGAAAACTTTGTTTTCCCTGGAATAGGAACACAGGACAGTCCAAAGTGCCCATACTACCAAAGTCCTACTTGGTGAACCAATAAGTATTATTGTGGTTACTTATAGGAATAGTGGCCAGGGGTTACTTACAGGAGCAGAAATGAAAGACAGCTGCACCACCGAAGCCCACACAGCATGGGTGACAGCTCAGAAAGTTGGGAACCTGGAGAATCTGCACAGCCTGTAGACGGCTCAACACGTTGGAGAATGTCTGTTCCAGGTTCCTCAGATGCTTTAAACTTCTTCCAGACAGCTCGTGTGAGGTTGGCTCTTTTGAGAGTCTTCTTGGAAGCTCAGCTTCCCTTCATCTGAGAGGGACTTTCAGCTTTTATTGCTCTCTGTCAGGGAAGGAACCTAGGGTATCTGATTATTTCAGGGACCATTTTGGGATCTTTTGAGTTGCCTTCTTGCCTGAGGAGCTTCCCTTCAGAGTGAATGAAGGGTGATACGGTTCAAAGTTTCAATATTGGAGGAAACTTGCCAAACTGGTACCAATTCACCAAGAATCAATACATTGCCCTATGAGAATTAACAAAATCTCTCCATTGTCAATAGGATCCTTTGACAAAGATACATCACTACTTTGGTTACAATCCTAGCAATAACAAAAGCCTTGAACTTCTCCCTAGAAAACAGTAAGAAGAATTAAATTGTAGCTGGAGTTCCAGAGGTGTGTGTTTTCTGTGGGTCCTGGGATCTGAACTCAAGCCACCATGATTAAACAGCAAGCACTTTAACCACTGATCCATCTCTGGCACCTTGAGCATGTCTTGGACATATGGAGATACTTTTATAAAAATGTGAGTAAAGAGTTGAGACACATATTGTTTGTTTGTTTTCCAATGACAATATTAACCAATTGTGCAAGTCTATTTATACCAATGTTTTACTGTAAGGAAAAAATGTACTTTTTTTTCTTTAAAAAAGTTTGAATTTCTTCTGATTGTCATTTCTCCAGGTGTCATTTTGTTTGTCCACTCTCCTTTCTCTTCTTTCTAATTACATCTTGGAACAATTTGTTCCCATGAAAAGAAAAAAAAAGATTTCTAACTACCACATGGGTCCTATATCAATGAATAACCTACCATTATGTTTAGAGGATAAATTTATTGTGATAGGCTTGTAAAAGCAAAGCTGTTTTTCGTTTGCATAAGACTTGAGGAAATTACTGTATCTGGAATGTACCCTGTCAGGTAGCCTGAGATGAGCCACTTCCTTGTACAGTTGAGCTACTCTTAAAAATATTGCTGAATGTTGCAAAATATTTCAGTGCCTCAGTAGTCCTACAAAGTGATGAGTCACAAGATTAAACAGGCTAACTGTTAAGTTCTGCTTTTGTACAAAATGCCTGCTTGCTTGAATGGCCAAGGCACCTGCTGGACTTGTTACAAAATCAAGCCTTGCCTTCACCCAGACAGGGTATGAGTTATTTTTGGCTTCCCAAAATTGTAACTTTGTAGGTTTTGCTTATATAGACCTTTAGCTAGCGATAGCCTTGGCCTTATCTAGAGAATTCTCTCTGGGTTGGTCCTGGTCAGTCTTCTTTTAATAAAAAAGCCTCTTATTTTCTGAAAGCAAAAAAAAAAAAGGTTGGTTAGATGGCTCAGTGGTTAAGGGCACTGGTTGTTCTTCTTTTTTTTTTTTATTTTATTTTTTTAATTTACATTCCAAATCACTTCCCCTTTCCCGTTTCCTCCCTCCCCGAAAGTCCCATAAGCCCCCTTCCCTCCCTCTTTTCTCCATTCAACCCCCTCTCGTTACTCTGTCCTGGCGTTCCCCTACATCCAGTCTTTCCAGGACCAGGGGTCTCTCCTTCCATCTTTTTAGAAATCTATTGATATGCGGATTGTGTCTGGGGTATTCCGAGATTCTGGGTCAATATCCCCTTATCAGTGACTGCATACCATGTGTGTTCTTTTGTGATTGGGTTACCTCACTAAGGATGATATTTTCAAAGTTCTGACCATTTGCCTAGGAATTTCGTGAATTCATTGTTTTTAATTGAAGAGTAGTATTCCATTGTGTAGATATACCACATCTTCTGAATCCATTCCTCCGTTGAGGGACATCTGGGTTCTTTCCAGCTTCTGGCTATTATAAATAAGGCTGCTATGAACATAGTGGAGCATGTGTCCTTATTGCATGCAGGTAAAGTCTCTGGGTATATGCCCAGGAGTGGTATAGCCGGATCCTCCGGGAGTGTCATGCCCAGTTTTCTGAGGAACCGCCAGACTGCTTTCCAGAGTGGTAGTACCAGCCTGCAATTCCACCAGCAGTGGAGGAGTGTTCCTCTTTCTCCACATCCTCGCCAACAACTGCTGTCTCCTGTGTTTTTGATCTTCTAAAGGTCCCGAGTTCAAATCCCAGCAATCACATGGTAACTCACATCCATCCATAAGGAGATCTGGTGAGACACCTACAGTGTACTTACATTTAATAAATAAATAAATCTTAAAAAAAAATATTTCTCCGCATCTTATTTCTTCCTTCGTCTCCCACTAATAGAAAATAAAAATTCAAAATATTTTCTTCTTAATAAGAAATATAGCTTTCCTCTTTGATACTAATGGACATGACAGATGCAGATAATACTTAAAGACAGCCCAAGTGACTGTGTGCCTTTACAACTGATTTAATTCGGCTTTCATGATCTTTTTCTTATCACCAAATCAGCCCAGCTTTCACAATATATAACAGAAAAATGTCATAAAGATACTTAACTTGTAACCGCCCTTTGCTGCCTTCTCATTCTGCATTCTTTAATGTAGCTCACAGTTTAGGATCAGTTGACTCCCAAGCGGTGGACATAACTGTCATTTCTAGTCTCAGAGAGATGCACACACATGTACCCAAGGTTAGCTTCAGACTTACTGTATAACTGAGCATTGTCTTGCCCCTTCCTCTGCAGATCTGGATTTGAATGACTGCACAAACATGCCTGGTTCATGTGTACTGAGGATCAATGCAGGGCCTCTGTGCATGCTAGAAAAGCTCGTGAGCACTAGAGTATATAACCAGCCCCTTTGTACAGAATTTTCAAATGCATTTTTTAAAAAGTGTTTACTTGGGGTGGGGGTGGAGAGTGGGGCTCAACAGTTAAGATCACTTTTGGCTCTTGTACAGGACCCAGGTTTGGTTCCCAGAGCCTGGGCTCCGGATGTCAGCTACCCACAATTCCATTTCCAAGGGATTCAGAACCCTCTTCCGACTTCTGTGGGTAGTAGTCATCCAAATGGTACACATAGATATATTCAGCCAAAACACTTCTATACAGAAAATAAACCTAGAGATTGTTTGAATTGTTTGAGAACTTTGATCTGTGTATAGGTTGAAAAACATTGCTTTGTTCTGGCTTTGTCTATATTTTTCCCATGTTTATTGACTATTTGCAAATTACTTGAAATTAATTGTGTGTTTTTATTCATTTTCTCAGGGGAGATGAAGGCCTTAGCATCTCATTGACTTCTATGGGCTCTCTATCCTATGTGACAATAGACATTTTTCAGTCACAACTGCTATGAATGTTGTTATGGTTGACTCTTCAGTTGTGTGCCTTTTGGGTTTTTCTGTTTTTGTTTTTTATATTTCATGACAGGGTCTCCCTCTATAGCTCTTGCTGCCCTGAAACTCACTCTGAATAACAGGTTAGCCTCGAACTCTGACTTGCCTACCACTGCTGGGAGTGCTTAGTGCTTGTCCTTCCTATACACATCGATTTTAAATTACTAAACAGCACCAAATGTACCACTCTCTCTTCCTTGTAACCTCTGATGTATTTTTCTGTTTCAGAAGCTCTTGGGCCTTTCTCTTTGTAATTTCCTCATCCATTTTAGTTTTAGACTTGCCTCAAATCTCAGCTATGCATGCTGTTTTGTGTAGACACACATTTATACTGGTGTTTCCTTGATAACTGGCTGGTTTCTAAATATTTTATGATGATATGCCCTCTTTTTTTAATGATAATTCATTTTTATTTTATAAGCATTGATTTGTGTTTTGCCTGCATGTATGTCTGTGTGAGGGTGTCACATCCCCTGTAACTAAACAGACTGCTTTAAGCTGCCATGTGGGTGCTGAGGATTGAACCCATGTCCTCTGGAATAGCAGTCAGTGTTCTTAACTGCTGAGCCATCTCTCTAGCCACCGCACCGTCATTTATAGCCTTACTTCTTTTTGTTATTAAGTGATTATATATTAGATGGTCTGTTTGTTGATATGTTGTACTTTTCTTGATTAGACTTTAGTTTGTATTCTTTATTAATTGCCAGTTTGACATTGAAAAAACATCCTCCAATATGTATATGTTACCCTCTCCAAACTCATTTTTCTACTCACACATCATAAATGGGTAAGCTCTCCCATCTGCTAGCTAGTTTTAAACCATCTCTCCAGCTCATGTGATGCTCTTTGGGAAAGTATACACATTAAGCATTTGAAAATAGACATTCCGATATTGGATGATAACAGGGTGCAGAAGACCCTCTGGAAGATTTCTAAGATCTTCTGTCCCCAAGGAATCGATTAGAGACTTCTACTTGCAGAAAAAGCAAGGACTGCTGATTAGGAAAAATTATACTTCAAGGGAGGAGTTGAGCTGGAGGAAAGAGATGAGATGGGAAACCACTCTGTCATTAAGGACCTGGGCTCTTCCATCTCGAGGCCACCTATCATGGTTTATCTAAATTGGGCTCTTCGTGCAACTTGGATCCTCACACTTACTGGCAAGTACTTTGCCAACTAAGCCATTCCCCCAACTCTGTTGTCTTTTCTACATCCTCAAGCTGCTATAGACAAAAGGGAATTGGGGTATTGTCTCTCCCCAAATCTGGGCAAAACTATGAACATACTGTTTTATTTTCCATTGTCAGTCTCGTTCTGTGGTAGGGGTCAGCAGTGGACCTTCCTGACTTCCCATTTTCAGTAATGCAGAGTAGCTTCAATGACAAGTGTCCCTGTGTACATCAATTCATTTGTTCATCGCTAACACTCCACAGCTCAGCAGGAAACCTTCCAATTGAGCTCCACATGTATTCTCCGTCTACAACCCAAGGTAAAGCAGCAGATGCTGTCTGGAACATTCCAACTCCATTGCAGAAGCCCAGAACAGAATCACAATCCCTGATGTGCACAGTGTATCTAAGGCTTAAGCTGGTGAGCCATTCCCTCAACACTTGCTTTTCTGTTCACCTCACAAACTGGGTTTAATTACCTTGTCATAAAAGAAACAGGAGATACCAGATCTTAGGAAATGTTTAAATAGCTTTAAACTTTATTAAGTAAAAATTGCAGAAAGAGAACTATAAGATAATGAAGAGAAAAGTTAAATACAAGCTATCGCATGCAAAATAGGTTATTGTATAACTGGCCGTATCAACCCTAAATACCAAATGCCTGACTTCCACAGTGGGAATGTTAATCTAATGAGGAAAAGAAAATATCAATTTCCATCTTAATACATAACAAAATTTTTAAAGAAAAATTTAAATTGAATAGAAATTTTCGAAAACAGAAACAAAAAACAAACCAAATAACAAAACAAAACATCAATTCAATCCATCACTAGATGGGACCTGAGATGAAAATGGACCTTTGCCATTATCATTACTTCAAATCAACTTCTGAACCTAAGACAGGTGTGGGAAAGAATGGGTCTTTAAATGACCAGAATGCTTTTCTTAATAGTCCTGGTGTCCATTCCATAGTTTGGCTGCAGTTTCACATCCTGTACAAGTCCTGGAGAGTATGGTAGTTCAGAATAGCACTAGTCTGTGCAATGCATTATCATGGCTTATACAATATTCAAGCTTTTCGAAAAAAAAAACCCAAAACATTAAAAAACGTAAAATAAAAACAAACACCACCACCACCCCAGCTTCAATTTCATAGCATACATCTCCAGCATTAGAGATGCTAGTGCACAGCTTCTGGCCCTTCCTGCTGATGTCCCTCCTGTTCTTCAGCAAGGGATGTCATTGTGATGGGTATTCCTTTCTGGAAATCAGCAGTTCTAACAAGGACTAGAATATTGGAAAATGACAAAGGCCAAAGTTTGCAAGTGGGTTAAGGAAAACAATCAATGGGGTGGAATTAGGAAGACATCAAAACAAAAACAAAACCACAAACAAAAAACAAACAAACAAAACAACAGAAACAACAAAAAACAAAACCACAAACAAAAAACAAATCAAAAACCACAAACAAACAAAAGAACAAAAAGCAAAAACAAAACAACAACCAAAAAAAACCCAAAAAATAGGCAATATAAAAAAACACAAACAAAATCCAACAATAAAAAGCAAAGGCAAAAACACGAACAAAAAACAAAAAATAAAAAACAAACCAAAAACACAAAAAACAAAAAACAACAAAAGCAAAACCAAAAACACAAACAAAAACCCCAAAAACCAACAAACAGAAAAACCCAAAACCAGAAACTAAAAAACAAACCACAAAAAGAAAACCAAAAGAAACCTCAAAAAAGTCAAGAACACACAAAAAAACAAAAAGAAAAAAAAAAAAAAACCACAAAACACAGAAAAGAAAATACAAAAAATCACCAAAAACAAAACATAAGCAAAAGCACAAACATAAAAAAAAAAACAAAAACAAAAGGACAAACAAAAAAACAAAGCCAAATAAATGAAAACACCAATTTTTGACTAAATCCAGCATTATAACAGTATTTCTTGAACACGTAGTCTCCTGTGAGTTGGACAGCAGCAGTTGCTAAGCTTGTGGGAGTTGCATGCATCCTAGAGATGGCATTAGGGCAGCAGTCCCACATCCCATGGTAGGACTATATTGAAGAGAGTGCGCTTCATCCAGTCAGACAGCTCAGTACCTGTTTTAAATCTCTTCAACTCATCCTACTTGAGGTGTATTAGAAACATGGATCGAAAAGTACAGGGCTGGGGACCAAAGCAACCAGGTGGATGTTGTTACAGTAAGTGACTGTGCAGGATTTCCCATACCATCCTCTTCCTGAAGAAGGGCATATGCTGCTGGGAAAAGGTCACAGGTTGGTCTCTAGCGATGTAATCTGCATATTTACAGGTAAACATCCCACAGTCACTGTCATTCAGTTGCTGAGGAATCTCCTCTGCTGCCACACTGTATCGCTTCCACTCCAAAGGGTCCAGCTCGGTGTTCCTTCTTGTCTTGCTCTCATTTTGTAAATATTGGAAGATGGCCTCACAGATAGTCTTCCCTGTCTGGCCCAATGAGTCGAGGTAGACAATACTTTGTTTTCTTAAATCGATGACCACCAAGCTCCAGTGTACCGTCTGGTGAATAGGCACTAAGATCAGTTCTTTTGCAAAGAGATTGATTCCTCGAGTCCATCTTTTCACAGAGCTGTAACCGCTCTGCTTTAGCTTGGGGTAAAAGAACGTGCTGAATACATGAAGAGCTGGGTAGCCTTGGTTGTCATTTCTCTCCACCAGAAGGTTCATGTAGAAGTTGATAACCTCATCATTGAGCCACCGACCGTTCTCCAGGGTCTGGATATCTCCTCGGGTGACTTGGAGCTTGAATCTGGTACTTAGGATTTCCTCTAGGGGTCCTGGACCCAATGCATTCTTAATGTCCTTCTCCATGTCTTCTGAAATAGCAAAGATTTGATCCACTTCTTTGCCCTTTGCTTGTTCTCTGAGAGACTTTTTTTCTGCCACAAGTACTGGCATCTTGTTGGGGAGTAAACTATCCCCGTTGCCAGTATCCAGGATGATCTGAGCTGGCGTTCCCGGTAAGTCTGGTCTGTGTGGCTCGGATCTCCCATGATCTTCACATTGAAGGTGTGGAAGTAACCTTCCGTGCCCTTTCTTCTGGGGACTTTTTTCGTTTTCCTCCAGGATGGAATAGGGCCGCTTGCGATCCTTGCAACCATTACCAGGTTTCCTCTCAGTTTCAGCCTGCTCTAGAGGACCTTTGGTGTTCTGTGGGGGTTTTACCTGTCTTTCATTCTCTTCTGGGGTTTCCCCTACCTGACCCCTGACTGGCTGTTCTTTCAGATGCTGTAGGCATTGTTGTTCCTGAGGGGTCTTCTTCTGAGCATGGCCGAGCTCTTTAAAGCCCATCTCTGTCCCATCCTGGCACTTCCTTTTTGGACCTTGTCCCAAAGCTTCAGGCTCTCTCTCTGTGCTACTTTCATGGTGGTATTTACGTTTTTGTAGTTTTCTGGAAGCTTCGGGCTTCATCTCCATCCCAGGCGGTTTAGGTTGCCACATGGGGAACTGTTTGGATTGTTGTTTCGAGGGTGTTGGCTCCAGGATAGAACTGCCTTTCTAATTTCTAAGCTAAAGCAACTGCAGGCCTGGCTCCAGGTGGGTACAGGGTTGTTGTCCCTGGAGCCTGAAGAATCACTTCTTTCAAAAAATGGTTGGTCCAAGTGGGAAACCTATCACCTGCAGAATAGCTCTTCTTTGTATACAGAGTTGACTTGACACGTCAGGGGTCCACTCTGGGAAACTCGATGAGATCTAAGAATACTTCCTCAGAAGTATGCCTCTATGGCTCTGTAACCAGCTAAATACACAAAACTTCAAAATAGGACTAATCCTCCTATTTAATCCCTAGTAAGACACCAGGCCTAAACCTAGCAGCTAACACTTCGGAGGCAACCTCACGAATGATGTCTAACTCAGGGGGTTGCCCCTAGACACAGCCTTCAAGGTTCCATAGCTGGTTGTGATGTCACCTGAAGGAAGCCAAATCAATGTTCTGGAGGGTGGACACCCTCCCCAAACACAATGTGGGTCCAGGATTTCAGAACTCCTTTGTCAGAGTGGGAAGTTTGAATGAATTGATACAAATCTAGGTCCCTTCTTCAGAGCACAGGGTTACCTAAATCATCTCAGCATAGCTCAGCTGTTCCTGACTACTGCATTTGTCTTCTAGGAAACTGTCCCATCATGGCTAATTATAGAACTATGAGTACCCTTCAAAATATAAGTGACCTTCAAAATATGTACTCACACACAATATGCTTGCTAATCACAAAGAATAAATAGAATTTTACAGTTATAAAACCTAGTCTCAGCACCTCATGGTACCTTCTCCAAAATCGACCATATAATTGGTCACAAAACAGACCTCAACAGATATAAGAAGATCAAACTAATCCCATGCCTCCTATCAGATCACTATGGAATAAGGGTGGTCTTCAATAACAACAAAAACAACAGAAAGCCCACATACACGTGGAAGCTGAACAATGCTCTACTCAATGATAACTTGGTCAAGGAGGAAATAAAGAAAGACTTTTTAATATTTAATGAAAATGAAGGCACAACATACCCTAATTCATGGCACACAATGAAAGCGATGCTAAGAGGAATATTCATAGCCCTGAGTGCCTCCAAAAAGAAATGGGAGAGAGCATACACTAGCAGCTTAATGGCACACCTGAAAGCCCTGGAACAAAAAGAAGCAAATACATCCAAGAGGAGTAGAAGGCAGGAAATCATCAAACTCAGGGATGAAATCAATCAAGTAGAAACAAATAAAATCATACAAAGAATCAACAAAACTAGGAGTTGGTTCTTTGAGAAAATCAACAAGATAGATCAGCCCTTTGCCAGACTACCCAGAGAGCACAGAGTCAGTATCCAAATTAACAAAATCAGAAATGAAAAGGGAGAGATAACAACAGAAACTGAGGAAATTCAAAAAATCATCAGATGTTACTACAAAAGCTTTTATTCAACACAACTAGAAAATCTGGAGAAAATGGACAATTTCCTAGACAGATACTCAATACCAAAATTAAATCAGGATCAAATAGACCATATAAACCAAACTATAACCCCTGAAGAAATAGAAGTCGTCATTGGAAGTCTTCCAACCAAAAAAGCACAGGTCCAGTCGGTTTTAGTGCAGAATTCTATCCAACCTTCAAAGAAGACCTAACACCAATACTCTTCAAACTCTTCCACAAAGTAGAAACAGAAGGAACTACCCAACTCGTTCTATGAAGCCACAATTACACTAATACCAAAATCACACAAAGATCCGACAAAGAAAAAGAATCTCAGGCCAATTTCTCTTATGAGTATAGATGCAAAAATACTCAATAACATTCTTGCCAACCGAATCCAAGAACACATCAAAATGATCATTCACCACGATCAAGTAGGCTTCATCCCAGGGATGCAGGGATGGTTCAATATAAGGAAGTCCATCAATGTAATCCACTACATAAACAATCTCAAAGAAAAAAACAACACATGGTCATTTCATTAGATTCTGAGAAAGCATTTCACAAAATTCAGCATCCTTTCATGTTAAAGGTCTTAGAAAGATCAGGAATTCGAGGTCCATATCTAAACAAAGCAATTTACAGCAAACCGGTAGCCAGCATCAATCTAAATGGAGAGGAACTTGAAGCAATCCCACTAAAATCAGGGACTAGACAAGGCTGCCCTCTCTCTCCATATCTTTTCAATATAGTACTTGAAGTTCTAGCTAGAGCAATTAGACAACAAAAGGAGGTCAAACGGATACAAATTGGAAAGAATTCATTGATTTTAATAGCTGAGTAGTACGCCATTGTGTAAATGTAACACATTTTCTGTTTCCAGTCCTCTGTTGAGGGCATTTGGGTTCTTTCAAAATTCTGGATATTATAAATAAGACTGCTATGAACATAGTGGAGCATGTGTCCTTATTAGAGCATCTTCTGGGTATATGCCAAGGAGTGGTATATCTGCATCCTCAAATAGTTCTATGTCCAATTTTCTGAGGAACCAAAACATTATTTCTAGAGTGGTTTAACCAGCTTGCAATCCCACCAGTAATGGAGGAGTGTACCTCTTTCTGCACACCCTTGCCAGCATCTACTACCCTGAGGTTTTGATCTTAGCCATTCTGACTGGTGTGAGGTGGAATCTCAGGATTGTTTTGATTTGCATTTCCCTGATGATTATGTTGAACATTTCTTAGCTCCTCAGACATTTGTTATTCCTCAGTTGAGAATTTTTTGTTTAGCTCTGTACCCCATTTTTTAAGAGGGTTATTTGTTTTTCTGGAGTCTAACTTTTTGAGTTCTTGTATATATTGCATATTAGCCCTCTGTCAGATGTAGGATTGGTATAGACCTTTTTCCTAATCTGCTGGTTGCCATTTTATTCTAGTGAAAATGTTCTTTGCCTTACAGAAGCTTTGCAATTTTATGAGGCCCCATTTGCCAATTCTTGATCTTAGAGCATAAGCTATTGGTGTTCTGTTCAGGAAAATTTCCCCTGTGCCTATGTGCTCAAGGGTCTTCCCAAATTTCTCTTCTATTAACTTCAGTGTATCTGATTTTATGTGGAGGTCCTTGATCCATTTGGACTTGAGCTTTGTACAGGAAGATAAGAATGGGTCAAGTGGCATTCTTCTACATATTGACTGCCAGTTGAACCAGCACCATTTCTTGAAAATGCTGTCTTTTTACCACTGGATGGATTTTGCTCCTTTATCAAAGATCAAGTAAACATAGGTGTGTGGGTTCATTTCTGGGTCTTCAATTCTATTCCATCGATCTACCTGCTTGTCACTGTACCAGTACCATGCAGTATTTATCACAATTGCTCTGTAGTATTCCTTTAGATCAGTGATGGTGATTCCGCCAGAAGTTCTTTTATTGTTGAGAGTAGTTTTCACTAACCATTTTTTTTAATTCCAGGTGAATTTTAGAATTGCTCTTTCTAACTCTATGAAGAATTGAATTGGGATTTTGATGTGGATTGCACTGAATCTGTAGATTGCTTTAGGGAAGATGGCCATTTTTACTATATTATCCCTGCCAATCCATGAACATGGGAGATCTTTCCATCTTCTGAGGTCTTCTTCAATTTCTTTCTTCAGAGACTTGAAGTTCTTGTCATACAGAACTTTCACTTGCTTGGTTAGAGTCACACCAAGGTATTTTATATTATTTGTGACTATTGTGAAGGGTGTTGTTTCCCTAATTTCTTTCTCAGCTTCCTTATTCTTTGAGTAGAGGAAGGCTACTGATGTGTTTGAGTTAAGTTTATATTCAGCCACTTTGCTGAAGTTGTTTATCACCTTTAGGAGTTCTCTGGTGGAATTTTTGGGGTCACTTAAGCATACTATCATATCATGTGCAAATAGTGATATTTTGACTTCTTCGTATCCAATTTGAATTCCTTTGACCTCCTTTTGTTGTCTAATTGCTCTGGCTAGGACTTTGAGTACTATATTGAACAGGTAGGGAGAGAATGGGCAGCCTTGTCTAGTCCCTGATTTTAGTGGGATTGCTTCAAGTTTTTCTCCATTTAGTTTGATGTTGGCTACTGGTTTGCTGTATATTGCTTTTATTATGTTTAGATATGGGTCTTGGATCCCTGATCTTTCCAAGACTTTTATCTTGAAGGGGTGTTGAATTTTGTCAAATGCTTTCTCAGGATCTAATGAAATGATCATGTGGTTTTTTTTTTCCTTTGAGTTTTTTGTTTGTTTGGTTTTTTGTATTATGTAGTGGATTACATTGATGGATTTCCATATATTGAACCATCCTTGCAACCCTGCGATGAAGCCCACTTGATTGTGGTGGATGATCATTTTGATGTGTTCTTCGATTCAGTTTGCAAAAGTTTTATTGAGCATTTTTGCATTGATATTCATAAGGGAAACTGGTTTGAAGATAGCTTTCTTTGTTTGGTCTTTGTGTAGTTTAGGTATCAGAGTAATTGTGGCTTCATAAATGAATTAGGTAGTGTTCCTTCTGTTTTTATTTTGAGGAACAGTTTCAAGAATATTGGTATTAGGTCTTCTTTGAAGGTCTGCTGGAACTCTGCATTAAACCCATCTGGTCCTGGGCTTTTTTTAGGTTAGGAGACTATTAACGACTGCTTCTATTTCTATAGGGGTTATGGGACAATTTAGAAGGTTTATCTGATCCTGATTTAACTTTGGTATCTGGTATCTGTCTAGAAAATTGTCCATCTCATCTAGGTTTTCCAGTTTTGTTGAATATAGGCCTTTTTTTTAAGATCTGATGATTTTTTGGATATCCTCAGAATCTGTTGTTATGTCTCCCTTTTCATTTCTGATTTTGTTGATTTTGATACAGTCTCTGTGCCCTCTGGTTAGTTTGGGTCAGGGTTTATCTATCTTGTTGGTTTTATCAAAGAACCAGTTCCTGGTTTGGTTGATTCTTTATATAGTTCTTTTTGTTTTTACTTGTTTGATTTCAGCCCTGAGTTTGATTATTACCTGCCATTTGCTCCTCTTGGGTGTATTTGCTTCTTTTTGTCCTAGAGCCTTCAGATGTGCTGTCAACCTGCTAGTGTATGCTCTTTCCAGTGTCCAGTTTCTTTTTTTGAATTTTTCTTTCAGCACTGCTTTCATAGTGTCCCATAAATTAGGGTATGTTGTGCCTTCATTTTCATTAAATTCTAAAAAGTCTTTATTTCTTCCTTGACCAAGTTATCATTGAGTAGAGTGTTGTTCAGTTTCCATGTGTATGTGGGCTTTCTATTATTTTTGTTGATATTGAAGACTAGCCTTAGTCTGTGGTCATCTGATAGGATGCATGGGATTATTTCAATCTTCTTAGCTCTTTTGAGGCCTGTTTTGTGACCAATTATATGGTCAGTTTTGAAGGAGGTACTGTGAGTTTGTTGAGAAGAAGGTATATTCCTTTGTTTTAGGACAAAATGTTTTATAGATTATCTGTTAAATCCATTTGGTTCATAATTTGTTAGTTTCACTGAGTCTCTGTTTAGTTTCTGTTTCCATGATCTGTCAATTGATGAGAGTGGGGTATTGAAGTCTCCCACTATTATTGTGTGAGGTGCAATGAGTGATTTGAGCTTTATTAAAGTTGTTTTTATGCATGTGGGTACCCTTGCATTTGGAGCATAGATGTTCAGAATTGAAAGTTCATCTTAGTAGATTTTTCTTTTGATGAGTATAAAGTGTCCTTCCTTATCTTTTTTGATAATTTTAGGTTGAAATTCGATTTTATTCAATATTGGAATGGCTATTCCAGCTTCTTTCTTGGGACCATTTTCTTGGAAACTTGGTTTCCAGCCTTTTACTCTGAGGGAGTGTCTGTCTTCGTCACTGAGGTGGATTTCCTGTATGAAACAAAATGTTGGATCTTTTTCACATATCCAGTCTGTTATTCTGTGTCTTTTCATTGGGGAATTGAGTTCATTGATATTAAGAAATATTAAGGAAAGGTGATTGTTGCTTCCTGTTACTTTTGTTGTTAGATGTGGAATTATGTTTATGTGACTATCTTCTTTTTGTTTGTTAAAACAAGATTATTTTCTTGATTTTCTAAGATGTAGTTTGCCACTTTTTGTTGGAGTTTTTATTATCCTTTGAAGGGCTGGATTTGTGGAAGGTTATTGTGTAAATCAGTTTTTGTAATGGAATACCTTTGTATCTCCATCTACGGTAACTGAGAATTTTGCTGGGTATATTAGCCTGGGTTGGCATTTGTGTTCTCTTGGGATCTGTATGGCATCTGCCCAGGATCTTCTGGCTTTCATAGTCTCTGGTGAGAATTCTGGTGTAATTCTGATAGGTCTGCCTTTATATGTGATTTAACCTTTTTCCCTCACTGCTTTTAATACTTTTTGTTTGTTTACTGCATTTGGTGTTTTGATTATTATGTGACAGGAGGAATTTCTTTTCAGGTCTAATCTATTTGGAGTTCTTTAGACTTCTTGTATGTTCATGAGCACCTGTTTCTTTAGGTTAGAGAAGTTTTCTTCTATAATTTTGTTGAGCCGGAAATCTTTGCTGTCTTCTATACCTATAATCCTTAAATTTGGTTTTCTCATTGTGGACTGAATTTCCTGGATGTTTTGGGTCAGGAGCTTTATGCATTTTATATCTTCTTTGAGTGTTGTTTCGATGTTTTCTATGATATCTTCTGCACATGAGATTCTCACTTCTATCTCTTGTATTATGTTGTTGATGCTTGTATCTATGACTCCTGATTTCCTTCCTAGGTTTTCTATCTCCAGAGTTGCTTCCCCTTGTGATTTCTTTATTGTTTCTACCTCCATTTTTAGACCCTGGATAGTTTTGTTCAATTCCTTCACCTGTTTGGTTGTGTTTTCTTATAATTCCTTAAGGGATTTTTGTGATTCCTCTTTAAGGGCTTCTACCTGTTTACCTGTGTTCTCCTATATTTCTTTAAGGGTGTTATTTATGTCCTTCTTGAAGTCCTCTATCAGCATCACGGGATGTGATTTTAAATCAAAATCTTGCTTTTCTGATGTGTTGTGGTATCCTGGACTTGCTGTTGTGGGAGAACTGGGTTCAGATGATACCATGTCGCCATGGTTTCTTTTGGTAATGTTCTTGTGTGCCTTTTGCCATCTGGTTATCTCAGTTGTTAGTTGGTCCTGCCATCTCTGGCTGGAGCTTGTCCCTCTTGTGGGCCTGAAAGCCTGTTTCAGCACCCCTGGAAGATCAGCTCTCCCCTGTCACAGAGCCCAACTGCTCAGTACAGATGGAGACCGGAAGGAACTTGTCCCAGCTGCTCTGCCACTCTTGGGCCCAGGGTGCTCAGGGTTGGACCCGCCTTGGACAGTAATAATCATTTCTTAGTGTCCATCAGAACATCATACCTCATGCCTTAAATTTATACAATAAGCATAGTGTTACACATATATAACTCAAATCTGAAACAATTTTGAGATTTATGATACCTTTAAGAAGGAAAACTCAGTAAGAGGGACATCATTTGAAATGTAAATAAAGAATATACCCAATAAAAACATTAAAAAAAAAGAAGGAAAATTCAGACTGATCAAGAATAGGGTAATATTACATAAAACAAGAGGGTAGTACTATGCAAACAAGGGGATAGATATAGATAGATAGATAGATAGATAGATAGATAGATAGATAGATAAATGGTAGATAAATGATAGGTAGATAGATAGATAGATAGATAGATAGATAGATAGATAAATAGATAGAGGTGATATAATGGAAATGATGTGTAAATTGATAGAGATGATATATGCTGCTTTACATAGGGCAAAATATGCTGGTATTGTTGCAATAGTCCAGATTTTGTGTTGTTAGTAGAGCAAATATTTTATAGAGAAGATTAAGTGGCACCATTTATATTTTAGCTATCTGCAATATTATCAACACTTTACATATGCATAGCTATAATTAGCATCACAAATGTAATCTTAAGGCCAGTGTATTGAAAGCTTAGTCTTCAGTCTGTGGTATTATTAGAAAACAGTGGAGCCTGGGACTGTATGGTGTAGTAGTAGCTAGTCACTACCACTCTCTCTGTATATGACCAGTATCATATTCTTAACAATCATCACTCATTAAAACATACACAACTAAATTTTAAATAAATATAATAACTTGCTTTTTTCATAATAAGCCTATTCTCCTGCAAATTTTTATGCAGAATATTTATAAAGTATTATCAAGAGATGTTGAACATTCCTTACCTACATTCTATTCATTCCTTCACACCTAATTTACTTGCTAAGTCCCTCCAATCATAAGGAACACAGCATTTATTTATGCAGAATATGACACTTCCACCTAGAATAAATAAACCAAGGACCATATATGGACATAGTTTTACAAGAATTATGTCCTAGAATATATTGGTATTCTATCGGCCCCCCATACATTTAATATTTAACACTACAATACTAGGCCCTAAAATGTTAGTGGCATCCTCCCTTACTACCTGTTAAATATAAAAGCAAAGGTAACTTTTAAAGAATTTCACATTAAGATTTCATGTTAAATTAAAAATTTCCCTATTCAATGGTGATAAATTAAATGAGCATCAGAGGTGAAATGTATCTGTCTAGTCTTTGGTTTATAATATATTGTCTAGAGCACATTTTAGAGTTTGGATACAGAAAGATCATCAATGTCAAATATCATTTAATATTTGGAAGATTTTTATGATAGAGTCATCTTAGTAAATCATGTGTCAACCAGACAGAGGAGGCTAAAGGTTTGCTTTTTATGAATTAACATATTGAGGTTTATGGACAGAAGAAGGGAAAGTATGGAACATTTAAGAATTGAACATGTGATGAGATGTATTCCCTTTATCTTCAGGGATGCATGGACTAGTGAGAATGGCAAATTAGTATGGAATATGGCAGATAAGAAGCTTTAAACGGGATTATATATGAGAAGCTCTACTGATATGAAATGTGGCTGTGGTTGCATGAAAGCAGATCAGAGACAGTGTCTGTTGAGGTTGCCAGGGAGGACATGTTAGCCAATAACAAGATATAGGAGAATAATATTTAGTACAAGGACAAATGTTTGGTTTTATGCTGAAGTAGGAGTATTCTAGTAAGGAGATGTCCTTGTATAGACTTGGGTATCTGTTGGGGAATTTGAGAAAGTAGACAGTACTGGAAATTCATGGTGAGATTGCAGTTACCTAAGAAAAATCATGTGGTATTTTTTATTCTTATATATAAAATTACCATTTGTTAATATAAAATTGGGTTTTAGTACATACATTGGTGTCAAACAGAAAATCCCAGATTTATTAACTTTCCTGGATAATTACTAACTTTCTGTACTATCTTCAGAAATAACCCCATATCTCTATATGCCTTTGAGTCTCAGAAGCAGTAAAAGAGGTTAAAAACAAGTATGAACAACCAAGAATTATTTGAGTTTCACAAAGTTGCTGTTGATTGTTGGTTAACAATAGAAAATTACCACTGTGCTTGACTTTCTAAGTGTCTATGCTATGGCAGATCCATTTTGGCTGAGAGTTGTGGACAGAGGAATTTCACTGTCCATATCCTAGGCACTGCCTGAGAATTCTAAATTAATTCCGACCATGTACTTTCATTACAGAGAGACTCATTTGATTATATTCTAGAGGAAAATACATAATAACAGAAGAATAAAATTTCCAAAATTACTCTGAACATAATATAATGTAACTCATTTTCTTTCCCTTGTCAAAATACCAAAGTATGTTGTTGGCAGAGTAAGGACATTCTGTTCACATAATAAAGTCAGGAACTGAAAAGTTTTTGTTGTTGTTGACCAATGAACAATAGGCCTTAATTAAAATCCATTTTTCTAAAAGAATAGATGAGATTGGAATCACTGTGTTGATGAGAAACTGAAAGGTTTATGAAAATATACATTTCCAGAAATTCCAGTATCCAGGCACTTTCAACAATGTACTGCTTTACCGTCCTGTCCTATAACTGAAATAATCATGTTCTAATGTTTCCTCAACTGCTTAAAAGTATTGACCTTTACTGTCATTTTTACTTCTTGAAATGAGCATGACAGTCTTTTTAAAGCAAATGTTGAATAAAAGAATTATGTATAATTATATATCTGTGCATGTTTATGTATATATACATAGACACATACACATATACATACACACATATATATAAATATAATATAATATATATATAATATCTCTAGTCTTGAGATAAAAATTTATGTCTAAGTATATTCCTTATATCTTACTGGAATATATTCAATGATCATTAAATTATGGTAATTTTAAAATGTTATTAAACATTTAAATGTCATATAATTTTCCATGTTCTAGACTTGTCAGAATCCAAATGTGTAAGGATATCATATCCTGCAAAATGAAGGCTTAGGGACAAAGATTGAAACATATCCTGGGGCTATGCAAATGTATATGATTATTCATGAAATTTTTCATTTAGTTACAAATTTCCAATTGAGCTTCCTGATGGCCAGATAGTGTGCTAAATGTATCACAAAATTAAAGCAGGATTTTGACTGTGTAATTGGAATTTATTTAAATATAAAACCCTCATTTCCTAACTTATAGTAGAAGATACTTTCAATTTTCCTACCAATGAAGATGATATTATATGTAAATTAAAGTAGTTAAATTAGATATATTTATACACAGTATATGTTGTACATACAAGGTTATTCCTTAAAATATTTGAAATTTACTAAATAATTTTACTTATGATATTATCCAAGTGGCATTTATACAAGCATTTAGAAAGAGATATTTGATATATTAATAACCTCACAAAATATAATATCACAAGTACAGGATATATATTCATAAGGACCTATGAGCTGTTTTTTTTTTCTATGCAGCTAATTTTATTGCTATGCCCATAAACATGTCTGAGGTTATGAAGCTAGAAATACTTTTTTTTTCTGATGGAATTATTCTAGTATTCTAGTACAGTTGAACTAGGTCCTCTTCTGATGTTGAAAAGGCAGATGCCGAATTCACTTACATTATAGTACCCAGGTTTATCTGATATGGTCATTCTTGTAGTTGGAACCTTGGAAGCTGACACAGATAAAAGCAAGGAAGAAACTCAAAGACAAAGAATCAAACATTCCAATCTGTATAAATAGAACAATTCACACCTATAGACAAGGTGAAAAAAATCTCCACTGAAATATAAAGGTTATTGACATAGACATCCTGTTGGTTAGTAACACTTGAAGCTTCTTGAGTCTCATCTGAACACGGCAGAAGAGTGGACTGATGAGCATATAGAGAACTTTCACTTTTGAGCTATTTTAAGCCCAGGTCACCATAAATTGTACCACAAAATGGATCTATCTATATAGCTCTATCTTCTTTGCTTTGTCTCACAACAGTAATGTAAATCTTTGTTAAAACCAAATGTCGGTGGTAATATTTGCCAATATACATAATCCTTAGTTGAAGGATTCTTGAAAAACATTTGTCCACACAGCTAACTTGCTCTTCTTAAAATGCTTTGGAGACTGAGACTCCCTAACTCCTTTCCCTACTCTACCAGTTTCTGCATTCATCATCTTGTGTTAAACTTTGTTTAATGGTAAGGGCAAGGACATTTTCTTACTGCAGTGTCAAGACGCACGTAGGGAATAAAGAGGTTGTTTTGACTAAAAGACTGAAGGTTTATACAGTCCATGAGGGTAGGGAAGGCACAGCAGGAAGATCTTGAAGAGGTCCCATGTCCAGTCATAAATCAGAGTTGAATGTTTACCCTCTGATTGCTTTCTCATTCTTAGTCAGTCTGAGATCCTGACCCGTACCTAGAGTTGCCTACATCTGGGTAGATTTTCACAGACATGTCCAGAAGTTTCTCTCCTAAGTTATTCTAGATCCCATCACAACAACTAACAGTAAATATCATAGTGTTCAAGTAATTTTCCAATGTTCAGTAGTATACTCAATCTCTTGAAATTATTGCCTGAGACATTTTAAACTAAATTAATGACATGACATGATTCACATGTCCTCTATCAATAACATTCCAATATTCATAACTCTTATCCTTAAACACTATACTCATTACTTCCTAATTTGTAATATCTATACAAAATCTGGTTAAATTTTGAGTAAATTATTTGCCTGTAATGCAATACAATTCAATATATTTACTGTAAGCATTATCATCTATAAATATTATATCATTATAATTTACACATCTTTAATTTTAGTATAATTCCAGGACTGTGTTAAAAATTGCTGAGTATAACCTTTTTTAGAAAAAAAAAAAGCCTTTTTTTTTCTCAAACAGTTTTAAAGCAAAGATAAATTCCATGTCTTAATAGAGCAATTTCTTCCACAAAAGACAAAAGAAAGTTATTTTCTAATTAGCATTTTGAGTTCTCTTAACTATCCCAAAGGAATAAAGTGACCTGTGAATGGAACCAATAGCTCCATTGCAATAAAGAATGAATAGAGAAAATATAAAGGAAGCTCTTCAGCTAGCTGCAGTCAAGAATGGTACAAGAAGAGGAAAAATGGCTAGTGATATAGCTCGGTTGGCACAGTCTTTTCTAGCATGTACATTTGATTTCAGATCAATAATTTTGCTGTGGTTGTTGTGCATACTTTAATCTCAGTACTCAGGAAAGGGAAGCAGGAAGATCAAAATTCAGAAGCTCAAGGTCGTCTTTGGTTTCACGGAAAGTTCAAGCTCTGCCTGAATACCTGATACTGTCACAACAACAAAGGGGGACAGGCAGTATCTTTTACTCTTTTACCTCTCATTTTGTGAGAATTGAGCTCATTATAAGATTATCCATAAGAACAGTTTGCTATGTATAACATTAATACACTGCAAAGATTCTGTCACTAATAAGGGAATGGATAACAGAATGATCAGCTTTTAATTTAAATTTTGAATGCATTTTATCACTCCTAATATACTCAGCACTTTTATGAATATCTTATTTGCATGAGATGTAGTCATAAGCAATTTACAAGGATTCATCTTCTCCCTATTTTAATTAAGGAAGCCAAGAATAAATTAAATTAAATTTGATATGCATGACCTATTACTTGCTAGATCTTGAGGTATACACGATACAAAAACAAAACAAAGTTTGGAGAAAAATAAAATTGCTACATTTCAGGAGAAAGAAATAGAACATATTAGAATCTCATAATAGTAAAGTTTTTGACACTTTAATGACAAAATTACTTTTATTGATTTTGTCAGCAATTTCATGAACACAATGTATCGTGATTAAACTTTTTACATCCTTCTCATACCTATTAACTTTCCCACCCCCATTCTTGATAGCTCCTTTCCCAGATTCATGACTTTGGTTTGGTTTTATGACCTCTTTTCTTTAGCCAAGGACATCTGTGTGCCATTATATTGGAATTACCCATTATCCTCTTGAGGTCTTCAATGTGAATACAACTATAGACAATTTTCCTTAAGTCTATCACTAACATAAGAGTTCAGCAGTAAGTGTTCGGGATCCTGAAGCCTTCCTCCTTATATGCCTGACTTTTGACAGGACCATTCCCACGCTTACTTTATGGAGGCATCTACAGCTGTTGGGGGTTCACGACTGTAAATGAGTCTTATGAGGTGGTAACATCTCATATTTTCCCTTATCTTTCATTTCATAATTTCTTTACCCCTTCTCTTCTGTCAAATGACTCTGGATCTTAAAATACACGTTATTTGTTTTAAATAGGTATATTCTCTATTTACATTTCAAATGTTGTCCCCTTTCCTGGTTCCCCACTCCTCAGAAAATCCCACAAGCCATCTCCCCTTCCCCAATCAACCCCCCCCCACTTCCCTGTCCTGGTATTCCTCTACACTACAGCATCAAGTCTTTCCAGGATCAAGGCCTCTCCTCCCTTTGGTGTCTAACAAAACCATCCTCTGCTGCCTATGTGTCTGGAGCCATGGGTAACTCCATGTGTACTCTTTGGACGATAGTTTTGTCAAGAAAGGACCTGATGTCATATTAGATATAGTCCATGTTTCTTTTCACTTTTCCATAACCCATGAATCTGCTGCAAAAATATTCATATCCTTCCCAGTCACTTGCTCATCACCAAGTTGCCATTAAGCACATCAGAGATGTTTCCTGTTTATTATAAATTTTTGTCTCTTCTTATTAGTATTATATATATATGTGTGTGTGTGTGTGTGTGTGTGTTTGTGTGTGTATGTGTGTGTGTGTGTGTGTGTGTATGTATATATGTAGAAATACAGGGCATGATAGATAATTGACATATACTAGTATTGAGGCCTACTGGAAAACTGAAAATGAATCCTCCTTTTTTGTTGGATTATATTATTGTGATAATATAATGAGCTTTTATAAAAATAATTTATCTTGTAGAATGGTTCTTAATCTCCAGAAAAGAAGATCTGAGCTTATTTACTGAGGATTAAATCTGAGCTATCAATTAGAATGGTCAAGGGTTTTCTCCCAACCGTCAAGATAATATCAAAAGGAAAACATTGTAAAGTATGTTCAGACTCTTACAGAGTATTGGCTTTATGCTTGGAGGGAATTTGCACCAAAAATTAATTGCTGATATAATGGATAACACTAGTTTGTTCATCAAGCAGAGAAAAATATCTTGAGACTTGGTAGTCATGAAGAACTTTCTTCTCTGATCCTGCATCTCAGTGATGCCACATATCTGACCTATATTTGCTGTTACATTCTCTGTATTCAGAGAATAGAATCCCAAACCAGGTTGTTGAGTGGAGACATTCAGCACACAATGCTCAACCTCCTGTCTGACTGTTTTTCCTTTTGGAAAAGAGCATCCTAAGTAACCTGCCTTAAGTTAATCTGTCTTATTGAGAGGGCCATTGGGAAACTCACTTATCACAGATATAAGTAGCATCCATCAATGTCAACTTTTATCATAAAAAAGGAAGTAAATGGCTGTGATATGACGTATTCGTTTCTTCTTCTTCTTCTTCTTCTTCTTCTTTTTTTTTTTTTTGCTTGTTCAGAACTAGGCTTTGTAAATTTATAAATATATTATTGTGAGTGCTTTGACTTAAACCTGGTACTGCTTTTTGTTTTTCATGTCGTAAGTTAAACAAACACCTTCTTGTCATTAAATGAGAGCAAGAACATTAGTATACAGTGTATTTGTGCCTGGCCCATGGCCACATTGTTTTTTCTCCTTTACCATCAGATTCTATTGTTGCTGCTGCTACTGTAGCTGCTATTCCAAGAATTACTATTATTTATGAGGGAGCCATTTAGGAACCACGTTCACAAACACCACTAATGACTTTCTTCCATTGGGATTTTCACAGGTCGACCACATTGCTGAGGTGTTGTGGTTTTACAAACATTTGTGGTGTCGTTATCCAACACTTAAAGTTGCTAATGTTCATCAAAGTGAAATTACATTTTATTGCCACTAACTTGTTCTACAATCCTTAAGGAATGATTTCACTGAATTTATACAAAATGGAAGCAACAAACTATTCTCTTCCTGGGTAGCTACGACCTTGCATTATTTGATTAGAGCAAGAATAAATTTCTTCTCAGACAGAGAATATAATATTTTAATACTTTGAGCATTTCACAAGTCTGAGTATATGGGCAACAGAAATCACATTACCTTTAGAGAAGATGAGAAGTGTAACTTTACATCTAGTGAAAGGACCCTCTTTTTTTTATTTTCTATATTTTTTATTTATATTTCCAGTGATTTCCCCTTTCCCGTTTCCCCCCTCCCCAAAAGTCTCATAAGCCCTTTTCCCTACTCCTGTTCCCCAGTCAACCCCTTCCTGCTTCTCTGTCATGGTATGAAGCAAAGGATTGCAAGAGGTGTCCCCAAACAGCTTTCCTGCAACTGTAGGTTGATTTTTATAAAAACTCTTTTCTTTTTCTAAATGAGTCTCAAGAATCGAAAGCCATCCTGCTGTGAAATCAAATAAATCTTTTTCTGCTTTGAATACAGAAAGGTCACAGTGATGCTATATTGAAAGGCCATGTGAAGAAGAGAGTGGCAACAAGAATCCTGGCCCATTTCTGTAGATGTGCAAAAGACGTTCATGCCCCAGGGGACCAGTTCTTTTGGACCTTCATCTGCCATAGTGATTCTTCATCTTCTTCTTTTTTTTTTTTTTTTTGTGGAAAATAGATTTGTCTCTCATACAATACATCTCAACCAGAGTTTTCAATCCCTCCTCTCCTCCCAGTTCCATCTCACCTCCCCTTTTCTATGTTCCACTCCTTTGTCTCCTATCAGAAAATAACGGGCTTCCAAGAGACAGCAACCAAATACTACAACATAAAATACAATAAGACAAGGCAAAAGCCCTCATCTTGAGTCTGGAAAAGCCAACCCAATAGGAGAAAAGGAATCCCAAGGGCAGGCAAAAGAGTCAAGACACATCCACCCTGTTAGTAGGCTCATGAAAACATCAAGCTAACAACCACAACATAAACACTGAGGACCTGTTTCAGACCCATGCAGGCCTCATGCTTGCAGCCTCAGTCTCTGGGAGCCCATACAGCCCAGTGATTCTTGGATTTCAACAGAGTTCTGAAAACAGCGACTCTCAGCTCTGTCACTCTACTTTGAAACTCCATAAACAGCACAAATAACTACCAAATTAATTTTGGTTAAAGGTTTCCCGCAAAGTTTAAAGCCACATTATGAATGATTAGTATTACTAATCTCCCCAGTAGATCCCTTCCATGTTTACACATTCCTATTTCTATAGAATTTTTTGTGTTATTGTTTGAGATAATATCTCAATATATAGCTTTTTATTATGTACCTCAGTTTGGCACTAAATTTATCATCCTCCTGACACAACTTTCCAAAATGCTGGAATTAAAGGCAGGTGTGACTGTTCCTTATTTTGTTTCTTAGTTTGTTTTTATTTTATTTCACAGTAAATAAATATAAGGTTTAAAATAAACAGCTTCATTGTTATCTTTATAGCTTTTGAGAGGCTTTGTTTGTCAGAACCCAGAAATGCTATGTGAACTGAAATGAGTTATAAGGAACCCAACAGTTGATATAAAACCCGAGATAATACAAGTTGAAGGAGTTTTGTATTCTTCTGTCTTCCTCATTCTTGATAAAAAAATGAAAAAAATAAATTCTCATTTGAAAAAGATGACATACCTGTCCTTTGAGTTTTCCAGAAAATGTGCATTAAAGTTTAGTTGTTCTTATGTTTAAAATAGCCATTAAATACTTTGTAGGACAAAATAGATGTATATTATATTGAGCCCTATTATTTTATGCTGGGTCAGTATATTCTGCAGAACTATGTACAGAATTTTCTTGTAATTTTCCCTACAGCTTGATAATATGACTATTGTCTAGTTGACATCAGTCTTCAAGTTAGATAATCTGTCCTGTCTTCTTTCTTCTCTCTTGGCTTTCTTTAATGTGCAAGAGTCTCACACAGGTAATCACAATAAGTGTTCCATCATTCATCAGTAAATCAGTTGGCATTTCCAACTGAGCTTTAAATACAAGAAACCTTTCCAGTGAAACATTTGTACTGGAAAGTGACCTTTACGGTACCTTTATGTAATTTTTATATGTCCAGTTGTCTCAGTTTTCAGTTGTCAGAAAGAAGCAAATGGCTTACGTACCCAACAGTTTCAATGACTTCTTTCAAAGTGCTGTTATAATTACTCCACAATAAGAAAATTGATGGTGGCTACTGCCATGCTTTTCTAATACTGAAAAAGTAAACTTTAGAATTTTGCTAAAATAAAATTAAAAGCCATTAAACTATTTAGCAGTTATTTTACTTGGATATTATGCCTTATAAATTACTAAAAATATCCATCCTAGTTTATAGGACACAAATACTGGTACGGAGAATGAGTTATCTGTACACTTAAATTCTACTATTTTCACAATAAAGATGTGGCACAATCTTGATGTGCAGCATTGATTAAGTGATAAATTGCCAAATAGCCATTTAATAAATTTAATATTAAAACACAGAATTGCCACTTATTTGTTTAGCTGCCTTTACTGTTGAGCATGTGGGGTTAATGGGTTGGTTAAATGTATTGAAGAATTATTCTGGCTGTCTTTTCTACTTACAATAAAATATAATAGTGTCAGGAGAGATGGCTCAGTCTTGTAGAAGACTTGGATTTGATTCCTAGCACCCACACAATGACACATACCTACTTGTAACTCCTGTTACAGAGGATTTAATGCCTTCTTCTGAAATCCACGGGGACCAGACACACACATGGCAAACAAACTTACAAAAGAGGGGAAAACATTCATAGAATAAAATAAACAAAAATATAAATTTTAAAAAGAAAAGTATATTAATAAATGTATAAGTTGGTAGCCAATGTGTCTCAGTTAGATACTAATACCATGGCAACTCTTATAAAAGAAAACATTTAATTTGAACTAGCTTAAAGTTTCAGAGGTTTAGTCCATTATTATCATGGTAGGAAGCATGGCTGCATGTAGGCACACATGGTGCTTGAGAAGAAGCTGAGGGTTCTACATCTTGATATGCAGACAGCAGAAGGGGACTGTCACACTAGTTTTAGCTTGAGCATATAAGTCTTCAAAGTCTGACTGCAGAGTGACACACTTCCTCCAACAAGGCCACACCTACTGCAACAAGTCTACATCTCCTAATAGTGCTACTTCCTATGGATTTATGAAGGCAAATCACCACATTCAACTCTCTAACCTTCATAGGCTTGTAACCATACCATAATGGAAATTGCATTTAAAGTCCAGCTTTAAAATTCCTCATAGTCTATAACAATCTCAACCTTACTTAAAAGTCCAAAGCACAAAATCTCTACTGAGACTCATGCAATCTCTTAACTGTAATTCTCTCTAAAATCAAAATGAAAAAGCAGATTATATACTTCTAACATACAATGGTACAGGATATGCTTTACCATTCTGAAAGGGAGCATATTGAGGAAATACTGGGCCAAAGCAAATCAAAACACTAAACTCTGCATATCTATATCCATTGTCAAAGTGTTCTTCAAATCACCGATTTCTTTCACCTTTGTTGACTGCAGTACACTTCCCTCTCTTGGATTGGTTCCATACCCATTTGCAGCTCACCTTAGTAGGTATCCCAGAGTACTGGCATCTTCAACCTTTTGGTGTCTCCAAACAATCCAGGCCTCACCTTCACAGCTTAATGAGATGGCCTCTCTGGGTCTCTGTGCAGAGACACCTCTGCCACACACCTGGCTTGAGCAGTTTTTTTTCAGTCTCTGAGGAAGATTCCATAACCATTTCTTTCTATCCTTGACTCCAAAGCCAGAACTACATGGCCAAAGCCACCAAGTTCTGCTTCTTTCTGGAGCTGGAACACGACCCTTTTTTCAATTACGTCTTCAGTAGCTTTTTGGAATTGATGGTTGCCTTCACTGCCTATGGTAAGTATTAGCTGTCCTGGAACTTGCTCTGTAGTCTAGGCTGGCCTCAAACTCAAGACTCTGCCTTCCAAGTGCTGAGAGTAAAAGTGTGTACTACCACACTTTTAAGTGGGGCCCATTAAGCAAACTTTCTAACCCAATGTTACAAAGTCTAAATTCCTTCAAACCAAAGCATGCTCAGGCCTATCCAAGCAATACTTCAGTTCTTGGTACCAACTTCTGTGTTAGTGTTTCTATTGCTGTGAAGAGACACACTGACCATGGCAACTGTTATAAAGAAAAACATTTAATTGAGGATAGCTTATACTCTCTGGGTTCTAATTCATTATTCTCATGACAAGAAGCATGACATACAGGCAGACATGATACTAGAAAAGGAGCTGAAAATTCTGCATCATAATCCACAGTAGAAGAAGGAGAATGTGAGTCACAATGGACATATCTCCAGGATATGAGACCTCAAAGCCTTCCCACACAATGGCATACTTCTTCCAACAATGCCATGCCTCCTAATAGTGACATCCCCTATGGACCTTATGGGGACATTCCCATTCAAACCATCACGTAATGGATTCTTATTTTTGCATGTTTTTATGGTGTATGTGTGTGTGTGTGTGTGTGTGTGTGTGTGTGTGTGTGTCTGTAATGTGTGCATGTGTACACACATATCATGGTACACATATAAAACTTGGACTGGTGGTTCCATGTAGGTTCTGATGAATAATCTCAGACCAAGTGTCTATAAAGATAGTGCCATACCAGGATTCCTATTCAATAGGCTCTCAATGAACACCATTAGGTCAGAACTCTCAGTCAGTTGAAGATTGCAAGGATATTTTGAATATTTTTCTTTGAGAAGACATATCTAAAACGAAGAATGATATTTAAAAAATAAATGGCAAACAAAGGCTAGGGAAGATGTAGGGATGAAGCCGTGTACATTGCCAGTGAGAACGGAAAGTGGTACAGCCACTGTGGAAATCAGCATGGAGGTTTTGCAAAACATTAAAGACCTAGATATACCACTCCTTATTTTATACCCAATGGCCTGTTAAGACATATTTACACATCTACGTATTTTGCTGAACTATTCAAAATACCTTGGAAATGGAATCAGACTAGATGCCCAATGAAAGATGAATGAATAAGAAAAATGTGCTGCATGTATACAGTATAATTTTAATGTAGCCTTGGAGAAAATAAATAATGTCACTTGAAGAAAAATGTATGATATGGAAATCATTATGTTAAATGAAACAAGCCAGATTCAGAAAAACATAACATGTTTTGGTAGTTTGGTGGGGCAATAGAACTCATGGACCTATATATGAGCTAATAAAATGAAGAAAAGAGATCTTAATGGAGAAAAGAATAAAAGTGAAAGTAGTGATTACCTGTGACATGAAAGATAAGCTTTTGGAGAGAGGGGTGAAGTGGATCAGTAAGAGGGGTATCAGGGCTGAAAAGAAGTTATAGAGTTGTATGTTGTGGAAGAATGACCAAGCCAGCAAGGAAGTGAGGATTGAAAAAGAAATAGACAAATTTATAACATGACTCCAGTTCATACTGAGGCTGAAGCCGTTTTATTTTTTTCCCAGTCTGCTTTTATATCATTCTAGATACATTCAAACCACATGGTCAGTTCTTAGATCAAAGACAAAGTAATCAAGTGAAGTATAAACAAGGAGATCACACTAGAAAGGAATTAAACAGAGTAATAAGCAAAAAAAGATAACATAAGGAAATAATTCAGCAAAATAGTAAACAAAGCCCCATGGTCACAGTTATTTTTGTCTACGTCTACTTTCTTGTCTGAGCCCAGTGATAAATGCCAAACTCCTAGAAGTGGAACCAAAAGCTCTCAACAGAGGAAGACTTATAACAATAATTCATGAAAATTCCATAATGAAATCCATTGCCTCTCATTTAACTTCAAACTAATCAGATTGAAAATATCCCATATTTTAAAATTAATTATTATCGTCTAATAGTTCCAGTACCTGTAGATTTGTTCAAATGCACTTCCTTTCACAAACACAAACAATGAGAGATGATTATGTTATGTTATGATTTAAAACAATAACATTTGTCACAGAAGTGGTATGTTATGTATTTGTAGCTCAGAGGAAAGGGAAGACATGAAAAAGGAAATACATCTATACATATAGTGCTTATAAATTAGCACAGTTTTTAATTTCTCATGATGTTAATATACAAAACATACAATCAAAACTTAAAGATTTCTATACAACCAAAAGCCAAGACATTCAAAATATATTTTCAGTGCTGTGATAGACATTGTGATAGAGAGATTGAATTTCCTGTGCCCATATGCATAGCTATTACTTTCTTAATTTCCATACATATGGCTATTCAAATTTATTTCTGAAAATACTCAGATGACAAGTTTGTATGAGAAAAACTGTCCGATGTGCTCAAGCCGGTTATTTTTAATATAGTGTAGCAATTACACTCCTTGGTTATACAGACAACCAGAAAGCTTCCAAGCATATAAATAGATCTAGTTCAGTTGTCTGTGAACACTCAAACATCATTTAACACATGATGCTATTTATCAAGAGTAAACCATCAGGAAAATGCTCACCGATGTGTGTCAATTTCCTCAATAAACATAAACAGCTGACCCTGCAGTTGATTATCCTCTATTCTGACTCCTGATATTTTAGGCTAAGAATTTTTTGAATGGGCTGAGATGCTATCAAGCTCTTCATATTAGCAACCACTATCTCATATCACCAAAAAATAAATCCTATTTCCAGTACTTGGCACAGTCTCTTGGTAGAAAAATGCTCCTGGCTTTCTCTTCTGCACTCCATCTTCTGGTCTGGTCCATGCCTCTAACCATAATTCCAAAAGTCTGCAACTATCAGGGGACCACCAGATGAAGCCCCTACCCAATTCCCTGTCTGCTGACCCCTAAGGTCAAGTCCAGCAGCAGCAGTGAACTCTCTGCCACCTCTGAACTTCATTTCCCCAGGTCAAAGGTCCACTTGAATCCTTGGAGGAATACTGCTGCCTAGGACAACCTGGTGAGATCCCTAATCCCCAAACCCCTCCCTGCTGGATCCGCAGCAAGCCCAGCAGCTGTGAGGTCTGCCCATCCCCTCACCACTCCATTTTCTGGTCCACACCTCTAACCACAATTCTAAAAGCCTGCATGCAACTATCAAGGATCACTAGATAAGACACTAACCCAATTCTCTGCCTGCTGCCCCCCTGGGCAAACCCACTCTGTCCCTTCTGCACTCCATTTCCCTGGTCACAGCTCTGCCTGCATCCCTGTAGGCTTGCAGCTGGCCAAGACAGAGACCTGCAACCACCAACTCTACCTGTAATCCCAGAAATCTACTTACTTCATGACTATCAGCTCTGCCTGCAGCCCCAGAGGTTTGCTCCTATCAAGAACTACTGGACCTGCCAATACTAGGAACAGCCATATGTCTAAAAGTCAGCTTAAGAACATAGTCAATAAAAGAGAGTGTAATAATATAACACCACCAGAACCCAGTTATTCTACAACAGAAACCCTTGGATATCCTAACACACAAGAATCACAGGGAAATTACCTTGTATCTAACCTTATGAAAAGGATAGAAGCTTTTAAAGAAGAAAAGAGTAAATCCCTTAAGGAAATATAAGAAAATACAGACAAGTAGAGGCCCATAAATAGAAATGAATAAATATAAATACAGGAAACTGCAAGCAAACAGATAAAAGAAATGAACAAATCTCTTCAAGACCTCAAAATGGAAATAGAAGCAACAAAGAGAACACAAACTGAGGGGATCCTGGAGGCAGAAAACCTAGGAAAGAGATTAGAAACAACTACAAACACAAGCATCACCAACAAAATTCAGGATATGGAAGAGAGGATCTCAACCATAGGAGACTCAATATAAGAAATCAATACACTGGTCAAAGAAATGCTAAAACTAAAAACTTTCAGCACAACACATCCAGGAAATTTTTGGCACTTCTAAAAGTCCAAACCTAAGAATAATGGAAATAGAAGAAGGAGAAGACTCCCAACTTAAAGGCCTAGAAAATATCTTCAACAAAATCATAAATGTAAAAGAAGATTACAGAGTGGACCAAAAAAAATCTTCCCCCATCTAATAATCAGCATACTAAATGTACAAAAGAAAGAATATTAAAATCACAAGGGATAAAGCCAATATAACATATAAAAGCAGACTTATGATAATTACACCAGACTTCTCAACAGAGACTTTAAAGCCAGAAGAGCCTGAGCAGATATCTTACAGTCCCTAAGAGATCACTGATGCCAGCTTAGACTTTCAATCACCATAGAGGGAGAAAAGAAGAAATTACATGATAAAACCAAATTTAAACAATATATGTCCACTAATCCAACCTCTTACAAGATACTAGGAGAAAAACTCCAACACTAGGAAGGTAACTACAACTAAGAAAACACAAGAAATTTATAATTTCACACCAGCAAAACCAGAAGAAACACACACACACACACACACACATGCAACCACCACCAACATCAAATACCACCAACACCAAATAGCAGGAACTAACAATCATTGGCCATTCATTTCTCTCAACATCAATTGTCTGAATTCCCCCCAAAAGGTACAAGTGGAGAGAGTAAATCAATATTTTGCTGCATATAAGAAACATATCTCAGCGACAAAGATAGACATTAATTCAGAGTAAAGGTCTAGAAAAAGGTTTTCCAAACACATAAATGCAAGAAACAACCTGGAATTGTGATTTTAGTATATAATAAAAATAGATTTATTCTTTCAACCAAAAGTAACCAAAAACATGCAGAAGGACATTTCATATTCATTAAAGGAAAAATTCATCAAGAAAACATTTCAATTCTGAAAGTCTATGCCCCAAGTACAAGAACTTAAGCATTCATAAAAGAGACATTACTAAAGCTTAAATTACACAGACAACCCCACATGTTAATCAAGGGAGACATTAGAACTCCACTCTCACCAATCGACAGGTCATTGAGGCAGAAATAAAAGAGAGAAATTAATGGTTATGGATAAAAGAGACCTAACAGATATCTACAGAATATTTCACCCAAACACAAAAGATTATATTTTCTTCTCAGCACCTCATAGAACCTTCTCCAAAATTGAACACATACTTAGTCTCAAAGCAAGCTTCAACAGATACAAGAAAATTAAAATAACTATTTGTATCTTATCAGAAAACCGTGGATTAAGGTTGGACTTCAACAACAACAGAAACGACAGAGAATCTATATACTTATAGAAACTGAACAACTCTCTGGCCAATGACACTGAGTCAAAGAAGAAATAAAGGAAGAAATTAAAGACTGTAGAATTTAACAAAAATAAAGGCACAACATACCCAAACTTATGAGACACAATGAAAGCAGTGCTAAGAGGAATGTTAAGTGCCTTCATAAAGAAATTTGGGAGTTCTCGTGCTAACAGTTTAAAAGTACATCTGAAAGCTCTAGAAAACAAAAACAAGAAGAGGAGCAGGAGGAGGAGGAGAAAGGTGGCAAAAAATAATCAAATTCAGGGTTGAAATCAATCAATTAGAAACAAAGAAAGCAATCCAAAGAATCAACAAAACCAAGAGCTGGTTCTTTGAGAAAATCAAGAAGAGACAAATTCTTTGCAAAACTAACTAAAAGGCAGAAAGGCAGTAACCAAATTAAGAAATAAGAAATGATAAAAGAGACAAAACAACAGACCCTGAGTAATGAGGAAATTCAAAGAATCATTAGGTCTTACTTCAAAAGCCTTTACTCAACAAAACTGGAAAATCTAAATGAAATAGATGATTTTCTAGACAGAAACCATTTAAGATTAGGTAAACTATCTACACAGTCCTATAACCCCTAATGAAATAGAAGCAGTTATTAAAAGTCTCCCAATCAAAAGAGCTTAGAGCCAGATGGTTTTCATGCAGAATTCTGCCAGACATTCAAAGAAGAGCTAATATGAATATTCCTCAAATTTTCCACAGAACAGAAACAGAAGGAACTCTGCCTAATTCATTCTGTGAGGCTACAATTACTCTGATTCCTAAACCACACAATGACTCAACAAAGAAAGAGAACTTCAAACTGATTTCGCTTATGAACAATGATGAAAAAATACCCAATAAAATACTCTCAAACCAAATCCAGAGACACATTAAAAACATCATCCATCATGATCATGTAGGCTTCATTCCAGGGATGCAGGGATGGTTCAATATATGAAAATCCATCAATGTAATCCACCATATGAACAAACTGAAAGAAAAAAGTCACATGATCATCTTTTTCGATGCTGAAACAGCCTGTGACAAAACCTAACACCCTTCATGTTAAAAGTATCAGAGAGATCAGAGTTATAAGGCACATAACTAAACATAATCAATTAAAGCAATATACAGCAAGCCAAGAGCCAACATCAAACTAAATGGAGAGAAATTTAAAACAATTCCATTAAAAATCAGGAACAAGACAAGACTGACCATTCTCTCCCTATCTATTCATTATAGTACTTTAAGTTTTAGTCAGGACAATAATACAGGTAAAGGAGATTAAAGTGATTCAAATTGGAAAAGAAGAAATCAAAGTATCTCTATTTGCAGATTATATGATATTATACATAAGCAGACCCAACAATAATTCTACCAGAGAACTCCAACACCTGATAAAGAATTTTAGCAAACTGGCCTTTTACAATAGCCAAGCATAATATTGTAGTGGCTATTCCTGGTTGTCTATAACTCAAATGAACTAATCAAGAATTGGAAGGCTCACCTATGATCCTAATCTGGAGGCTCAGAGATACAAGTTTCTGACCTGGATATTGGCATGGAGATTTTGAAGCATAGTAGCTATGAATTCCAGAAGATTAAGACAAGGAGATCTCTGAGCTCAAGGTTATCTAGGATTAAAGGTGCAGTGGCACACACCTTTAATCTGGGCCACGCCCTCTGCTGGAGACTTATATAAGGACATTGGAAGAAGACTCTCTCACACTTCCTATCCTGCTAGATCCTTGGATTTCCATTCACAACTGCCTTGTGGAACTGAGCAACTGCTACATCCTTGAACTTCCATCCACAGCTGCTGCTGACCATTGTTGGGGAGTTGGAATACAAGCTATAAGTCATCGACAAATTCCCTAACTCTATAGAGACTACCCATATGTTCTGTGACTCTAGAGAACCCTGACTAATACAAATATAAAATATCTTGGTGTGACTATGACCAAGCAAGTGAAAGATCGGTATGACAAGAACTTCAAGTCCCTGAAGAGAGAAATTGAAGAAGATGAAAGATCTCCCATGCACATGAATAGGCAGGATTAACATACTGAAAATGGTCATCTTACCAAAAGCAATCTACAAATTCAATGCAAACCCCATCAAATTTTTTGTACATCTTGAAAGAGCAATTCTCAACTTCATATGGGAAAATAAAAGACCCAAGATAAACAAAACAATCTTGAACAATAAAAGCACTTCTGGAGGAATCACCATACCTGACCTCAAGCCGTACTAAAGAGCAATGGTAATAAAAAGTGCATGGTATTGGTACAGAAACAGACATGTTGCTCAATGGAATTCATGCAAAAGTATTCACAGGCAGAAAAAACTGAAAGTTCTAGCCAGAGTAATAAGACAACTAAAGTAGATCAAGAAATTATAAATTGGAAAGAAAGAAGCCATAGTATTACTACTTGCATATGATACTACTCTAATATATTTTACTTTCTTTGAGTTCCTTCTATTCCTTAAAAGAAAATGGTTAAATAATCTACAATAAAAATTTCCAGTCAGGTTTGAGGTTAAAAAATATTGACAAACATCTAAGCCCTGAATCTGGTCTAGATGGGACAGTGACTGGAAACCCTTCATCCAATAATCTATAAATTCAATGGCTACAACACTAGGAACCTTAGAGCAGAACTAAGCTCACCACTCTTTTCAGTTTGTGTAAAGAGAATTTTCCTGGTGCTAGGCTGCAGATTCAGAGATTGTAAATTGCAATAGAATGCCAATAAACTCGATAATATACAGCATCATGTGACTCAGGGGACATAAACATCAAACCATGAATTAATTCCAAGTTGCCTTACGGAAGCAACCTTACAGAGACAGTACAGACAGCATGAAGAACATGGACTTTGGAGCTAGTAGATGTGACCTCACCACTCACTGATATCCAGTATGCCTTCCTTTAGCTTTGTTCAATTCCTTCATCTCAGTCCATTTTGTTTGCCTTTAACAAAGTACTTAATGTGGAATAATGTTTAAGAAAAACAAGTTTATTTGGCTCATAATTCTAATGACAAGAATCCTATGGCTATACCATAATATAGGCTATACCATATATAGAGGAGGTTTTACATTGGCAGAGTATATATATGCAAGAGGGGCCATGTGACAAAGACTAGGCCGGAGAGTGAGTTAAAGAAAACAAAAAGTATTTTAATACCTGTTCTTGTGATCAATTCAATGCCATAAAAAGCAATGAATCATTTTTCCAAGAAAAGCATCAGTTCCTTCTACCTGCCTAACCATCTCTTAAAGAAATCACCTCATTACCCTGCATGTGTGGACAATGTTTACCCCAGAAGCTATGGGTTCTTCAATGATAACTTATCTATGAGTCACTGGCCAAGAAATCCAAGAAAGCCCCCTCCTCCACCACACACACACACACCAAATTGCTGCTATTGCTACTGCTCTGCCAACTGAACTAGCAACTAAGACCCTAGAGCTGAAGGCAACACTTTGGATATAAGATATAGAACAATTATGCTAGAACTGGGCTAACAGTTTCCTTCTTTTTGTTAAGTTGCCACAGGATTAGTATTCAGGAAGAAAACCCCAGCTATAGCCTTCACATGCTATAATACCAATTTGTCAGGCAAGATGTGCCAATGGGTACAGTTTTGACATGACCATTATGAGTGTGACCAACTGCATTTTTACTGCATCGGAGGGCTGCTAAAGAGCATGAAGTGGAGCTGTGGACCTGGTCAAAGATGCATGGAATGGAAAGTTCATACACCCTCGTGTGTACTATTCCTGCTGCTTTTGCTTTGCTAAGTAGATATTTGTCGAACAGCCTTCTAAATATTTATGTTTGTACTCAACAGTTTATACTACCAAACTCCCCCTATATCTGCCATCCTCCCTTGCAACCTCCTCCTCCCTTAAAACAAAACATAACAAAAAAACTCACCAAGGTAGCTGTGGTGTTTCACACAGTATACCCTTCTTCTTTGTGTGCAAATTTTCATTGCAATGAGTCATTGGTCTGGTTCTAGGCCTCTGGCTTCTGCCACACTTGTAATCAGATATCCTGTTGTCCTGTGTTGTGGAGATTCTGCAGCTTTTGTTCTGGAGGACTGGCCTTTTCATATGCTCCAGTAGTTCACAGATGGAGTAGATGTTGGGGTGGGCCAACACAGAGTCCTGAATTTGGACCTGGGTGGACCAGCTCTCTCACACCCATGCCACCAGGAACAGTTCTACAATGCTGCTTAGGTGAGGTACTGGCCCTACTCTCCTGCTTTCTGGCCCTAGGAGTCAGTTCTCTTACACTGCCCACTAAAAGAATGGGGACAGCTCTTCTGTCTGCTACAGAAGGTTAGGGGCTAAGGAGGGTATCTATCCCCACCTATGCCACTGAAAGACATGTGAGGGGCTAGACCAGCTCTCCTATGCTCACCCTTGCCCCACCAACAAGGCCAACTCTATTGTGCTGCCCAAGCAAAGTTGCAAGGGCCAGTCCTGCTCAGACCTCAGATATTTACATGGACCTGGGCAGCCTCCCAGACCAGGACTGTCTGCACGACCTTTGGTTGTAGCAGGGACATAGACTCAGACCACTGCTGGTTCAGGACCATGGATCCAGACCTGGCCCTTGGTGGCAGCATTAGCCAAGACTTCACTGTGACCTCAGGTGGCAGTCCAGGCTACTCATATCAGGCTGTTTCTTACCATCCTAGTATCTCCAGTTCAACCTCTCTGCATAGTGAACTTTATTCTGCTTCTCTGTCTCTCCCATCTCTCCATTACGTATTTGTTCCTTGTGCTGGGTCAGTAATGACATCTTTTGAAAATTAGAATGGTCAAATGCTTGTCCAAGCCAAAGATTCTAAAGGAAATAAATCCCTGGCCAAAGTTAAACACTGCACAGAAAAAATTTAATTCAGCATAGAGCCATCCAGTCCCATGGTTGAACAGCCAGCACAACCAACTACAGAGATTAGCAAATAGATCAATAACCACAAGTGAAGACAGCAGAACACGCGGAGTCAGTTGTAGTTCTCCACTCTTCAGGCACTGCACTTTCTCCTAGGCTAGGATGCAGTTCTGGAAGTCACAGAGACTCACACAGTGGGTGACTCTCTCCAAGGAAGAAGTCACAGGCTCATTGGCACTTGATGGCCAATGGCTCCCCTGATGGTCAATGAAATTTACCACATCCCAAGGAACAAGCTCATCAATGACCTTTGCTTCTCCTGTTCTACATATCCCTCTCCTTATATTGCACAAAGTCCTCTGCTTCTCTTCCTCTCCCATCACTTCACCACCTACTTGCATACTTTCTGCCATGCTCTGCACAGGGGAGGCTGTGCTCAGTGTGTGGTATTGTCTCAGTGTTTCCTGCAGCAACCAGGCATGAGATGGCAGGCTGTTGTTGTTGTTGTTTGGATGGCGGTATCTATTTATTTATTTATTTATTTGGTGAGTGGCAGTTAATGCAGAGATTCATGGAAGGTCAAATGTTGATGTCTGTGTAACAGGAACAGCAAAACAGCTTTAGGATTCATAATATTCAGCCCAGTCGTTAGCACTGAGGGTGTCCTTCAGAGAGGCAAAGCCCTGTGGACCTGAGGACTTCATGCTGTTTTGGAGCATCGCTCTGCTTGTTGTCTTCACAGTCATCCCATCACTCATAATTTATGAGTTATATGAAGACTCTAAGGGGGCTTCCAGCCCCTCACTGGGCAGGATCAATGACACTTTCAATACTAGCTATTGATCATTTTCAAGCATTGCTGCTGGAACAGATTAACAATTCATTCACTACCCTCAGAAAGGATCTAAAGATATAGATTGTGAGCAATGACCCTTAGAGGCTCACCTTGTGGCTCTATAAACACTTTTATTCTAAATTTCTAAATTTTTTATCCACTAATTTTTGAACCAACCCATAGATCTAGCTATTAATTAATTAATTAATTAACTGCCCAGCAATTAGCACTATGGTTTTTTCTCTAATTATATTATTTTTTATTTCTTTTGTTTCTTCTATACTCATTATTTGGACTTTTGAAAGAAACATACTACTTCTTTACTTTATTTTACACATTGTTTAAAACTATATTGCTCTTAGGACACTTATAATGATATTAATCTATGGATATTTACTTATTTGGGGGCTAGCATCATAACATCATTTATTTCATTGGTCAAATTTTCAAGCTTTAGCCATAGAATTGCTTTCCTTAATTTAGATTTTGTTCTGTTTAAATGTACCATGACCTCATTCTCATCTTGTGTTCTTTCTTCTCCATAAGTAAACTCATCTATTTCTCTTGAAAGTGTTGCTTCCTGATATTATAAAATGATCATTTTTATTAATAAGGTCATCAGGTATGCCCTGATGGGGGCAAGGTCTCTATGTGGATAAGAATAGGAGACACATAAACATACTCTCCCATGTGTTAATACAATTTGCTTATATAAATAATTATTTAAACATTATTATTCACATATATTTAATAGCAGTCATACCAAAACTACTCCTATACCCATTTTTGTTTATTTATATTTCCTTTCCCTGACATGAAATTATGGTTGCATTATCTACACTTCTTTCTTGAACTTTGCTATTCATTAGTTTCACAATTCACAAAACAGACACCATTGATTGATGAAGTTAACTAATAATAAATGGTCCTTGTATCTATTTCTTGTATGTTGTTACCATTACTCAAGTCATTCAAAACAATGACTTCCAACTTAGCTTAACTCTCTTCCTTTACCTCTTGTGTACAATATACACATGACCATAAAACCTATGCCACAGTTGACTTTCTGTTATAAAATTCTGGACATGTCTGTTGATTTTTCAAATAGCAGTTAGCCTCACTCCTCATGGTTCAGTAATATGCCTCTATAAATAACTTGTCATACCAAACCATTCTCTCATCCTAATCCAGCTCCAGTGTGTCCTTCACAGTTGCTCCTTCACCCCAGCTTCACCTCAGGCAGTCGGGTATTCTCGGTTTTACATTTTTTACTTTATATGGAATGTCATAAGAATGTCTTATGCAATATGTGGATTTCCCCATCTGGTTTCTTTTATTTCTCAAGAAGAATTATAATTTAAACATAATAGTTCCCTTCAAAGATAATGTTTTCTTCAATAAGAATGAGGAAAAGAAACTTTTACTATGGAAACATCATCTTAAAATATTTAAAAATAAATTTTAGTTTGAATAAGGAAGTTGAGTCATTTCTAAATCTCTCAAATCTGCATCCTTAAAAAACAGAAAATTCAATTTTAAATAGACAATTTCAGTGAATTTTTAAAGCACATTTAGAACTATAAAAATTCTTTAGCATTCTACTAATCTTATAAGAAAAGCTGAGAACCGGAATGTTGAAAGCTCATACCCATATTTCCAAAGATAATTGCAAGTTTTTTATAATTGGAAAATTTGGATATCCTGATTTAATTGTTATTTGGAACTGAATGTCTTTAAGAAGTACTTTTTGAAGGTATTATAAAAACTAAAATAAAATATAATCAGAACTTAAAACTTGAATTTCTAATTACCTTACCATAAAATTTCAAATAAAATTCAAAACTATATAACAATTTTAATTACTGCATATGTTCTGACAAGTCATTAAAATTGAGAATATCTTATTATTTAGCTGGCATTCATTTTATATTGGGTATATTATAAAAAGTTATACACATAAATATAGGACGGTTGGGGCTAGAGAGATTGGTCACTAATTAAGTGTGTTTGCTATTTTTCAAGATATTTACATTGCATACTCTGTCACAAAAAAAGTTAACCTGAATTAATTTCTGCTTTTTTTCATACATCATCAACACTTCCTACAGTTAGGACGAAAATGGGCTCCCAAGGGTTCATCTGTTCAAGGTTTGGTCTCTAGAGCAGTGATGTTAAGGTGACAAAACTTTTGAGAGGTGGAGAGATAATAGGAGGTCATGAGGACTCGAGAAGAGATTATTACACTGAGTCTGATCCTGGCTGATTCCCAGAAGAGGGGTCCTTAGAAGAAGTCTGACACTTCAAAGTTCTCTCTCTGCCTTTGTCTCATCTCACCCTTTTGTCTCCCTCCCTCTCACCCAGCTTCAACCCTCACCCCCAGTCCCATGCCTGTACCCTCTCCCCCTTTCTCTCTCAACTTGGGTTTATCTAATATTTTCTTTTGGTTAGACTGAGAGGAATGTATTGTGTTAAAGCATTCCTCAAATTATAATATCTGACATCAGTATGTGTTGTTAGTAATGTTAACTTTGATAATTTGCTCGATGTAAGATCTGCTAGATTTCTCCATTGCTAAGTCAGTATTTTTCCATTTTCTGTTAAAGTGTATTCATTAGAAATGAGTCACTGGGCACAGATTACACTTAAAGAAAAGACAACAAGAACAATGAAAAACAAAAGTTTACCTCCTGGAGGGAGCCAGGGACAATCTTGAACTTCCAGCCTCCAAAATCATAGGTTCAAAATCCTTTCTTTACAAACAATCCATTTTGATACACCAGTTGAAACTACAATAGCGTTCTTCAACTTCCAGTAGCATTTGTTACAATGACTTCTAATCAGTTTGCTTTTTTTGTAAAACATTACTTAGCATTCTGGATTATCATAATGCTGAATTCTTAAATTACAGTGTTTCGAGTGTGATTTCTGTAGATAGGGCAAAAGGAATTGAAGAGGCAACATGATAATAGTAGGAATTTTGGAACAGAATTCTGAATTTTCACTCTATCATTATTTTTCTTTATACCTCAATGGTAAAATATAATTTACCAAAATACTGGGCATAACCCTCTATTTGTTCTTACCTGGAGATGCACATAGCTCTTGTCACTGAAAAACCAAAGCAGTATCCTAGTTATGAAGATACAGCACTGGATGACAAGGGTCAGACCCCTGCTCCTAAAAATGAACCTTCTGTTTTGAAAATATTTTCCCCTTGAAAGAACCAAGCAAATCTAACTTTATTTAGTCATCAAAGAACCCAAATTATATAACATGGAAATGTTTAGCAATGTTTATTCCTACATTAAGTGTCACAAAATGTATTCTATTGGATGAGCTATTTCTGTGGAGGCACTATTTTTGGAATATTTAAAGTCATATGAAGTACCTAGAAGAGAATATTGAAGATATCATTTTAATCTTTCTTTATCATTTATATGTCTGCAAACTGTTCTTTTCAAATTTCTTGTTGCTACTTATCACATATTTAAAGTGACTATCAGGAATTATAGGATTAGTTTGTGTCTAAAAGCTCTGAGAAAATAAAAACAAAAACAACCTTAGTATTTAGGTATATTCTTAAGCTGTGATGTCCTGGTATAGGAATCAAAACAAGTAATTAAATTAGAAAGGATCACTGTTTCACTAAAACTCCCAATACCCAACTTTCCATTATTTTCTATATTTATGTAATCATAATAATTAAAGAATATAAAAAGGTCATGGATTTTGGGGAAGGGTGCATGTGAGGAATGGATGGGTGTTTTCTGAAGGAAGTGTGTGCAGCTTCCTAAGCTGCAAAGAAGGGAACATTGGTCTCCATCAGGAGCTTAATTGATTTGGGTTTCTGTCACTGCTCCAAGGATCAATCATTTCAGTGTCCTGAGAAGCTCAATGAAAAGGCAAAAGAAGGGACTTCTGCAGCTAAGACTTAAACTCTTGAGGAAAATTGTGCTCACATCTCATAAAGACAGATATCTAGTCACGCTGATGCAAAGATCCATATAGATCTAAGTTCTCTGTGTACCTGACCTCTGGAGATAGTAACCACATACACCGTCCCTGTTCTGAAGGAATCTTCATCATACCTGTGATTACATACATTTGAAAGAAAGATTTTTATGATAGGCTGATTATTCATATTAGTCCATGTTCCAAATGAGTAGAAAATGTATCATCTTCAGATTTTAAATGTTAACTATACAATGTCTTCTTCAGGGGGTTTGGTGGCATAGGGCTGTAATTCCTCCATAGAAATATGAGGCAGTGGGATAGTGAATTTGAGATGTCACTAGGATGCAGAGCAAGTCTAAGGCCATCTGGATAATTTAGTGAGATTTGTCTTAAAATACATAGAAAGACCTGGAGATCTAGTTCAGGGGTAGCTGCTTGTCGATTATTAACAAGGGCCATGTAGTTTAGTGGTGGCTGTTTGTCTATCATGTACAAGGGCCAGGTCGTTCAGTGGTATCTGCTTGTCTATCATGTATAAGGGCCTCAGATAATCTCCCAGTACTGCAAGTAATTTTAAAATATTGTCATATCTTCTACTTACTATGAATGATGTCTATTCTTTTAAATTCAATAATATGGAAGAACATGTTCATGTTGCATAAAAATAAATAGAATCCATTTACATATTCACCAAAATTAAAAACCCCATATTTCCAGCAAAAATTCCCTACTATAAAAAAAGGATTCAGAAGAAATCCAAAGTTAGTCAACTTTTATTTTTATATGGCATTTTCAAAAGATCTATATACCATTACATGTAAATTATTTCACGCTGAGAAATGACATAAAGCGATCTATATTTCAGTCTAGCTGTTTATCTTTACTCAGTCAGATGAGGATTGAAAATAATATCACTCAGAAAATCACTATTTAGCATTCATCACTCCATAAAAATTTATTGTGTTTCAAAAGCTATTGATTCTGTGTATAAAAGGAATTTAGAAAATAAAAGAATCTTAGACTTTTCTGCCACCAAATTACATGCATAATGTTTTAACCCCAGAAGATGTGGTCTTGTTCCAAAAACATTTTAGAAATAAAAATTTATTTTTAACTCTGTCAAAAAACTTATCAAACCTGATTGATCACAAATAACTAAGAACAAAATATAGAATGCCCAAACTAAAAGAAACACCTCTTTAGTGGTTTTGAGATTATAATCTAATTACAAAATTTCTCACACCCACCTCCTCCCTACAAAACCTCCCATATACCCTTCCTTGCTCATTTTCAAATTCATGGCTTCTTTTTTCAATAAATATTATCGAATGTGTATATTTACATGTATGTACAAATATAATCTGATCTGTGTGTATACTGTTACTTGTATGTAGGTTTCCGGAGCTGACCATATGGAAGAGCAATAACAATTAGGGAAGCCAGTCTCTGCTGCCTTCAGTAATCCCTAGTTGCCTGCAGTTCTTTGTGTAGGGTTGAGGTCTTATAAGCTTTTCTCCATCCACTTTGACATGGCTATTGAATCCATCTTTATTCAGCTTATGTTTGGACAGTCACTTTGTTAGCATATTCTGTGCTACATTCCCTTTGGTAAACAGTTGGGCAAGGACAGTAAGCATCTTGTCCAAACTCTTCTCATTGTTCTTTCCAGCACTCTTCTCAGGAGGATGGATGTCTTACATCCCTTCTGCAATTCATTAACTTATTTGAACTGTTACATACAGACAGGTCTCTAATTCTGCTAATGACTTATTGCTCAGAAACTTTCTAGTTTATACTAATTCATTACGAATTGGTTGCTATAGGGGCTTAAATAGAGCAACATATATACAAACTGCCTTGCTGTTTTCCTTTAAAACTAGACTTGAGCTTGTCAAATCTGTTCATGTGTGTCCAATGTCACAAAAACACAGGGTTCAAAACTATGCCTGTAAGGAGGACTGTATTTGCTTTGGTGTGCTTATATAGCTGGATTCTAAGCAAAAAAGACTTATTTTAATGAAATTATGAATATGAAGATATTTCTTGGGTAATGCCAATGATTCTCATCATTCCTAAGGCTGCACCCTCTCAAACAGTTCCTCATGTTGTGGTAAACCCAAGCCATAATGTCATTTCATTGCTGCTTCCTAACTATAATTTTGCTACTGTTACAAATTGTGTAAATATCTGATATTTCTGATAACCTTATGTGACCCCTGTGAAGAGCTAATGTGACTTCAAAAGGATTACAACCCATGGGCTGAGGACTGCTGTGAAACACCATCCTCTACCCGAGCCACCAATAATCGGACTCTCCTGTTTAATGATTTCCAAGGTTTTAAATGACTTATTGGATAAGCTAGATTAACTTTGAGAAGATAATCATATGTGGTCTCCTGTTTTCTAAGTAACTCTTTCTTTGTCCTATTTGAAACACACTTAGAAGCTTGGAAAGTTAGAGCAAGGAGTGGGTCGCTAATTCTTACTTGGCAGAGCAAGTCTTTAGCACTCAACTCTCACCAAACATTCTTCTCTACACTGTATCTGAATTACCTGATAAAGGATCCTGGGTATCTCTGCTCATTCTCTTAGTCAACTATAGACCACTTCATTGGGCTTGAGTCAGTCGGAACTCTTGACAGTCTTTTACCTGAAAATTCAGACATTAACCTTAGCCAAATGATGAATATCATTCAGTTATCTCAGGTTCAAATCACATGTATGCCATTGTTCTTTATTTAGTGTGTTAATTTGGCAATGAAATCAATTTCTAAAATATATAACTAAGTAAAACACATAAATGAGAATAGCAAAATAAGTTCAGCAACACACACACACACACAATACATATACACACATATACACACATACATATAATCTTACCTTAAAGACATTGCATAATTTGACTCCATTCTTCTACTCTCTGCATAAATAATTTTTAAAATGGGACTCTCTGACAACTTCATATTTATATACCATGATATCATCAAGGAAAACGGCCAGCTTAATATTTTCTGTAAACTAAACACAGAGCATCTAAAACTGAAGGCCTTTTCACTCTTATACCAATTAAGATCACTTAAAGGAACATAACACTCACTGTATATTGGTGATTAGTACCATTTCTACTTTTCAAAACTCATTCCCTATTTCAGAAGCTGGGAGACTGGAAACTATGTATTCCGTTCCTTGTGTGAGATCGAGAAGAGGAAAGCAAAGTAGATCCAATATTGCCATTATAGTAACAAGACTTGTGAATTCTCATGAACTCTTGACACTTAAACCAGAGATTTCTACCAGGCTTCTCTGCATCCCCAGCTCTGGCTCTCAAGGCCTGCAGACAGCTGAGATTGCTGGAGCTATTTCTGGCTGTTATTTTGATTTGTTGTTGCCTAAACAGTATAGTTTTAACTTATTTGCTTTTTTTTTTGATACTAATCCACTATTAGTTTCTCTGACCTTAATTCCCTCAGCCTGTCTGACAGTTCTACCTCTCTAATCCCTCTTTTAAATCCCTTCCTACTTATAAAAAAAAAAGGATAGACTAACAACTGTTCATAGAAAGCACCCCCAACCTTTAGGCTACCTAAGGAAGTCAAGCTTTTATCACATCAAAACAAAACCAATTTCCCACCAACTTCCTTAAACTTTGATTTATTTCTCTTCTTCAAAAATGACATTAGGCACATATAATGTGTACTGAAAACATGATATTAGGAGGAAGATTTATTATTTGTAAGTCTTTGACTATGTGTTAGATCCACTCCCACCCCCCACCCCAAATACTTCTGTCTACCTCAATTGTATAATCACTGAAAATCTTTCCCCAAAATGGTGAGAAAATACAAATGTTGCATACAAACTCAGATGCATAAATAATGCACCAGGAAACATAATATATTTAGTACTGTGCATGTATATGAGAAGCAAAGACTTAGAATGTGCGAAGGATGAGCAAAATTTAGGAATGAGTCAAAATCTAAAATTGGATGGGAAAGGGGGGGCACATTAATTAATCCTAAGGTCTTGCTGTACACAGCGGGGAGCAGGTATCCATGCAGCACCTGCATGAAGGTGGTAGAAGAGGAGGGGCCTGCGAAGAGCTAAGGAAGGAATCAAGCTTCATTAGTTGAAGATGTGGGAAACTTCTATTTTCAGTTGCAGAGAGTTGTGCGCTGTTTATACTTGCAGGTTTCATTAGCAGGGAGAACTTCCTCTCTAATTCAAGTGTGCAGAATGACCCTTTCCTCAGGAAACGGTAGATGTTTTTCACTTCTAATACAAGATTCAGTCACGTGAATAACCATGTATTCTGGGAGTAAATTAACTTGAAATCTGTTAAATACGAAATATCCAACTCCACGAAATATAAATATGTTATGTCACAGGGACCCCAAAGACCTCTGAGGAGCCAATTCCGAAGCAAACATATAAGGATCTTTCAGTATGAGCTCGCAAGCAAGGTCTCTCAGATTCTCAACTTAGCAGCGGGTCAGAGTGAGAGCTCCGAGTCTAAGGGTGCAGGGTTTTTATTCTGGTTACAAAAATTTCCATATGGGTCAGCAAGTTAAAATGGCATTTCTGGTGTAATCTCCAGGAAGCAAACATGAGGGGCAGAACCACCAGACAAGACACACAGGATGGTCAGGTTATCTATTCTCTGCAGGATGTCCTAGGTTATCTCTGTGCGCCTTGATCCAGCTATTGCAGCCTGGCTACTGCTCAGGGGTGAGGGTGGGGGTTGTCATAGGATGTTTGCTCAGGTGCACTTTGTAATTCTCTTCCTGGAATTGGAGTTTAGGCCCTGGTCTTGCACAAAATGGAGTTTTTTCCAAACCGGAGTTGGTTGGGCTTTACAGCTTGTGATTTAATGGCCATCAAGATGGAATAAATTAACCTTAGGCTTATACGTATTGTTATAGTAAAGAATAGAATCTCCCTAGATGAAGACATGTCATTATCTACTCCCCTAACAGTTAGTCTAGCTGGGCAGGTAAATCACATATCCACATTCCAGCCCCATGAACCCATCCCACCCCACAAGCACTAGGAAGGCAAGTCAATCTTGAGCTATGCTGTGTAGTTAGGAGAAATAATTATCCCTGTAAGAAGGTAAGGCCTATCTCTTCCAAGAATTCCATTCTCTGGCTTTCCACAGCTTGCAGATAGCCAGTCTGCCTGCTGTCTGAGTTGTTTTTTCCCCTCTCTTCTAAGCAAGTTAAAGTGGTCTCGAGCAGAATTTCTCAGCCTGTGGGACTCTACCCTTTTTTGGATTCCATATCTGATATTCTGCATATCAGATATTTACATTACAATTCTTAACAGTAGCAAAATTGCAGTTATTAAGAAGCAATAAAATGATTTTATGGTTGGGCATCACCACAACATGAAGAATTTTATTAAACCATTAGGAAGGGTGAAAACCACTGCCCTAAGATTTCCCTTTTTGCTTATTCTTAAATTCCTTTATTAATGTGATTAAGAAGCTCAGAGGGGAATTCTGATTTCCAAGTAAAAATATTATTCTTAAATTTAATTAAAAGAGTGTCTAAATGTAAATTATTGATTATTGTTTTTCAGATATGTTGAATAAGGAATATACCATTTTGGTATTACATGCTAGCATCTGTGGATATTAAATATAAATCAAGAATGTAACAAATGATAATTATATAGTTTATACATTCTAGGCTCACAATATACACTTATTCCTGTAGAATAATTTAATATACATATGTAAAGGGATAGATAAAGGTAACATTAGAATCTAATTTAACATATACACATGTTGTGTCACGGAAATGTTAGTGATCTCCAAAAACACACACACAGGAGCCAATCTGATGCAACTCACAGCAGGGTCTTTATTGTAAGCAGCAAGCAGGGAATACATATGCAAGCATCTAATTGGAAAGCTACTGTGGCCTTTAACACAATTGGCTCGTCCCGGGAGTCATATCATAAACTTAACTTCTGCTCTCCTCTGCATTGGTGGTCATTAGGAAGGGGATGGGCTTGTAACCTGGGGGTGCAGGTTTGTTTGGGGAATAACCTGGAGACACTGGTCTTGTTGAGTGTGCAACCTGCAGACGCTGGTCTTGTTGGTGATTAGCCTAGAGACTGGAGCTAGGCTCCGGTTTTGTTGAGGGACAACTTGGAAATTAACACTAGGTACCAGCCTGTTAGTTTACCTGAGTTCAAACTTAGGTCAGGCTCTCTAAAATGGAGTCTAACTTAAAAGCTTTGGCATCCCACACATTTAGGTTGTAGAATATGTCAAGACAGTTGGCATAATACAAATTCACCAACAAGATACTGATTGTCTATAGGGTAGCAACTTTAATTTACAAGTTTTCTTTATATATCGTAGAGTTCGTTTCAATGATTCTAAAAATTAAAAAGCTCTGTCTCTATAAAGATGTATATTAAACATTTACACATAGATACATCAGCATTTCTACATAATAGCCTTATAATAACAATAATTCAAATTCATGGAAAATTCTATCACTGAAACCCAAAGGGCTGAAAACATTGGGTGTAAATTTTATGCTCTGAAATTTACTTAAATGATGCTAAGGTTTTAATGACTCTAAATATGATATTTCAGTTGAAATTTAGATTATAATTGTAGGAGTCATGTCAATATTAAAGTATTTAAAACTTCAAATAAAATACATATTTAAATAGTTCAACAAATACAATTTCATATACAGAGCTGTATTCAGTAAAAATATGTTTATATATTAATTTCAAAGCAATGTCTCTTTGTCCTTTCTGTATTAGTCATTCTGCTTGATAACTGCTTGAGTAGCACTTCCATGTTCTACACAGTTCAAAGTAATTTACCAATACCAACCCATTTAATGATATAAGTTTTATTAAACTCTTGGTTGAATTATTCTATAATTACTTCTTTATGCTTTACAATTGTAAAACATAATAAAACAGTGTTCTTCCAAAAGCTTATATCAAGTGTGATTTCAACAGTAAAGCACTTTGTACAATATCCTTTGCTACAATATTATCTATTTAACTCATAGTATTCTAGAGATTCCTGTGGGTAGAATTGAATTTGCTTAAGTTCAATGACATAAGTAAAGTCTTAATTCTGGCTTGTCTTTCCAACTGTTTGCCCTCTGTGCTTTTTCAACCATTGTGTGTGTTGGTGGACTGTGCATTCTAAATTCCCTATGGCATTCAGTATGCATGACCACCACAAAACTACCCAGCTGACATTAAGTTTTAATAACAGCATCTACATAATCCTAAATAACTAGACCTCTAGAGAAGATGTTGTTCAGTAAAAAGAGATATTAGCAGCCTCGGAGATCTAGAGTCTTCCCTCATATTCGGATTTTGATTAGGCTCCTGTTTCCTTGGTAACACTAGACATAAAAGCATCAGTTTTGGCCTTCCTTAGAATTTAAAATGCAATATGAAAAGATGGAGGCATCCAGGTTTTGTTGAGTCCCATTAAGTCAGTGCTTTCCTCTCTCTAGTCAAAAGAAGGCTGATTTACCTGAAGACATGCTGAGGAGATAGGGAGAATAATTGTCCCCTTAGTGAGATAATGTATTTAGTGAGAAGCCCCTCCCTCTCAGTTGCTTGGCAATCCTCATTGCTAAGCTGACCCACTTTTTAGAGAACTAATTAAAAAATCATAACTTTTTTATTATTATTTTGGGGGCAGAAAATACTAATCAAAATCCTAAGCATAGATTTCCCTATCACACTGGACTTCTCTTTCTTTGAAAACACTCATTTTACAAAGTTGCCTGCTGACCTCCATGTTTAATTTAAAATCCATGACTCTCTCCTCTTATCCATCTCTCTCCTCCTGGCAACTATGAAGATTTTTAAGTAACCTGCTGTGATGGTTTAAATGAGGCTGGTTCCCACTGGGAACCAGTGTTTGGATACTTGGTCTCCAATTGGTTGAATTGTTTGAAAAAGATAAGAAGCCTGACTGTAATGGAGGAAGTGTGCCATTGGGTCAGGCTTTGGTGTTTTAAAAACCTGCACCTTTCCCAGTTTTTCTTTCTCTCTGCATCTTCCTTTAAGATCAACATGTGAACTCTCAGCTGTTTATGCTACTATGCCTTTGCTCTGTCATCATGGATTCTGAATGTCATAAACTATAAACCCATTCAAATGCTTTCTTCTATATATTGCCTTGGTCATAGTGTTTTGTCACCACAACTAAAAAGTAACTATGACATAAATTGGGTACCAGAAGTGGGGGGTTAGTTACATCATGTTAGGCAGAATTACGACCTGTTTATTGGCTTCATTTTGAAATTAAGCAGTACTTAAGGAAATAAGATTTTGTGTTGAGTTTAAAAAGGGTAGATTTGTGATAGCTAGTCGTGGTTGTCAACTCGACTCCATCTGCAATCAACTGAAGCTAAAGCCCCAGGCACTCCTGCACAGGACTTTCTTTATCGAATCATTTGAGGTGAGAAGACCCATCCTAAGCTTGGGTCACATCTTTTGATGGCATTCTAGGTAAAAAGGCATAGAAGAAGGAAACTTTGACTTTCATTCTCAATGAAAGTTTATTTATCCTGTCGAGGCATTCCTTAACTGACATTAGAACCTACATTTTTGTGATCACAACACAGACTGAAGACCAGGGGAGACATACAGCCTTGTGACTGAACAACTAACAGATACTTTACCTTTTGGTAGAAAGGGAGACAGCTATTGTTGGACTAGCCAGTTAAGAGTCTAAATACCACTCTTGTAAATTGCACACACACACACACACACACACACATATGACATATATTCGAATATATTCTATCAGCTCATATCCTATAGAGAACTGTGTTTAACATACTTGCATTAATGTTTTATTCAAACTTTATTAAAATTCTCATTGAGCCTCCTAAATACTTTTTTATTGAAAATGCATTTTCCATATAATAGATTCTAGTCACAATATCTCTTCACCTCAACTTCTCCCAGATCCTGTCCACTTCCACCCCTATCCAACTCTATGCCTTCTCTCTCTTTCTTTAGAAAATAGCCCAAATACAAACAAAAACCAAAATATTTCCAAAATTCAAAACAACAAATAAAATCACTAGAATGTAAACAAACAAAAAAAACAAAAAAGTGTATAATACCTCTCTGTATTATTTTTATATTCATATAATGAGAATTTGTGTTGTTTTTTAATGTTCATTACCCTTTCACCGACTACCTTTTCCAAAGAAGCCTTTCTTTTCCTCAAGTATGTCTTCTACTTTTATGTCTGTTTCTGTCTCTGTCCCACTTTGTTTCTCTATCTCTCTGCTTCTATCTCTCCTTCCCTTTCCTACACTCCACCCCCACTACCATATAGTATGTGTGTGTGTGACAGTAAGATATGTATTCTTGCATGGGTACAGATAGGGGATTATTTACTGTGGCATGGGTAATGTAACATTGGCTCCACCAATGAGTAAAATGACACCCCCTCCCTCACTAACCATTTACTGTCAATGTTCACTCAGGCTATCCTTAATGGAATGCTGAGAGACTCAATCCTGTACAGATCTTATTCAGGAAACTACAATGCTGTGAATTCATGAGTACAAAAAGCCATGTCATATCTAGAAGATGTCATTTCACAGCACTTGTCTTCATCCTCTGGCTTTTCCATTCATCCCAAGCTCCTTTTCTAGAATGATCCCAGAGCTTACACAGAGTATAGATGTACTTTATAGTCTTCACCACTCAATAACCATTTATTTTCATTATTTGGACTAGTTATAAATGTCTTCATTGATGAATGATGACATTAGCATTAATCTATTGGTATAAACATAAGTATGAAGATGCTTTACTATAACCTGGTCAAGAGCCTGTGGGTGGGAAAGTCATATGGTCAGGGACTGAGGGGATGTCCTACTATTATTGTTTACTCCTTGTTTTTATAGACATGTTTTTCACTGAATTTATGGTCTCTCTGGGAAATTTAAAACTATCTCATCTTAAGATACTTAATTGTATCTGTGAAGACCCTTTTGCCAAATATTTTCACACTGACAGTTAATTAGGATTATTATGGGAATATATTATTTGAGGGTGGAATATTACTCAACTTACTCCTACTGTATTCCCAGCACCTGCAGTAACTCAGCATTATCCAAAATGCTCTGTAAATATTTGGAAGAAATACGAGTATCTTGAGACTGAAGGTCAAGATTCAGCTGCTTTTTCTATTAATATCTAACTTGAAAATAATTTAGATTTAGCAGACTTTAAGACTCTATTGCAATGGTTAATTTCTATTGTAACTTAGAGAATAGCCAAAATAATACACAAATTAAAAAATCATAATGATATTTCAAACAAATGTTTTTCATATATCCTGGATTTGGAGTCTATATATGTCCCAAAATATTCTGTATTTGATGCGTTTCAATCATGAAAAGTTGTAAGAGGTTCTCTTCATTCTGTACAAAGCAAAGCAAGCAGCAGACAAGGTTTGACCTATTGATGTTCACCCTAAAGAGTCCCAGTACAGGTCCTCATTGTTAATGTGTTAGCAGGAAATTGAAATCACTTTCACAGGTCCTTCATCTTTCCAATAATGTTAGAACATCTTCAGGAAACACATATAACAATTTAAATTTTACTTGGGAGTGACAGAAGAATAAATGGCAAAGTAAATAACACATGTATATGATAGATGATAAAATGCCATTTAGCGATAAGAGAAAGAGAAAAGTGCCGTGATTAACAACAACAAAAAGTTCTCACCTACAGCAGGTGATTTCCTTGAGAATGTGACATTTGAACAACTGAGTGAAAAAGGGTCTACACAAAAGAACTGGTCAATATAAGAACTTTCAAGGAAGGAATGTGTGCCATTGCTTAGCAACAAGGATGAGTCCAGTGCTTCTGTAAAGAAACAGTGAAAGTATTGAAATTTTGAGATATGAGATTCTAGAAAAAGAAAATGAATGTAAGTCAGAGGCCTTGGTTTAAGTGAAACTGAAGGGTGTTGCAAGATTGTAAGGAAAGAAATGACATAAAGAACTTGAAAAGAACTCAATAACTTTTGAGCTATGCTAAAATGAAACAAACAGTTTCATTGGGGGTAAAATTGGTGCCCAGGACTATTTATCTATATCATTTCACTAGAATGTTATTTTAAATCAAATCTAGATACACCTACAAAGAGGAAGTTTCAACTGTAGAATGCCCTTTATTATGGTGGTTTACAGGCAAAGTCTATGGGCATTTTCCTGATTGTTGTTGGTGTAGGAGGCCCAGTATACTACCAGTCAGTAAGCCATACTACCATGTCAACAGAGCAAGTCAGTAAGCAGTGTTTCTCCATGGCTTCTGTTTCAGGATCTTCTCATGAGTGTTTGTCTTGCATCTATAGATAACAGCTATAACCTGTAGCTAAAAATAAAACTCATCCTCCCCTAGTTACTTTCAGTCATGGGATTTATCAGAGAAAAGAAAATAAACTATAACAAATAGTAATAAAACTGGCTAGACTAGGATAGTGGCTAGTAGTAGGAATTGAATGTGAATTATGTTTGGAAGTTGCACCTGAAGGCTTTTGAAGTGCGCTGGATGTGAGATGAGAAGAATACCTCTAACTTCTAACAGGAATGTACTAGACAAATGAGATGTTAATTCAATATCTAGAAGAAAGTTTTGTACCAAGCTAGGAATTTATTTGGGGCTTGTTAAATTTGATGTACTTATTCAATTTTCTAGTATAGTTCCAAATTATTAAACACACATGCACACACACACACACACACACACACACACACATGCTCACACAAACACACACACAGAGAGAGACAGAGAGAGAAAGAGACAGACAGAGAGAGAGAGAGAGAGAGAGAGAGAGAGAGAGAGAGAGAGAGAGAGAGAGAATATGTATGTACATGTGTCTTAGGGTTTCTATTGCTTCAACAAAGCACCATGACCAAAGGAAAGTTGGAGAGGAACTTACACTTCCAATTGCAGTTCATCACTAAAGGAGGAAGTAAAGAAACTCAAATACGACAGGATCCTGCAGGCAAGAGCTGATATAGAGACCATAGAGGATTGTAGTTACTGGCTTGCTTTACTGTGATTTGCTTAGCTTGTTTTCTTATAGAACCAAGGACTATATGCAAGGAATAACAGCACCAACCATGGGCTAGCACTCCCCCATTGATCACTAATAGGGAAAATGTCTTGCAGCTAAATTTCACACAGGCATCCATTTCCTTAAATGAGGCTCCATCCTCTCTGATGACTTTAGCTGTGTCAAACTCCACAAGTCTAGCTATGGGCAGAAAACCCTACAGTATAGTATCCATATGTTCTGTATTCGGGGAACAGTAATAGATACATATATAGAATCTCAAAATATCATCAATTTAATTTGGTAGCTAACTCTATGAGACTAGAAAAGATCTATGGATTCATACCCTACAGTGCTGGAAAACTGAGATATGAGTACACTCTAATGATAGGGGACCATGAAAATCAGCCAATAAAGCAGAAGACAAACTTGAAGAGTGATACTCTGAAGATTACTGAAGAAACTGTTTGAAGTACATTGGACTGACCATTTCTGCCAAGTACATCTAATAAGTCAGGTATTGCAAAGATTGAAAACTGGATTGGATTTGTCAGCACGTCCATTAAAGCAAACAAAATGAGAGCGGTGAAATGGGAATGCCAGAATGCATTTACAAAGAAAGACACAGCATTGAGAACAGAACATTTCACGAAGAATTATCATAAAAATATAGAACAGAGGATAAAGTATAGAGCTGAATGAAAAATAGTCAGTGGAAAATCTTATGACTTGCCTGTTTTGTTTTAGTTGTTCAAGGAAGAAGAAATAAGGATTTTTGCATTTCAGGGATTAACCTATATTGGAAATAAAATAAAAATACGGGAAGAAAAGACAATTAGAACAATTTAACTAGCAAGAACAAGCTTCACACCCTGTGAGAGTTCTCCCTTCCATGTTACCATGTTTGTGGGTGTCGTTGTGGAGGTCTTGTTTAGGCAGCTGTCTGTTAAGATTTTATGGGTGTAGTTTTCCCGATATCGCTAAAAGAACTCTTAAAATCACCATCTCACAGCAGCCTCCCTGTTCCTTTGACTTTTGCAATTTTTCTGTCCCCATTTTGGCATGTTCCCTCTGCCATGGGTGAAGGAATTATGCTGTAGATGGAACACTTGGGGCTAGGAGTCATATATTTTTGTTCTTTGTTTATTGATATGTTGTGGTAATTGGCTCTGTCTATTGCAAAGAGAAGTATTCATATACTTAGAAATCATATCTATCTACATATCTACCTATCATTTATAATTTATCTATCATGTATCTATTTATCATCTATATATCATCTACATATCATGTATGTATGTATGTATGTATGTATGTATGTATGTATGTATCTATCTATCTATCTATCTATCTATCTAGCTAGCTAGCTAGCTAGCTAGCTAGCTATCTATCTATCAAAGGATGTCAGGGGCCATGAATTTGGGAAGAAGCAGGGAGTAGACTACATGGGAGGGGCTAGAGGGAGTAAAAAGAAAGGGGAAATGATTTAACTATATTTTAACTTCTAAAAATAAAAATCAAAATTAAAAATAAACAACAACTTTTTAAAGAAAAGCCTTGGTTGGAGGAATTGACAAAGAATCAGAAACTACACTCTTTAATGAAACTGTTATTAACAGAAAAAATATGAAGCTAGAGATCTTGTTAGGGGAAATTTTCCAGGGTTATGGTGACAAACACAACTTATTTTCTATTATTTGTTAAATATAAGAAAGGAAGAAAAATGCAATGAAAATAAAAGAGGATTTATAAGGGACATAGAAGAGGAAGGAGGTAATGAATTGGGATATACAAAAGTGAATATGGTACAAGTACATTGTATTCCTAATGGAAATGTCTCAGTGAAACTTCTTTGCAGCGTTAATAGATGTTGATAAAAGGATGCCAGTGATGAACAATGAAAGTAAATAAAAACAAAATAACTGTGAGAATGGTAAGACACAAATAAGATTATGGAACTTATTGAAATAGAATGGTGTACTTTGATGCATGATGTCCAAAGTTGCTGATACTTGGCAAAGAAGGGAGATCAGTAAGGAATAAGGATGTCACAGAAATTAAACGCAGCACTAAAATTACATTAGAACTAACTTAAAATAATCTTAATTAAACTGTTTATATTGAAATATATTTAATCAAGTAAGATTGAATTGAATGAAAAATATTTTATGAAGATTTCCTTACTTGCTGATAATTTTGCTTTACCTTTTTAATTCACCCTTTTAATTTTTGAACATTACTGAAATAATGCATTAATTACATAATTTTTTTCACAGTACCCTTTGATAGATTAAAAAAAAAAAGGATGGGGCTTTAAAATCCAAATAATTTCTCACTCATTATCTATTGTCACCTGCAGAGCACGAATTCTCAAGCATGAATAGGTACCTGTTCCTTCCCACCTTGTGAGTGCCTTTGCTGGGCTGAGATTTGTCCACCTGAAGTCTGTGCAAGTTCGTTATCTTTTTCATCTGTTATGTAAATCTGAGAGCATGTTCCATCTCAATAATGAAGACTTTTGAGATGTACTCAGCTGTTTTTAGCAGCTGAGAATGTTAGATGAGGTCCTGTAGGACCATCCTTAGTTATGTTGGTATTTCGATTTGTTTTTACAAATGGATATTTTATAAAATACTACTTATATAATTTATATAAGAAAAAAAATAGAGAGTGAAGGTCAAAATCTGGCAGGGTACAGAGTTCCTGAGTTCCGTGAATGTCTCCTTCAACAATTAATGTTAGTAATTTTCCACCCATATTCAGCCACATTATGCTTATAGTCACTAAATAGCTATACCGGCTTCCAGAAGTTATGATCATATTAGAGGGGTTTTTGGCAGTGGGTGGGACAGACAATGTTAGGCAAAGTTTGGTTTGCTGCCACCCATGCCACAAGAGCGATAAGGTCATATTTGAAGAGTCCATCATCAAAACTTCCTGATATGTGAGGAGTAATATATTTTACCTGATAAAAATTCTGTTGCAAACCTCTAAATAAATCAGAAACTGTTCTAAACGCCATCATTAATGCATGGCAGAGTGTAGTGAGCAATAAAATAGAACTATTTGGACATTTTATTTTGTTTTCGTTTTGTCCAAATCCACAAAAAAAAATTCCAAGTACAAATTTTTTTAAAAGTAATTATTTATGACATTTTGCATTAACTTTACATCTATACATTCTGTGTTGCAGGTGACTCTGAATCCTACTTCACATTATCTTTTGATGATTGATCACAAAATAATCAGCTGGTATTAAGGATTTTCTGTCATGATAAACATGATAATACTAAATATATGTTAAATTTCAGATTATGTGTTCTCTTTACTATAAACTTGAATAATTTAAAAGTATTTTCTATTTGATTAATTACAGTTTAACAGTTAATTTTCTTATCAAGTTATCATTTTTTCTCATCAAGTTATAATTTTAATCAAATGTTTATAAAAAGATGGCATGTGCAAAATCAATGTAAGTCTAATTATTTGGGGTATATAAAAGGCAGTTATGGCTTTTGCAGTGATAATGCTACACTTAGGAGACAAAAAAAATTCTAACAAAAATCTCACTAGCAAGAGTGAGAAACCTCCTATCAAGTTGTTGGTGAAGGGAATTAAGAGAACCATGACACAACATGGATTACTGCTTTTGCCATTGGTGACCCCCAAGAAGTTAAAGGTAAGACCATATTCCTGAATAAAGCATGGGCTTTCAATACAAACACTGGAGGAATTGAGCTGGGTGTGACTGGAAAACTTCCCCATGAGAAAGGGCTTTCATAATGATCAATGGCACTAGGCATATTGTCACAGAAGGGACACAGTCAATAATGCTATTGTCTAAGAATTTCATGAGTTCATTGTTTTTAATAGCTGAATAGTACTCCATTGTGTATACATACCACATATTTTGTATCCATTCCTCCGTTGAGGGACATCTGGGTTCTTTCCAGCTTCTGGCTATGATAAATAGGGCTGCTATGAACATAGTGGAGCATGTGTCCTTATTACATGCTGGAGAATCCTCTGGGTGTATGGATGGAACTGGAAAATATACTGAGTGAGGTAACCCAATCACAAAAGAACACACATGGTATACACTCACTGATAAGTGAATATTAGCCCAGAAGCTTGGAATATCCAAGACATATTTCACAGATCAAATGATGCCCAAGAAGGAGGAAGAACAAAGTATGGATACTCTGGTCCTTCGTAGAAGGGGGAACAAAATACCCACAGAAGGAGATACAGAGACAAAGGGTGGATCAGAGTCTGAGGGAAAGACCATCCAGAGACTACCTTACCTAAGGATCCATCCCATATACAGTTACAAAACCCAGACACTATTATCAATGCCCACAAGTGCTTGCTGACCGGAGCTGGATATAGCTGGTCACCTGGGAGGCTCTGCTAGCACATGAGAAATACGGATCGGGACACTCTCAGCTAGCCATTGAACTGAGCACAGGGTCCCCATTGGAGGAGCTAAAGAAAGGACCCAATGAGCTGAAGGGGTTTGCAGCGCCATAGGAGGAACAACAATATGAGCCACCCAGTACTCCCAGAGCTCCCAGGGACAAAATTATCAACCAAAGAGTACACATGGAGTTACCCATGGCTCCAGACACATAGACAGCAGAGGATGGCCTTGTTAGACACCAAAGGGAGGAGAGACCCTTGGTCTTGGAAAGACTTGATATAGCTGTGTAGAGGAATACCAGGACAGGGAAGTGGGAAAGGGTTGGTTGGGGAACATGGGGAGGGGAGATGGCTTATGGGATTGGGGGGGTGTACCAGAAAAGGGGACAACATTTGAAATGTAAATAAAGAATATATCTAATAAAAAAATAGTGCTAATGTGCTGGCTAGTTTTATGTCAACCTGAAAAAAACTGGAGTGGTTTTAGAAGAGGGAACCCCATTTGAGAAAATGCATGGGTCAGCATTTTCTTGACTGATGAGGGAGAACTCCACTGTGGGCAGTAGCACCCTGGACTGGTGGTTCTGGTACAAAAAAAATAAATAAATAAAAGCTGAGGAAGCCATGAACATAAAGTCGGTAAACACTAAACCTTCACGGCCTCTGCTTTAGTTCTTGCCTCCAGCTTCCTGCCTTGACTTCTTACTCTGACTTCCATCAGTAATGTAATGTCATAAGGACCTATAACCTAAAATAAACCATTTCTTCCCCCACTTGTTTTTGATTGTGGTCTTTTTAAAAAAAATCACAATAATAGAAACCCAAACTAAAATAAATACAAATCTCTGATACCTATGGACCACATCAATGGCTAGCATGACAAAATATCCCTACAGATAGAATAGTGTCAATGACATCCTGGTAGCCAACAGCTGTCGAGATAGACACAAGCCCATTCAACAGAAGGGGATTCATGTCTGGTGTGGTAAATCTAGAACACTACTCATGACTGCTGAGACCATGGAACTTAGGGAAGAACCTACTAGTACTACTTTCCTAAATTTGTTTAATTCCTGACCACATTCTGCATACTTATCCTTTTACCCACAGATAAGTGTACCTATCATCCCTTATCAGAGACACTTCTTTTTGCTTCTCATAGACATGGCTAAAGAAAATTACATTTAGTAAAACTGCAGTGAGCAAATGACTTGTGCGGTGAACAACCACAATAGACATATTTACAACATAACTCCTATACCTTAGACTCAGGGGATATTCTGGAAAAGGAGACTGAAAAATTCTAAGAACTAGAGGAACAAGATACTTGCACTATGACTTTGCGATTATGAGATTTTTTTAGTTATAAAAACAATTTTTTAGTTATAAACAAAGCTGCATTAAATATCAGTATATTATTGATTCTTTTACTCTAATGAAAACAAAGTTCAAAGTCAACATTGATAAACTATGTAAAAAAGAAAGTGTTAAAATAATACACATTGTATATATACTTTTATGTGTTGATAGTATCAGTGAAACCAGACATTTGTTCCATTGTAATATTATATAATGTTTCAAAAAGACTTTAGTAATTCATATCTGAATCACATATCCAAGAAGTATTCAGATTGAAAATCTGCTCTGACATTTTGATGAGATGAATGCTGATGATGTAGATACTGATGTTAAGATGATAGATATGAATGGTGGCTACTTGGTTTATTTTCATACTTAAAAGATGCCTTGAAATGTGGTAGAGTTAGGTTGAAGTTAAGAGAGTGCAAAATAATAGATAACCCCTAATAAGTTGTTGCATAGTCAAAATATAGTAAAACTATATCATGAATGGGACAATGGAGAATTTTTGAGATGGACTCACACGAGAGAAGATGAGTAAGTCATAAGATAAAAATTTCAAAATTGGGAGCTTGAGATGACATTAAGTGGCCTTTTATGGGGGTAAGATTAGAATATATGTTTACTCTAATGCTAGAGTGCATACTCCTCAAGAGCAATAATAGGAAACTTTATTGAATTTCAGGTTCTAGTAACCTGAACATAAAGTAAGATAATCAGTGGGGCAACATTAGTATAATATATTATAAAAAAAAATGAAAACAGAATCTTTTTATTCTAGTGTATATTCTGTTAAGTGTCTCATGATTATGTCATAAGGAATGATCTTTAGGTAAAATAATCAAGGGCCCCATTAAGTTAAAATTTATGAATGTGCCTACAGAAACGAACACTTAAAAACACTGCAGCCAGCTCATTAAAATAATGAAGGGCAATTTAGTTGCATGAAAGAATGCCTAGTTGCTTTGCAGTTTCTCTTTGCATTCCTGCCCTTGTGGAGATGTCCTTTCCTTCCTCCAGGGCTATTTGGGCAGTTTCTTCTGTTCAAACTGCACATTGCATAACTAATTTTATAATGATATTCTCTGCCCTTTATGGTCCTTTCTGCATAGGTAATCAGGGTTTTATGTGTCGATGGTATAATTCAACAGATAGCATATTCATTTCTGCACTATGAAATCTGTCTAGAAGTGTGATTTTTCTACCAATATTCTTCTCAGTCACAAAATATTTAACAATACATAAAAGTCAACATGAATAAGCCATCAAAGAAGAATGAGCATCTAACAACCATATTATTTTTATTTTGTTAATTTTAGAGGAGGAATTTCATGTGTTTGTCTAAGGAAACTACCTGATATTATTTCTGACCTGAAGACAGAGGTTGTTCTATCTCTTAAAGTGTATACATCTTTGATATATTTATTCATATCAGTATTTAATCTTTATTTACTGAGTGTGTTTTGGTAAGATTTCTTTTGAATGTTTTTACATTGGACAATTCAAACTCCTTCAACATTTTCGAACACATATCTTCATCCACTTTTACAGAGTCTCAGGCAAAAATTTCATCCATGACTTGTGTTAAAAATATCTGTGTATAAAAGGAGATATACTGACATGCAAATTATTCTCAGTGTGCATGATGGAAAAGCCATAATATATTGCATTTTGGAAATCCTATAGCAGAAAATAAATGCTTCACCAAAGTATAGCTGATAGAGCTTCAGACAAAGTTCACATTTAAAGCCCTAAAACAGCGTGACCCCAATATTCATCCCTATGAATATATTCATAAAGAAGATATTTGGATGTGGTACTGTCAATCTTGAAGTTCTGAATGTGAAGAATAACCATTCATAGTTGTTCCTAGTTGTTCTTCAAAATGAAAAAATTAGTTATTTTAATCAGAAAGCAAAGGTAAAGCAATATATATTCTAATATTAAAAGATATGGGTTGTCCAAGTTGCAAAGGCTTAAAACTTTAATATTTTGACAGAAAAACAGAAAAGTATCTTCATTTTGAAGAGAAAAGCAATAAGGAATATAAACCTGCATTATATACTAAAATTATGAGGAAAACACCAGACTGCTTGTGACAGGAAGTACTGGTCTTTTAAGTGTATTTCTAGGATGGCAAGTGAACCATTGTCTTTTCATACTTTATACAGATACTGAGCTTCTTCATACTGTAAAATTATAATTTAATAAGTTTTAAAAGACACCACCTATGCCTAACTTGGTCATATCTACTAGTGTTCTTCCACCAACCTAGTTACCAGTGGTTGTTCAATTAATAGTACAAACTTATAAGTCAGTGTTTCTCAACATTTTGAGCACTGTGACTCTTTAATACAGTTCCTCATGTTATGGTGACCCTCAACCTTAAATTACTTTCATTGTTACTTCATAACTGATTTTGCTACTGTTATAAATCATAATATAAATGTTTGTGTTTTCCAATGGTCTTAGACAACCCCTCAAATGTTCATGACCCCCAGGTTGAAAACCACTATTATAAGGAAAAGACATTTGAAAAATAATAGAAATGTATTTTTGTCTGTGACTGTAAGACTTACTAAGAATATGTGTTTAAAAGGCTATACCTGTAAGACATTTATATATAAATGGTTCCGCTTGAGTCACCAGTTACTCATCCCATAGAGGATTGCTGGCAGTTGCCCAGTGGACATTATTGAGTCCATGTCTCTTCCTCTCATTTGTCCCCTAGTTTTCTATTTAGTGTAAATTGAAATAGAAAACCACAGAAGATCAAGGACAGATGATACTATTGCACACATCTAAGGTGAAAATGAACATTCCAGGTATCCAGTGTCATTATCTTGCTTTACTACAGTTACAAAAACGAAGATTATACATTTATTTAAGAAGGATTTTGTGAGGATAATAAAATTAAAAGTCATTTGTTAGGGATGAAGTCATGAAAGACTACCAAGAACAAAGCATCCATTTTACAATATTCACTATGAAATTTATTTCTTACTATACTGAAAGAGAATTCATTCCTGCACACATATATGTGCTTTAGCAACAAAGCTAATGATGACTTAAGTAAAACGTAGAGGAAGCTAGTTATGAAGTATACCATTTGACATATAAATACTCAAGGATGATTACCCTAGAAAATATGAGGAAATTTTCATGCACTTGCATGTAGAATCCTCCTGAACAGAGAAATGTATTTACAAATCATGAGAGTTGTGGTACATTAGTAATTCAGGCAATGAAATAATGGGTATGCTGTGATTTTCCATCCTGGATAGGATTGTTGCTTCTGAGTTGCTTTTTGGTTGGCAGTGAGTTAAGTGAAGGAAACAAGTAGGTTATTTTTATTCCACAGCACTCTTCCCTACTGTTAGTCTTGTAGACCATAGCTACTACATTGCAAGAGCAGCAGACAGAGCCCACTACAGCAAATAGTAGGTAACATTCCTGTGCTTTTTACTCTGTTTTCGATATGAGACTTAAGATACAAAACATTTTAGTGTGGTAGATTTTTGTATGTTAAACATGACTTGAGATTTTCTATATCAGCAAAGGCAGCCAAATTGAAATGCCTGGGGGAAAGGGTGGAGGATGGGTAAAACATGATGGAACTTATTCAATGAACACATGAAGAATTCTGCTTTACATTAACACACAAAATAAATAATAGCTTCACATGTATAAGATATAAAGCAATATATCGTCAACCAAGAAATTAACTTGTGAGAAACCAGGTGTGGTGTTATGTGACTTCTATCTCAGCACTCAGAGGGAGAACCAGGCAGCTCACTCTCAGGTTGATACTAGTCTGGTATACATAGTGAACACCAGGCCACAAAAAGCTACATAGTGAGACCCTACCTCAAAATCCAGTAATGACAAAAAAGAAAGAAAGAAAGAAAGAAAGAAAGAAAGAAAGAAAGAAAGAAAGAAAGAAAGAAAGAAAGAAAGAAAGAAAGAAAGAAAGAAAGAAAGAAAGGAGGAAAGAAAGGAGGAAAGAAAGAAGGAAAGAAAGACAAAAATAAAAAAAAGAAACAGCCAGGATAAAGGAAGGAAAAAAAAAGGAGTTTACTGTGGATTTGAAGGACTACAGACTATGTAGCATGGGCTGCCTTTCCATTGGTGATCTGTCTGCTTCAGTCTTTAGAGTGCATGTTACACCTTGACTTAAGCAACATGGGGAGAAAAGGTTTTATTTCACTCAAAGTTCCATATAACAGCTCATTATCAAAAGCAGGGAGGGCAGGAATTCAAATAAGGTAGGATCCTGGAGGCAGGTACAAATGCAGAAGCCATGGAGAGGTGCCACTTATGGGCTTGCTCCCAATTGCTGGCTCAGTTTGCTTTCTTATAGAACCCAGAACCCCTAACCCAATGATGGCACCACCCACAATGGGCTGGGCCTTCCCACATAAATCAAGAAAGCACCCAATATGCTTGCCTGCAACCTCCTTTTATGAGGGTATTTTCTTAACTGAAGTTCTCTCCTTTCAAATGTTGTCAGCTAGTATCAAGTGAAATAAAGCAGCCAGAAAAGGCATGCATCATCATGGCCAACTAAATTCTTTACTTTCGATAATAGAACTACACAAAAATAAATAAGGAAACAGAAAAGTTGAAGGGTCATATGGCAGCTGAATTAAACACACATGTATTAAACACTGCAACCAACAGTAGTTAGAAACGTATTTATGTTCAAGTGTTCATAGGCAAAGGAAGTTTGACAAAATTTAATTGTATTAACATCAGATAAAATATGGCAGCTAAACACAGTGGAGTAAAATTACAAACCATTTCAAGCAGAAAATCTGAAAAATTAGCATATTTGTGGAAATGAAATGAGATTTTTTTATAAACAAAATAATATTCATGAGATCATTTAGAAAATGCCTCAAGATAAAATAAAAACGAAAACACAAGGTACAACAATCCAGGGGGAATACGGCTGAGACAGTAATGAGATGCAGCTTTAGTTATAAATTTAGATTCAAACCTTTCTCAAATCAACAACTAGGTTTACCAGATGGAGCAAATCAAAGCAACCAAAACTACATTTGAGGCAAACTGAAGTCAAAAAAAAAAATGCTTAAGATTTGTGAAGAAGTGAAACAGGCCATTAAAAACCCAAACAGAGTGAAGTCTTAAATTATTAATGTAGGGATCCAGGAGGAAGGCACTGCTTAATAAAGACATGAGATAGACAACAAATAAGTGTCTCAGAAACTGACATGCTGGTCAAGAAGATAGTGAGTATGAGTCAAGGAAATCTCTGTTGACATAAGTTACTGGGCAGTGTTAGGAAAAGAAATGGAAAGCTGAGAGGAGTTGCAGTTAAAGATCAAATTAGTCAATTCAAAATTTCCACAGAGGAAAGTATAAGCCTCAAGGCTTCACTTCATTCTATTAAAATTCAAAGAATTAATATCCACTTATCCTCATCTCTTACAAAATTGGCAATATGTGAGACCATCATCATCCTAATATTTCTGTATTGTTACCAAAATGCTAGTCAAGAAAAAAGATAACTATCTAGAGACCAATATCATTAATGAATGTAGACATGAACACCCACAAAAGAAGATCAACTCAATTAACCACAATATAAACAACACCAAGACATAATTCACATATCAATAGATTTCCAAGAAAATGGAAGGATAGACCCCTGGTCCTGGAAAGACTGGATGTAGGGGAACGCCAGGACAGAGAAGGGGTTTGAATGGGGAACAGGGGGAGGGAAGAGGACTTATGGGACTTTCGGGGAGGGAGGAACCGGGAAAGGGGAAATCATTCGGAATGTAAATAAAAAAGATATAGAAAATTAAAAAAAAAAAAAAAAACCAACACCACGGCTCTAAAGAGATTCTTCCAGGAGACAATAGCTTAGTTTAAAATCTGAAAATCTGTAGAATAAAGTAAAATTATCACTTCTCATTTTTAGTAAATTCACAAAACAAATCCTTTGGAAAAATATTTAAATTCCTTTCATGATAAAACACCCGATAAAGTAATAAAAGGTAAGATCTTCCTCTGCATCATAAAGCTTTTTTCTGAGAAACCCCAAGTGAGTTTCAAATATGGTAGGGAAAAGCTCAATGCATTTTCTCTCGTCATAAGAGCAAGACAAAGACATCCATTTCAAATACTACCAGTGAACACTGTTGGAGAGATTGTAACCTGAGACATCAGGAACCAAATAAGATCATCCAACTGCAAACTAGTAAGTAAAGCCATCAAGAAATGTTACACAGAAAAACTATATGTATAAAATGAAATATTCTAGCAAAATTTGTAGAATACAAAATCAGGTTAGAAAAATACATTTCTATTTTTATGTAATAACAATGATTGGAATCCAGAAATGGAATTAAGGGAATAATTAATTTTATTGCAACAGTATAAAGATGCTTAGGATTAAATTTTTAAAGTAGGTATAGGACTTATAAATCAGGGCTCAGTGGGCAAAGACACCGGTCACCAAGTCTGACTACTCAAGTCTTACAGAGGAACCACAAAGAAAAGCATAGACCAGACTTCAGTAAGTTGTTCTTTGACCTCCATCCTTACCCTCAATAAATTAGAATGCAGTTAACACAGAGAAAAAGACTTGTATAGTAAAGATAAAAGTCTATCATTAGGGAAAAAATATAGAAAATCTAAATAAATAAAATGGCATTTCTGATTATATGCAAAGATCAGAAAATTTAGCATGAAGATACTCCCCAAATTAAATCACAGTTGTCAAAAATCCCACTATGTTTTCTTCAGAAACTGGCATGTTCATCTGTAAAATTCACATAGAGAAATAAGAAGCCAAAGTGTCTAAGCAAATTTGGAAAACAAAGAATACACAAGTGTAGATAATGTAATTTTTTTATTGTCAAAATTCCTTTCAAAACAGTAGTTGACGTCTGTAATTCTTTCAACTCCTAGACACCAACCTGATACAATGGAGAGTTGAGAAAATCTGTATGTCCTATGAACTGATTTCTGATAAGTGTACTGGAAGATAATGAAATGACAGTCCTCTTACCACATTTTACTGCACATTGGTGGATACATCCTCTTGCCACAAAACAGAACCAGATCACTATGGTGGGTAGTTTGAATATGCTTGGCCTAGTGAGTGGCACTATTAGTAGGTATGGTCTTGTTGGAGTAGGTCTGTTGTGTGTCATGTGTTGCTGTGGCTCTAAGGCCCTCATCCTAGCTGCCTGGAAATCAGTCTTCCCCTAGCAGATTTCAGATAAAGATGTAGAACTCTCAGCTCTTCCTGTACCATGCCTGCCTAGACACTGCCCTACTTCCACCTTGATAATAACAGACTAAACCTCTGAACCTGTAAGCCAGTTCCAATTAAATGTTGTCCTTATAAGAGTTTCATTGATCATGGTGTCTGTTCACAGCAGTAAAAGCCTAACTAAGACAATCACTTACCTCTTATCACATCTAATGTACCGTAAAATCTATAGTTTAATGTACCCACAAGTACTGGAAATTTAGTTCCCCAATAAAGAAGCAGTGAGAAGTACAGCTTCTTTAGTACAGAGTACAGAACTCTGACCTCATGACAGGATTGATGTTATTGTTACAAGATATTAGTTATGGAGTTACAACTTCTTTTTTTTTCTTTTTTTTTCTTATTTTGTTTTTCTAAGTATTTTTTTATTTACATTCAAAATCATTTCCCCTTTCCCGTTTCCTCCCTCCCCGAAAGGCCCATAAGCCCCCTTCCCTCCCTCTTTTCTCCATTCAACCCCCTCTCGCATCTCTGTCCTGGTATTCCCCTACATCCAGTCTTTCCAGGACCAGGGGTCACTCCTTCCATCTTCTTGGAAATCTATTGATATGTGAATTGTGTCTAGGGTATTCCGAGATTCTGGATTAATATCCCCTTATCAGTGACTGCATACCATGTGTGTTCTTTTGTGATTGGGTTACCTCACTAAGGATATTTTCAAGTTCTGACCATTTGCCTAGGAATTTTGTGAATTCATT